>MU278468.1:0-463656 GCA_022385745.1 Cubamyces sp. BRFM 1775 | reverse complement strand
AAGCGCGCAACAAATTCAACAAGCGCCGCAACACCGCAGATGCTGTCTAGCTGACATACGAGCTATGTGAGCGAGACTCAACTCCTCTCTGAATTATCGGAACATACACGACGCTAACTCATCTAATCACGTAGCCAGCCAATACACGTCTCTTGAAGTAAACTTTGTCAATGTCAACCTTGTACTATAGCCGCCTCGAACCCTCTCCCCGATTCTGTCTCCAATACGGCCTCGTCTTCACACCCCACAATCACGTCTTTTGACTCTTTCCAGAATTGATGCCTTTCTCCTAGCCACCACGTTTCAACTTGTTACCATATATCTTCTTGTCACCGCTCGTCTTCTCGTCCATTCCACCGAAATATTTGCTCCAACCGCACCCATGTCACTAAGCTGACATGTACGATATGTCGTCGTTGTACCCTGTTGTATGTAACTATATCACGGTCATTGGCATGTATACGTACTCATCAATCATTACCATCGGCACTTTGCCGTCCACTCAACAAGAATGCAAGAAACCTGTACTGTTGGCCTCTCGACCCTCTCATCGCACCATACAACCTCTCATCAAAACTGCCAAAGCTCTCTGGGACCGTACGACAATCATCAACCCTTGAAAATAGTATAAAACAACTCGCATACTTAAAACATACACCAATAAGCAGCTATCGTCAACGAAGCGTAGCACGAAAGAACCGCACACGTCCTTCAACACCAGAACCTCAGGGCGAGCAAGGGACAGCCGCCGCCGCAGCAGGCGCCCTTCGAGTACAAACCTTGACCCTTGAATGCGTGCTCTTGGCTCAGCAGAACATCAGTAGCAACCTATCCCAGCAAGTACGATAGTAAGCTCCAAGTTGTAAGCCGCGTTCAAGTCGAAGCGCGATTGAGTTGAATTCAAACTCCGCCATATTGAGGGCGGGCACCAGGCATCGAAGCGCGCTTGTTTCCTACCTTCATCCAGCGTCTCCTAAGCGTCTCGCATTCAACACAAAGTCTCGTAACCGCCCTCACTCAAGCCTTGGTTCTTATCACCATGCAGGAGGCGCAAAAACCTGCCGCTAAGTATGCTCTGTTCTCATCCTACGCTTCGCACACTCTCAGCCAGGACGTGGACGCCAGGAAGCGCAAGATCACGGACAGGAACCTTCCCAATGCTCTCCTGCAATCCCCAGAGTTCGCGGAGGACTCGGCAATGTACAGAGAACTCTTGCAGATGGAGCGAAAGCTAGACTGGACAATGACGCGCAAAAGAGTGGAGGTCCACGACGCGCTGCAACGAATCATTCCCGTGAGTAACCGCGCGGCCCCGTTCATTGCTGCGGTGTAGGCGAACAACTCTCCAGACTACGCGAACGTTGCGGATATTCCTCAGCCACACTGTGTCTGGGCAAGCGTGGCAGCGTGAAGGGGCTGAGGGCGAGGCTGCGAAACCGAACTTAGAGACGGGGGAGAACATTCCTGCCTGGCAGTTCAGAATAGATGGGCGAGTACTCGAGGTAAGTTCAACGCTTTGGTTTCTGCCGCATTGTGACCTCAGGCCATCATTGGCGCAGATACCGAACCAACGAGCAAAAGACCGTGTTCCGCCACGGAAGTTCTCCACACTCATTAAGCATATGGTCGTAGAGCTTGACCGTGACACGACGCTCTACCCTGAGGGCAACATCGTTGAGGTATGATTGGTCACCGTTCGCTTCCTATCATCTGTTGACACCGCCTTCAGTGGCTGCGCGCACCTAATCAGCCCGCTCTGGACGGGTTCACAATCCGTCGAAAGGGCGACACACCTACAAAGATCCGAATAGTAATGCATTTGGAACAGCAGCCAGAGCAATATAAGCTGCATCCCGATCTCGGTGAGTTATATGCGCACCTTCACCCCGAAATCAGTACCAACGGTCGCATTGTGTTAGCCAACATCCTTGGTATCAAGGAAGATTCCCGCACAGGCGTGATTCAGGCGTTGTGGAACTACATAAAGACGCAGAATTTGCAAGACAAGGTTGACAGGCGGGTTGTCCGCGCTGATGCCCGACTTCGTCCGGTACGTCTCAGCCTCTCGTGACACTCAACTTGGCATCTAACCTTGTATGCATGTAGATTTTCAATGCGGATACTGCATACATCCAGCACTTGCCCGAGCTGGTGAACCGCTACCTACTGCCACCCGATCCCATAATTCTCCATTACACGCTCAACCCTGCGCTCCCTCCCCCCGAGAAACCCAGTGCATGGGACGTCGAGGTGAAAGTTGACGACGCGAACCTCAAGAGCCGCATGCAACACGTCGTCGTCAGCATGGCACAGGACTCCGCGCGAGATCTCACGAAGCTCGACGAAGAGGTAAAGGCTCATCTGGATTGAAGTTGGTCTTGCACCCGCACATACTGACAGTTTGAATCAGATCGCGCTTCACATACAATCCCTGAACAACGCGCAGATGAAGCGTACATTCCTCCGAGCCTTTGCAGACGATCCACGCGGGTTCATTCAAACGTGGCTCGAGTCGCAATCCCGCGACCTGGAGAGCGTGCTCGCGAGCGGGCCCAGCGAGGGCGCGATGGTGCGCCAGGAGGACTTGAAGCGCACGGAGTTTTTCAGGCTCCCGTGGGTCGAAGAAGCCGTCGCTATTCAGGAAGGCATGCGTTTGGCCGCCAAGGCCGGGCTGTAGGTTTGGTATGAGTGCTTTTCTTAATGTGTCGCTGTGTTCGTGTGCTTTCTCTTTCTGTCCCTGTACTCTACTGTGTCACTGTACTACTGATAGCTATCCATTATTGATTTCATGATAGGACAGTTTCCGCGAGATCACGGTACTCTGACCCGTCCTATTGCTCCGTAACTCAAGTTCCCATGCCTTCTGCCCGCGAGGCGACGTTGTTTGGTGTGCTGTGCTCGGCATCCTGTGGATGGTATCCTAGCTCAATATGCAAGCACAGAATACCTGTAAATTCGGTGAGCGTCAATGAATGGTTCTGTAGACTCGATCAATGTCTTACATTGTACCTCAAGTCAGTCCATTGAACGTGTGATTTTCTTGACGATTGTTTCCACATCCTCCCAAAGCAAGGACCTCGTGACATAGTCTCGTTCTTCGAGCATATCCCAGCAACTGGGGCAGAGCTCTGATCTGCGCTCCTCAGCGATCTCCAGTACGGATGCGAACGGGCCCGCATCCGACGATATCAACTCGATACGTTCCTCGAGGTATGACATGCAGCACCGCACAACAGCGTTCCAAAGACGTGCACTCCTCCGAGACCTCCTCTTTGCAGACACGCAAGGCATTGCGCATGTGTTTCTTGGCCAACCTGACCTGGACAGCACCGCACAGTGCGATGTCTTTGGAGATGAGCGTCTCCCGAGACCCGTCCTCGCGTTCGAAGCCCTCTACGAGCGACGCGCCCAGCTGACAGCAGCAGATAAAAGCTGTGGGCAGCCACTCGCCCGCAAGGCGGCTGAGGTTGTGGACACCGATGGCGTGGACCGGGAGGAAACCCGGAGGGCAAGGCATCGGATTGATCAACTACGTGTCGAAGTCGTTGGTGTATGACTCTTCCAAGTAAACCATGGACTCCTTGAAGAGGTCAACAATCTCATATTTCAGGCCTAAGCGGATGACAGCCGAAAACACGGAAAAGGAAGGCCGATCGAGGAAGAGAGCTTTGCCGGGTTGCAGAATCAGTCGCAGGTTGTGGGCATGGGATGGTACGCTTGTGACCCACCGTGTGGTCGCCCTGGGCATCAAAACGCTCAGGAGATATCTTATGTCCTGAGCGCACTCAGGCAACGACGCAACGACGCATGCATTTCTTCCCGTTCGGAGTGCCGACTCGTCAAATATGCTCTTGAAAGCCGGAGAAGATTGCGCAAGTATGCCCTGGTAGAGCCGGAACTCGACGAGATCGTTGGTGACCAAGCGAACATTCCCGTCCGGATACCAGAAGTCCGGGTCCTGTGAGGCCATATACGGTGCGTCACTCGCACTCGCGTCCTCGAGCTCGCTGAGGCTATCTGCTGTCGAGCTAGCCACGTCCCAGCTTGGTGTGGTATCCAGTTCGTGGCGGAGAGCGGCGCCCGTTGTCCTAGTGGTGGTGCGGGTGATCGGTGGCATCCTTGGTGACCGCACGTTCGAGGGGTAAAGCTGGGATGTGAAGGTCTGGACGACAGGTTGTGGCTGCCAGTCTCAGAGCGGAGTATACGGACGCGTATGCGAAGCGAAGTGGAACAGCGGGCGAATGCTACTGTACTTGGATCGCGAAGAGTCGCTGGGGCAACTACGGGCAAGGGAGAAATTTGCGGCGAAAGAAGCCCAGGAAGCCACGCATACTTGTCGCCACCATAGACACGCTCGTGCGGCACCCGCCGCGTGCGCGGCCCTAGATCATCTTCGCCGCTTATCCTCTCTCTCTGTCAAGACTTGCAAACCGCGGCCGGAGTCGACATCCGTGTGGTTCTTGTAGCACGGAACCTGGATAGCTGGCCCTGACGGAACCCTGTTCTATTAAGAGAATCCCACCATGGCCGTCCCTGCCCTGTATGTGGTACACATTCACCGTCTGCCTAGGGGAGACAAGTCCCTGCCGCCGGACTCGCGAATATCAAGGGCGCGCTGGAGATGTGTTAGGAATAAATCTACTCATCCTGTGATATGCCGACAGTACATATCGGGATCCGGAGTTTACACGGCAGTTGAGGCTTTTGCAACGTCTTCCAGAAGTAACCCCCGCTCAGACCGCAAGGCTTTGCTAGGCTCACAAGCCAGCCGACCAGAAATACGAAAAGCAGCCCTGCTAGACGTAAAGCTGGATGCATTATGGATCGTACTACTTTTTCTCGAACAAGAACCATTGAGGAGCAGGTGACAACGTGTCCAGCTCCCCTCCTACAGCACTTGCTGAGGCCTTAGCAGCTACGTGGCCGGCGACCATCGAACAGTTCAAGACCTGCCCATTATCGTTGAGCGTCACATCGACAGTGGAGTAGCCCGGAGGAATGCGGTTGAAGGCGATTGCGGGGTACAAGACGCCATCAAGGGTATATTGCGGCTTCGCCCGTGGGCCCCCTACCCCAAGGGTCAGAAGAGCGGTCAGATGCGAAGCCATAACTGGCTACTACGGACGCACCACTGGCAGTACTGATGTTGAGCAGGCTACCGTGACTTGTGCCACCTGTTTTCGCCCATTTGTCGACGACAACAGGAGGGATCGTGCCAGCTTGCCATTGTCCGCGATGGTCCCACACGCAGAATGCAGTGATCCATCCGCTTATGTAGTCAGGACCAGACACGATTTCACGGTACGCGATGTGCTCCCAAAACGTGGTGTGGTTTTCGCCATCGAAGGCTGCAACGAACCGGCGAATGATCGCTCCGAGCATATTGGCCCAAACAGACGGTTCGGCTCCGAAGTCGTATAGGCGTTCCAGACGAGCCAAGATCTTTTGCCAATCGCCCTTCGTACCATCCAAGGTCACGGTCGGGATACCACAACCAGCCGTAAGACCGAACATGAAATATCTGTGGTGCCTATCAGCCTCCGCGTTCGCTTGGTGGTGGTGTAGGCTCTCACCTTTGAAGCGTCGACATCATAGCGATTGAGCAAATCATAGTGTCCTTACTAGTCGTTGTTGTGAAGTTTGGAAGGATCCAATCAACTAGCGTGGCATCCACGACCTGTCGAGAAACGCTTGTTTGGTACAGACCAATTGAAACTCCAACGAGCAGCAACGTACGTTGTGCCCGATCAACCGCGTCATCTCGCCAACCATGGATTCATAATCGAGGGTATAGCGATTGCCGTTGCGTTCTACAGTGAGTCGCTCGCTGGCAGTGTGCACAACGAAGTAGCCACGCAGTTCCTCCGCATGTGCGTTGATGCTGCAAATCGATTAGATATTAAAATGGCTTCGGATCTTAGTACGGGGGCGTACTAAAAGGACAGCTGCGTGAGTATAGCGATCCAAACGTCGTCAGGGCTAGAAGAAATAAGACCGTCAGTTCATATTCTATACAGACTTTATATGTGCGCCGTACGTACCGTATCCGCAGGTGATTGTGCCTCCCGTATGCTTCAAGCACAGTGTGCACGAACCCATTCTTTTGTGGATACAAACTTGACTCTTGTGTGATGGAGTGTCTAAGCACCTCGCCGTGCGGGCACCACAGCATCTTCCCAGCATCGCTGGTGGCGGAATGATTTACGGAACCTGGGGATACGGATATTACAGGGATCGTGACGGGCATGTGAGTGGCGGAAGCGGTGTGCTGAGGAGTGTAGTAGTAGATCGCTAGACTGAGGGGCTCTTGAGGTGCGAGTCAGCCCAGTGCAACTGCCTTGCCCTAGAGCAGCCCTTCGAAGTCGTCCAGAGCAAGGTTCAAACTCTACTGCAGCGACATTTGAAGCTTACATATGAATATGGTTGAGAATGCCCTGAACCTTCGCAGCCGGTTCGATGCCCTTGAGGCCTACTCGAGGCCACCCACTGCAGAAACTCCTCTGTCCTGTCTGCCATTACTACCGCACTCGTGTTTACAACACAGCGAAATTCCACATTGAAACGGGAGGAAATGTCTCCTGCGGCCCACAAACAGATATCTCGAAGGTAATGAAGTGCAGGTTCCGGGGCAGCTCAGCCTGGGTACCCACGCGGCGATGATATCGTACGCTGAGACGCAGCGCGAGTATCCCCGCTCGCGCTCCCGCAGCGATACATATGGATATGCGTCGATCTGGCCACTTTCCTGCGTACAAGCGGAGATGTCTGTGAGTAAGAAGCACAATGGTCTGGTAGAAGGGAATGTACTCGCGGAGCTGACTCGGAAGTTTAAGGCAGTACTTCCGAATTTCCCTGAGGCCCAGGGCGAGCGCTTTGAAAATAAAGCGGCTTTCTAAATTCCGAAGGAGAATTAAACGACAGCTAGGATGCTGCGGTAACCTTACTAATACGGATTCGATCTCCGATTGTCCCTACGTGTTATTGTACGCATGCTCTAGTACTTCTAGCTCGTTTCCTGCAACTTGCTCTCGCGCTTTCAATTATAGAACTGACTGTTATTGCCTGGGCCGACTATGAACGAACGACCGAACCTTTCGTACCAAAGGTTGTGCGCAAGGACGGGTGATTTGCGCCGGTCCATGGCGTTCATCCACAGAAACCTCACGGAGAGGAATATTGGTCATGCCGTGCCTCGTAGACCTTCTCAAGCTGAGATGAGGGGCTGAGGCATCGTTCGCCACGTATCCTTGTCTAGCGACCCCATATTGTTACTTACATAGCATCATCGTGAGCATCCGTTTCTAATGTCAACCAGGCGTCGAACCTGGGGATTCCCTGTTGGTCGCATCCAAGGCACGGTGAGCTTTTCATCTGATCTTAACGCGATGTCCGAATGTCCACGAGTACTGATGAACCGGACCTAGGAATTTGACTATCATTACACAGGCACCGTTGTGAGCAGATGGTTAATGCTTCCGCTTCGGCGCCTTGCCGCCTTACTCCGGTACGAAGCTCGCGCAGTCTGACAAGTACGTGTTCCCGGTGGGAGATCGATGCGGCAAGAAGCCGCAGACATGGAATATCGCGTTTTCTCTCATTGAATGGCCGGATAAGACTCCGAACAGTGGGCGGTGGCTTGTTTTCCATGCATTCACCATGCTCGCATGCGTTCTGCAGATTCTCGGGCGATTACACCCTTGTAGTCGTAGTCACTAACCACGTAGGGCTCGATAAGTTGGCCACCCCTCTTTATCAGCCCGCCTAGGCTTGTCGGCGATGTACAGTGAGTGCCGCTGTCATATATGCCTTCCAAATTTGCCGTAACTCGCTTTGCTAATACATAAACGCTAGGCGACTCAATCAAGAAGCAAGCCTCGCACGGCGTCCCACGGCTGTCCCTGCCAATTCTCGCTAGGCTCGAGCAACATGTCGGCGAGGTCTTAGTGCATGCAGTGCGAGCGGGTGTCAGCCGCTGGCGTCAAGCCGAACGCGCCCGCTGGACGTTGCATATGAATAGGCTCGCTCTTTCTGTGATGGGGACCGGACTTCTATCCTGGACCTCGAGCCTGAGAGTCTACGGAATACCACCATGGGAGAAACACTGCTTTCGACTGCATCCGCCCTCGTCCTCGCTCTGTCATGCTGTGTGCTCCTGGCATGGCGAGCACTTACCCGTTCCAGTCATACGAAGCTGCCCCCAGGGCCTGGAGGACTACCGCTTCTCGGAAGTGTCCACAAGCTTCCGGCAAAGAATCAGGAGAAGCAGTTTTCCGAATGGGCGAAGCAATACGGTGGGTCATTAGGACGCCGTGCGTTCCCGAGGATGCTTATTTGGTTGGGTTAACAGGGGATGTCATCTACCTGAAGCTCTTCCAAACGCCGACGGTTATCTTGAATTCGTTGGAAGCCGCGACAGACGTGCTCACGAAGCGGAGCGCGAAACACTCTGACAGGCCGCGCATGATCCTGCTTGGCGAGCTGTGTGTTATATTCTCCTTGTGTGCGACGTTGGTTGGCTCACAGTGTGTAGCATGAACCAGGGGTCGTCTCTTCCACCCATGCCTTACGGGGAGAGGTTTCGCAAGCATCGCAGGTGGATGCACGAGATGGTGGGGACGAAGGAGAGGCTTGAGGCCCATCGTGACATCCAAATGCGCGAAGTGCACAACCTCGTCAAGAACCTCCTTCGTGAGCCGGAACGATTCACGGAACATGTGCATCTGTACGTATTACTCTCCCTCACCTCGTCGAAAGTACATGCCCTGACTTGCCGTGACCCAGATATGTCGCCGCGACCATGCTTGAAATGACGTACGGCAAACGGATCACCTCCTTGGACGACGACCTGGTCGCAGTTGCAGACCGCGCCATTGACGGCATCAATGAAGCAGGGACGCCCGGGGCGATCATTGTCGACTTTTTCCCAATACGTATGTATATCTCGAGTGACATCATTCAGCCTTGGGTCGCGCGCGCAGTCTGATTGAGAGCGTGCAGTGAAGTCGCTTCCGACGTGGATGCCTGTCGCCGGATTCAAGAGACGTGCGCTCGCCGTGGGAGAATACGTACGCGCATGGAAGGATACAGGATACGACATGGTGACAAGCGCGATGGTGAGTTCTTTGCCGCGTACAGGCTAGCACCAAGTCTCGTGCTGACCGAATCACGATGGATCTAAGGCGCATGGAACTACCCTTCCATGTGTCACTGCTACTCTCTTGGAAGAACACGGATGGAACCCGACGCCTGAAGAGGCTGAGGACATCAAGGGTCTTGGATGCAGCGTCTACGGTGGTAAGTCCCCTTTGGCTCCTATGATTACCATTCGTGGATTGTATTGAAGGGGCACTGATGTTACGCTTGCAGCTGGAATTGAATCGGTACCCTCTATCTCACTTAACAGGACGGGGTGGTCTACTCACTTATAGCGGACTGCGTCACAGACTCGAGGCACTCTCGTCGCTTTTTTGCTGGCCATGACGCGAAATCCAGATGTCGTCAGAAATGCTCAAGACGAGATCGACAGTGTCGTTGGAAATGAGCGGCTCCCGGACTTCGCTGATCGGCCATCCTTGCCGTATGTGGATGCCTTGCTCGAGGAGCTATTTAGGTATGGCTATTGCTACTTGGAGACGGTGGTTCGCGTTTGGTGACACTGGTACTCTGAAGATGGAATCCGCCTATCCCTCTAGGTTAGAGCTCAGAGTTCGGAATAGTGCACTTTTCTGACAGGTATCCTCAGCGGTTCCCCATCGTACTATGGTTGATGACGAGTACCGCGGCTACACTATCCCAGAAGGCTGCATGGTCATACCGAACGTTTGGTGCGTCCCACGAGTTGTGGACACTGAGCAACTCGTATAGTGACTAACGCATGCCTTGACCGCAACAGGGCTATGTCTCGGGAGGCTTCAGATTACCCTGAACCTGAAGAGTTCCGTCCAGAACGCTTCTTGAGCACAAGTGGCAAGTCTGGGAAGCTCGACATTCCATTGCCAAGTAGCTATGTCTTTGGGTTCGGTCGCAGGTAGGCAACAGAGCGTCCATGCCTCCCACAAGTGGAATGCTAAGCACACCATCGCTCTCAGAGTATGCCCTGGACAAGCCTTCGCGGATGCCACAGCGTGGCTGGCTATTGTCCGCATTTTGGCAGTATTTGACATCCGGAAACCACTGGACCCCAACGGCGAGGAGAAAACGCCGCCCGCAGCATTCTTTTCAGGTTTCACCAGGTGGGTCGCGCCCGCTTGCTGCGGCGTAAGACGTATATTGAACAATAGCGTAGTCAACCGATGCCATTTGAGTGTCGTATCGTGCCGCGTTCGGAGAAGGTCGCTAGGATGGCTATTTCGGCGTAATGGTGCATTACGCAAGAATCTTTCGTGCAGTGTTGAAGTTGCAGTATTAGTCGTTGATACATTAGGGTAGAATGCTCGTCTATAATGGCTAGTAACGGAAGATAGGATTGGTACTTCCAGAGATTGCACATTGTTGAGCTTGTATAAAAGGGCGTCTAATGCGTTCCGGGCATTCCGGAGAGGACCGACCGTCGAACGATTCTTCAGCGTCCAATCAGAAACCGCCTTGGCCGCCGGATTTGGAGAGCAAAAGCTTCCCGATGGGATCTAGGGTGATCGTGCCTCGGTAAAGACCAGATTCGAGAGTGCATAGAACAAGTCCGGGGTTGTCCTTCGCCACGACTACCGTTGCCACTCTCCAGCGCATATACACATACACTTGTCTTAGTCTCTTGCCTCTGTACAACCACCACTACTCCCCCTGCGTTTCTGGTATACCTAGGAGGGGATCCGCGTGAAGCCTACGTGCAGAAAGAATGGCCAGCAAGCAGGTGAGCCATTGTGGCTTGTATAGATGCCGGGGTAGTCTTCTGAACGCTCGGCAACGGCGCTAGCTTGGGAAGTTGCGACAGGTACGGAACTTCTCTCATGTGTATGGAGACCCCCGGTGAACAACCAGACAGCTCGTGGGAGAGGTCATCTCGACTCGCGACAAGACAATCCAGTCGGACGAATTCCGGGAGCTGGAACATGACATCGAACTTCGGAGGCAGGGCCTTTGGAGGTGAGTTATGCGTCTATACAAGGTCTCGGACATCGCAAGCGCAATATCCCTGCCTACCTCTCGTGCAGTTATCTAAAGCTGTGTATGCCTGGTTACTTCGCTATGGGCTTCTGGTATTGACATCCAACTGCGAGCATCTCCTCTGCATTCGAAACAGCACTATGAAGGTGACGCCTATTGACAAGGACGAAGTCAAGGATGTATAGGCCGATGACACATCCTCCGTGGTCCCAGGGCATCTATCTGAGTTTGGGCAGCGTCTTAGCCGCTTCGTCTCCTCTCTTACTCCGCCGACTTAAACCTAGATAACACAGCTAACGGCTGTCTTGTTATCAGGCTCGATGTCGCGTCAGATGATTTCCGCCATTATCTCCAGAAGAAGAAACTCTCCGAGGTAGTCGAGCATGCTGACAAGCTTCTCGCTATCGACGCTCTGGGCGTGGTCATGATCAAACATGGCGAAGAATTCGGGGAAGACTCCGCATATGGACAGTCCCTCGTGAACTTCGGCCGCGCGCACTGCACTATTGCATCTATCCAGGAAAGCTTCGCGATGATGTTTGAAGAGACGTACATCACTACAATCCGGCAAAGCGAGGACGAGATCAAAGAATACCAGGCGCAGCGAAAGAAATTAGAGAGCCGCCGGTTAGTTTGTGTAGCCTTGCGGCAATGGGCGATAGCTGACGCAATAGATCTCAGCCTGAGCTTCGACGCAGCTGCAGCAAAGCTCGACAAACTCAAGCATGCGAAGAAGGTCCAAGAAAAGGACCTACAAGAGGCTGAGGATGAATACGACGATGCTAAAGCTCGCTAGTACGTCGTCGTCCCCTGACCCCACAACGCGAAAGGCTGAATATCAGAGCAGCGAGGAAACTCTAGAAGATGTAAGAGCGCGTATGTGGGCAATCCAGGAGAACGAAGTCGTGCAACTGCGCGAACTCACCAACTTCCTGGACTTGGAGCTCTCGTTCATACGGTCTTACTACGAAGAATTGCAGAAAGTGAGGGATAACTGGATTGACGAGTGCGTGTTTGTTCCGGAAGATTAGCGTTTACCTCCTGACATAGTCCTTCCTGTAGGGAGACGCTGAAGAAGCTTGGAGCACCCAAAGCAAGACCACCGTCCCGTCCGGCTTCTGCTTCTCGCGCTAATTCGATCCGCTCGACCAAGTCGGCCAAGAAGGCTGCAGAGCATGACTCACCCGATTCGAGCGACGAGGATGTCACGGTGTCGCGGAAGAAGTCTCTGTCCCGTCGCAAGTCTGAGGCTGGCAGTAAACCGCCGTCTCGTCCTCAGTCTCGGGCATCGCGTAAACGTTCCGATAGCACTGCTACCGCTACGAGCGAGAAGGAGAAAGAGAAGGAAGCGAAACCGGAGAAGACGTCCCACCGGCTGAGCGTCGCTGGCTGGGCCTCAAGTGCGATGAGCTCGGTCACCGGCCGTGGCAAGAAAGACAAGGACAAAGACAAGTTCTCCGCCCTTCGTGACGAAGACGGATCCGACAAGAGCGACACAGACGACTTCGGTATGCCGAAAGCGTCCAAGTCGCACAGCCGCAAGTCATCCCTTCCCGTTCCTGGACTGCCGAGCACGTCGCCCAAGTTGCCGATGCGGATGATGAAATCGTTGTCGCGTAGTGGATCCGACAAGGACAAAGACGTCAAGGATACTGGTGACAAGCAGGGGCGCAAGCGCGTCGTTGCTCTCCACGATTTCGCAGCAGCATCCGCCGACGAGCTGAGCTTCAAGGCTGGCGAGCAAATCGACGTCGTCAGCGAAGTAATCGACGGCTGGTGGATGGGCGAACTCGGGGGCAAACGCGGCCTCTTCCCGACGACTTACACGGAAGTCATCAACTCCTCATCGTCCTCGCTGCCACAAAAGCCTCCGCTCCCTCAACGGCCGCCTTCTTCTCTGACACGCAGCCTGGGTTTGCAGAACGGAGGCAGCCGCACGGGCTCGTCTCTCTCATCCCTCGAGGACGGCGGACATCCCTTTGGGGACCACAACTCCCACGACGGCTCGACGCGTCCTCCGTACGAGGAAAGCATCCAGAGCAGCCATATGACCGAATCCGACGACGACGAGTCAGGCAGCCTGATGCGTGTGCAGCGCGTCGAAGACGGCTTTTCGTCCCGATATATCTCTGCTACTCCTCCCCCTGTTCCTGTTCCCACCCCCGCTCGGCGCGGAACAGACGCAGTCTCGTCATCCCCTGTCAAGAAGGCCCCACCCCCACCCCCGCCTCGTCGTTCGACCTTGACGGCATCGCCCGCTGTAACGCCTCCCAGTCTTCCCAGCCGTCCGGCGACGCTTCGCTCGAAGTCGTCGCATTCGAGCTCAGGATCGCTGTCGGTCCTCGCGAACACGGGCGTCGTCGCTGCCGCTGCGTCTGACGAGCTGACATATTCGCCGTTCGACAGCCCGAAGGACGCGCGGTTCGGGTGTTCCGAGTTCAAGCAGAACCCGTTCAAGCCAAAGGGGTTCTGCAACAACTGCTTCCAAATGCACTCGTCGTAGACGCAGCAGGTAGAGGCCTGCGTCGACGTGCTTGTATTGTATGTGAGGATCTCAGCTTATCTCGTTGTACTGATACGTGCTTGGTTCTCGTTCTCGTGCTCTCCACTCTACTACTTACCGCTAATCCCCCTACATTTGCTATGCTTGCTCTATCATCCATATCGAACCCCTTACGTAGTCTCGGTCGCTGGTCGACACCTAACAATACACGGACTATCATGCACATTCTACCAAGTACCCCCCGAGCACCATATCGTCTCGCTGTGTCCATATCGGTACCGGCCACCACTGGGAGCTACTCATCTAAGTCTGCGAACAACTCTACCGCCTTCTCCGAGCGCAGAGTAATGCGACAGGAGAACGGTACAGGTTGGCTGTAGGCATTGCAAGTGAGTCCATTTGTACCTTGAGCGTGGGACGACAGAACTGACCTGGTAATCCCAGGGAAGAACGCCGCTGGAGGCGTGATCTCTTTCCCATCCTTGTCCAGAACCTTGCGGATGTCGAACAGCGCGAAGACGTTTGCGACAGCGAGCCAAATGCTCGCATCTGCCATGGCCTGGCCGGGACAGATCCTAGTACAGCGTAACCCTCAGCGACGATCTTTCGCACGCGGTTGGTGCACATGCTCACCTGCGCCCGAAACCGAAGACGAAGCTGCTGGGGAGAAGGACGTCTTCTCTGAGGCGTCCGTCGGTTGTCAGATACCGCTCTGGGCGGAACTCCTCGGGCTCTGGGTAGTAGCGCGTGTCGCGACTCATCGCCCTACATCGTCAGATGTTAACGTGTGTCTTTTGTGTCAATGACTCGCTGAATGTTACCAGGTGTTGGCGAAGACGTTGCAACCCGCGGGGATGTCGTATTCTCTGTAATGATCGTCGGTCATGACACGGTGGGGTACCGCTTAGAAGGCGTTAGTATGTCTTGAAGTTTAGGTCAAGGATACGTTGCGGCTTCTCACCTAGTGGCAGGGACGGCCTCGAACTGGCACAATGATAGGTGAGTCAATTGGCAGGATTCGTCGAAGCGGTTGAACCCTGGCTCACCGATACACTTCCTCCAAGAACGCGTCGACGTAAGGCAACGATTCGCGGTCGCTGAAATTGGGCAACCTATCGTGACCCACGACTCGGTCGACCTCCGCTTGTGCTTTCATGTAAGCCTCCGTGTTCCGCGTCATCATAAGGAAACATATCGCGAGCGTGCCACGGGTCTGCAAATGTGCCACACGTTAGGCATGGGAGCTGAATACGGCACCAGACGCTCACCGTCTCCACGCCCGCTATACGACACGGTCTCCATGAGCTGGCATCAAGATGGATAGAAGGATCCGCACTAACCGCCATATACACTGAAGCCAAGGCCCTTGATATCCTCCTGCTCTTCAGGTGGAGGCGCACCGCCGTATTCTGCCATCACGTTCGTAAAGATGCATGGCGTAATGGTCCCATCGGCCTATCAGCACAAGACTGTCAGTTCTATTGCAGTTCAGGAAACAAAGATAGAAGCACGCACCATGCCCGACGTCCCCACCTGATACCCCAGGTTCATCCATTCCTCTGAAATCGCGCGGACAACCGAGTAGTGTCTCTTCCAACCAGCGCCAGGAAGCCAGCCCGGTACGTGTTTCACTGACAATTTGAATTTTAGATTGGCCCATACTAACTTTGGAGAACATCGCCAGAAACTCACGGAATGGTATGAAGTCGATCGGCATAGAGCCCGGACGTCCAGCGGCATCCGTGCTGTTCACCGCGAGGTCCGCCACGCGCACCATCTCGTCATCCATGGAGGAGACTCGTCGGCCATACGTTATCTCGACCATGATAGCCGCGAGGTACCTGATCATCAGCGCGGGGTGTGAGCACGGATAAGTCGGCCGCGGGGCGTTCACACGTACAAATGCAGGTGCTCGACAAAGTGCTCCGGGGTCTGCGCCAGGTTGCGCAGCAGCCTCTTGACCTCCCTCAGCTGGATGTGCTGGTAACTGCGCAGCTTCACCTTGTTGCCGACGCCCTCCTGCAGCCATCGGCGCTGCTTCCGCAGTCGCTCGCCATAGCGGAGGACAGGCAGAGTCGCGCCTTGCCCGAGACTACGACGGGCCGGAACGTGGGTGCAATCAGGTGAGCACTTCGGCGTTGCATAGATACGGACTTACAGCTCCGCAAGCAGCACCATGCGAGGCCGGTCGGAATAAATGGAGCTGCGCTTATCCAGCAAGTCCCGAGCAGCCTCTATAGAGTTGAGCACAACCATGGGGGTGCGGAATAGCCTGACGTATATCACGTCGCCTGCGAGGGTACGGACGTCATGAGTACGTTTTCTTTATTGAGAGCGATATCGGGCGCTAATTACCGTATATCTTTGCCCAGTCAGCGAAGGCACGTTCAGGAGAGGTTGCCGGGGTTTGCAAAACATTGCCCAGGAGAGGTATCCCTCTCGGCCCCGGAGGCAGCTTCCTGCGGTCCCTCCTCCATACCTTCACCACGGCGACTAACACGAAGACGCCACCGAAGAGCCACCAGGAGAGCAGGGGAGATATGATGGAGGGCATCGGCGACGGAAATGGGCGTAACATAACCTCCGCGGTGAGCACAGCTGTTTATAACAAGTCTCGACTGACAGAACGCTAAGACCCTGATAAGAAGTTCTTCCACGTGCGCGCCCATCTCAACCGCCAGTTCATGGAGACCTCGGAGCCGAATGCAGGTGAGGGCCGTGCGTCTAGCGAGCCGCGGCGGCGGCAACGGCAACAAATCGACCACAATAGCCTATTTGCCGCCGCAGTGTTTGCGGGAGGCCATGTTCATGCTCAGCACGAATTAGCGCGATTTTACAGCAGCGGGTTGCGATGACAAGCTCACTGGTACGCAACGGTCCTCGAGCTCCCCCGAGCGGGACGTAAGTATCCGACGTGGCAGGAAGAGCACAACTTCTTCAGAGACGTCCTTGAGGTACGCGATCAACTACGCTCGGGCCCAATGCGCTATCCCTCTTCTGGGAAATTAGCGCCCTCTCACGGGGGACGTCCGGTGAGAGCACGGAGCTCTTGATCAGACGAGCGCGCAACTGAGCTCACCGGCTCCTTGCTGCTGCTCTAGGTTGGCCCGGACGCACGCAGCGCCTTGATCGCGCGGTAGCTCTCGATGTTCCTCCATATTCTCATCCACCACTACTTCCATTACGGCATGCCGTCCATGCACAAACAGCGCTTTATGCTCGTTCGAGGAGGCTGTATCCGTATAGCAACTGCACGGGAACGATGGCTGAGCATACTCCCGAAGCTCGCCGCGCTCACATTAGCTCTTGGTGAAACTCACGCGCAGCCCGAGGCGTCCGATGGCACAGTTCAGCCATCCGATAGCTGAGAGATCAGTGGAGATATGTTCTCCGGGCGGGGGCGGATTCTACAGAGAAAGGGCGCCCGGTGGCTGCAGTTAGCAAGAGCTTCTGCTGTGGCGTTCCCAGGTACATACCTTGTTGAGTCCGCCATGGGCTAAGCAAGCGAATGTACCGCACTCCAGTTTCTCGCCCTGTCGACAGCCTGGTAGACAGACGTAGAAGATGGCGGTTATGTTCGCCGCAGCAAGGCAGACGTTGGCATCGGCGAAGACCTACCCGGACAAGTCCTGGGCACAGCGTACTCGATCAGGCCTCCGACATCGAGAAAATCCATGATGCATCAAACAGAGATGAGAACAGCTGACCTGCGGCCAAAACCGAAGATGAGGCCGCTCGGAAGCATTGTAGCGTCCACTGCGTGTTCCTCGGGCGGTAGCTCGCGTTGGTGGACGGGATTCTTCGGGATCGGGATTACACCGCGTGTTGCCAGTCGTGGGCCTGGGAGGGACACACCCCATGGTCATGGCAGTGAGCACGGTCCGCTACACACCATATGCTCATGCTAACCTTGGAACACGCAGGAATGTCGTATCCCGATATCGGCGATTGGTGATTCTCAGTCATGAAGGGGTGGCTTCGTCAGTTATATGAGGGCAAGCCCGATATTCCGTGCAGCTCATCGCTCCCCCAGGAGTAACAGGAGGGTCTATGCATTTGTACGGTAACAGAAGGCGACGCGAGTAAGGGCTGAGGTTCCGCTAGACTACCACGTGTTAGGATGTTGACTCACCGATAAACTTCCCGTAGCACTGCGTTGAGGTACGGGAGCCTGGAGGTCCTCGTGGTTAGCATACTCGGGTAACTCTTCGGTGCCGATGGCGCGATCCATCTCTTCCTTGAGCCTTTCGGAGTTCAGTTGGCTCCAAGAGCACCACTGTGAATATGCACAAGTATTCCACGCCGTCTGCCCACTCATATCTCGGTACCACTGCACTCAGACCTCGGCGCTTCATCTGACAAGGGCCACGACGTCGTCATAGCCCAAATATTCACTCTGAGCCTGACGTGTTCGTCTTTCACGACTGCAAAACGAACATAATTCAGGGCATATTCTTAGTGTTACATTACCAGGCGCTTGCTATATGACCACCCTAGAGCTTTGCAATTAGTCAAGCGTCCAATTGGTTGATCATGTCGACCATCTTCGAAGACCGAGGCCGGATTTGACAAACGAATGGAACTGGTTGACTGGATGACAGGTGGTCCTCAGTGACTTGCTTCTTCCACCTCCGGCCTAACTAACCTTGTGAACCCGGAAAGGAACTCGGCTGGAGGAGTGATGACGTTCCCATCCTGGTCAGTGGCCTTGGAGATATCGAAGAGAGCGATTATATTGGCTACGGCAAGCCAGACGCTTGCTTGTGCGAAGGCTTGTCCAGGGCACACCCTATACAACGGTAAGGCCGCTCAGTATCAAGAAGCACACGTCGAGAGATGTGACCGCAGTCTCACCTGCGGCCGAATCCGAAGACGAAGCTACTCGGGAGCAGTACGCTCCCCTTATCTTTGACCTCAGTCGAGAGGTAACGCTCCGGGGAGAACTCTTCGGGGTTTGGGTAATACCGCGTGTCGCGACTCATCGCCCTACGTCGACGAAGGTTCAGGATGGCGGCGTCGAGGAACCGAGACACCCAGCTTCTGAGTACACACCATATGTTCGGGATGAGCATGGAACCTGCAGGGATGTCGAAGCCGCGATACTGGTCGTCCATCATTGTTCGATGGGGAATGGCTTCAAAAGTAGTTCAGCATTCCCGACGCGCTTCTCCGGGCCTCTCGGAGGGGTTGGTGAGAGGCATGCTACTCACCTGTGGGAAGGGCCGGGTTCCATCTGTTGGCAGCGTAGCGGCGGCCGTAGGGATCAGACGAGAATCACGGAAATTATAGCTCACGTGGAGTCTCTCACCGGTACACTTCCTCCATTATGGCTTTCAGGTACGGCAGCGAATCACGATCGCTGAAGTCGGGGAGTCTCTCAACACCGACCACTCGATCCATCTCTTCCTGGGCCTTCCGAAATACATGAGGATTCCGAGTCATGTGCAGGATGAACATTTGAAGAGTGCTGCGACTCTACAATGTTGTTACGTGGAATCGATACATAATGTATCGAAAAGGGCGTCAATTCGTGAGAGCGAAGATGCATGGATTGGCAACTGACCGTCTCAACACCAGCTGTACGAGGGTTGGATGTCAGCTCGGTATATCACAAATGCCATGCGTACTAGTGCACTCACCTCCGTATACGTTCGTCGCAAGACCTTTGATATCTATCTCCTCCAGAGCAGTCGGCTGCCCATTGTATTCTGATAGCACAGATGCAAGTACGCAAGGTTGCACCGTTCCAAGAGCCTGTGCCATCTCAAGTCAACTGATGTGCACTCGATTAACAACGAAACGAACGAGTGTCACGAACCATCTCCGAACGAATGAGATCATACCCAAAGAAAAGCCATACGTCAATGTGCTGCCGTGCAGCTATGGCCTGCCGCTTGAAATGGGCGTATGGGAACCACGCCGGGATGTGCTTCACTAAAGCCGGTAAATTCGCAGATGGCGCCTATAAGTCATGGAGCGGCTGTGAAGACCGATGGGATACTTACAAATTGGGAAGAAGTCGACAAGCTTGCCTGCAGGAGTGCCGGTATTATTCGACTCGTCGATCCCTCGCTCCGCTACGCGCACCAGCTCGTTGTCCAAGGAATCCACCTGTTTGCCATACAATACCTCGGTCAAGATGACTGCAAAGTAGCTAAAGACCGCGTCGTGTTAGGTCACCTGATCGAGTGTCGTGCAGAGTACCATGAGTACTGACAGGTGAATATGATCCATGAAGTGGTCAGGTGTTCGTAGCAGACTTCGCAGGAGAATACCGAGTGCGCGATGCTGTAGTGGCTGATAGCTGTGCAGCTTCTCCTTGCTCTTCACGCCGTCGTAGAGCCACTTTCGAACCTTGCGAAACCTGTCGCCGTATCCCAAGCAAGGGAGAGATCCTGCTTGCCCGATCCTACGATCGCCGCGAGTTGAGTAGGCTTTCGCATCTTCCTTAGTCACAGCACACTTACATTTCACCAAAGAATACCATAGGAGGTCTGTCCGAGCACCGCGCACTGCGTTTGTCCAGAATGTCTTTGGCTGCTTCGATGGAGTTGAGGACGATCGTTGGCGTCCTGAAGAGTTTGAGGTACATGACGTCTCCTGGAGGGGCATCGAAGTCAACCTAAGTCCGACCGATGTTCCATTGAGGAGATACAGAAGAGGATACGTGCCGTATTCCTTTCCCCATTCGTACAATGTCTTCTCGGGGAACCTATCCGGCACGTCCAGCACGTTACCAAGGAAGGGAAGACCCTTCGGGCCTGGAGGAAGCTTGCGCCGTTCTTTGGATGCTTGCCACACGCTCCCGACGACGACAAGCACGACGATACCGATCCACTCCCACGACGCATAAGATGCCATTCGTTGAGTGAGGCCTAGGAAGAAGGGTGCTGAAAGGAATGCGAAGACCACCGTTATCGCATGCCCTGGTAATTTATGGTGAGGCTGATGGCGGTGCGCAGGCGGCCTCAGAGCGGAGGCAGAGAGATGTGCTCTCATTGCCGAGGAGCCAGACCTAGGCCGCCACACAAAGCTTGCATCACCTGGCTTGTGGGTATATGCAGAAGTAACGGGAAGAGCTTCTAGACTAGGTGGCACGGCCTATCCTCCTCCTATGACAGAAGCAGTGACCAAGCATGGGGACGCATGTGATGCGATGATCAGTCCATCGATTTTGAAGTATTTAACTGGCAGAACGATTCAAGGCGACTTACCGATGCAGAATACCTTGACAGCAGATTGGTCATTCTAGAGATGGAGATTCGCTGTATGCGAACGCCAGAGCAGCCGGTCAGTCAAATATAGGCCAATGATGAACATTGTCAGATTCGGGTGAAGTTGCGCAGCCAAACCTTGCTCCCGCAAATAGGACCGTTCTCATGAGTCCCACACCGTTCATCATCGCAGCACCTGGGGTGCCTGTGTTCTGATGGGGCAAGAATCATGTTCCGAGTGCAAAGTGATAGCAAAGTTGCGGGTATACGCGGAGTACGCGCCTGCACAATTCAACACAGGGACCATGCCAAGAAGCTTGCCTCCCAATATCATGGTATCATGGATCCGCCACCAGCGCCACCCTCATCATCAATACGATTCAACCCTCACATGTCCAAATGGCTTATCATCGTGGCCGCTTTATCTGAGCGAGGGCGGATATCGCAGATAAATGGCGCCAGTTGGCTGGGTGTACCAGCGTGAGAATTGTAGAAGAATCATACCGAAGGCATAGACGAACCTGGTGAAGCCGGGAAGAAACTCCTCTAGAGGAGTTACTTCATTCCCTGCCGCATCAACCGACTTGCGAATGTCAAACAGCGCGACAATGTTTGCGATGGCTATCCAGACGCTGGCATCCGCCAGGGGTTGCCCGGGACAAACTCTATGAGGAAGAAAAGTAAATTGTCTAGTACTTAGTCAGACGGCTGCGCGCTCTTACCTGCGTCCGTATCCAAACACAAAGCTGCTCGGAAGCGGGAGGCCGCGCTTCTCTTCGTCTGAGACAAGGTAACGTTCAGGTCGGAACTCCTCAGGATCCGGGAAGTATCTTGCGTCTCGAGTAATCGCCCTGTAGGGATACTGTCAGAACATCGCTCACTAACGCACCGTACACGCGCACCAAGTGTTTGCAATCACTGTTGCACCAGCTGGAAGGTCGTAACCACGGTACTCATCGTCAACCATCAGACGGTGAGGGACAGCTAAAGGTTATGTGAGCATCTTCGACAGACATGCAGAATTCATTCGCACGAACCCATAGGCAGCGCCGGATGCCAACTGGGTAAGTGATGTCAAAATTGACTTTCAACAAGGACTCCAGCGCTCATAAGACTGACCGGAGTATTTCCTCCAAGACGGCGTTCAGATAGGGAAGCGACTCGCGATCGCTGAAGTCTGGAAGCCGGTCGTTACCAACCACCCTATCCATCTCCTCCTGTGCCTTGCGCAAGACCTGTGGGTGCCGTGTCATGCAGAAAAGGAACATCAATAGAGTTCCGCGGCTCTATAGCACGTGTTAGAAGCCTTGTAGCTCGCAGCGTCAACCAATTTACGTGCCGTTTCCATTCCAGCTATCAGAGAAGAAACGCATGAGCAATGGCGGGACCCGTGGGCAATATAATTGAACCTCACCATTGTAGACGTTGAAACCGAGACCCTTGATTTCCTTCACATCTTCGGGCGGAGGAGGTCCTTGGTAGTTCGACATCACCGAAGTGAAGATGCACGGGGCTATGATGCCAGATGCCTGCACCGGGTATTAGACAGCTCACATTTAGTCGCGAAGCAGTCTGAGACGTACCATCTCGGCGATGGCTTTGTTGTAAGGGAGCTCCTCCCAATCCTTGATGTGTTTGCGGCCAATCATCGCCTTCTTCTTGTAACCTCCTCCAGGTAACCAGCTCGGGAAGTACTTCACTAAGA
Organism: Cubamyces sp. BRFM 1775; assembly: GCA_022385745.1. Classification (NCBI taxonomy): domain Eukaryota; kingdom Fungi; phylum Basidiomycota; class Agaricomycetes; order Polyporales; family Polyporaceae; genus Cubamyces; species Cubamyces sp. BRFM 1775. Next base: position 441,131 of record MU278468.1, on the reverse strand, counting down.
GTAAGCGCAGCTCGTCAGAAATGATAGAGTGGCGAAATGCCTCGTATGAAGTTCACTCACGGATAGGGAAGAAGTCGACGAGCAGCGAACCAGGACTACCGGAGTCATTGCCGGCTTCGAGTGCTAGTTCGGCGACGTGGACGAGCTCATCGTCCAAGGATGTTACCTGCTTGCCGTACGTGACTTCCATAAGAATTGCTGCCAAATACCTACAGAGGATTCAACGTCAGAAACAGTCCTTGTGTCGATGACGGAGCAACGCACAAATGCAAGTGGTCGCGGAAGGGTTTTGGATCAGCCAAGAGGTTCTGCAACAGCCTACGAACCTCCCGGCGTTGCACGTCCCGGTATTCTACAAGCTTGGTCTTGTTGGCGACACCATCGTGCAACCATTTGCGATGCTTCCGTAGCCTGTTCCCGTATGGGATAGACACGAGCGCCGCAGTCTGCTCCATCCTGCGGACGAATGAGTATGAGCGTACGCCAATATCATAACACCTCTGAGCACGAAAGTACATACACTTCCACGAGCAGAGTCATCCGCGGCCTGTCCGAGTATTTCGAGCTGCGTTTGTCCAGCACGTCCCGAACAGCCTCGAGGGAGTTGAGCACGATGGTTGGCGTCCGGAAGACCTTGAAATAGACTACATCGCCTAAGCGTTACGCAGAGAGTGAGAAGCGTGATTCAACTGTAGTGTCACAAGGCACACACCATACTGCTTTCCCCACTCCGCAAACCTCAGTTCCTGGGACGCACCCGGTAGCTCGAGAACGCTACCGAGCAATGGGAGACCTTTCGGTCCTGGAGGCAGTCTTCGCCGTCGGTGGTTGATGGCTACCTGGAAAAGGAATGGTACGAAGAGCGCAATCGCGACGATCTGCCAGGTTATGAAAGATGAATCTAGCATCTCAGATTGATTAGTAGAGTTGTGCAGGGTTGGTGCTGCGTGTCAAGCCTGCTATGAGTGGGAGCGTTGGTGAGCCAGTCGAGCAGCCAAGGCACTATATATACATGAGATCCATGAACACCCGACGAAAGTGGAACAACTGTCGGAAGCGTCTTGTATGACTATACGGGGCCGTCGGCACCGCGACGTTTACAACGGAAGTGCAAACTGCCCTCGAAATAACTCACAGGCGCTCGTCGTCCTACCCATGCCGCAGGAAAGAAGCTATAGCGTATGCGAGAACGCAGCACTACGAAGAATCGAAGAGCATGATGCACAGGAAGCCGATCTTCTCAGACGCGGCACGTCCTAGTAGGGCGCTAGGCAGTATATTGCCGTTGGAGCACCAACTTCGCACCCCGGTCGGAAAGTGGGCTTCGTTCGTACGGCCGGAGCGCTGAAGGGCATTCGCGGGCGCGCCTGGGCGAGCATCTGCTTTGATAGCTACCGCGAGGGATGACTGGGGGTGCATATTACGGAGGTATCGCTGGGGATCGAGTCATATAGCATCATTGTCAGTGATAATGGTGTCGTTCCTTCTGCTCTATACTACCGCGCTCCCAAGGAAAGAGCGCCCATTCGGTCTGCGCTGGCCTGACAACAAAACGTGTGCCACCACCGGGCATTGATGTCCATGCGCCCTTCACGAAGGGAATGATATCAGCAAAGCTACATGTAGAAGAGATATTTTCACGCACTTCGAACCGCTCTCCGTCAATAGTGACTCGGCGAAGCCTAGGAGCGCTCTTCATCAGCATCTCTACGAAGGTAAGAGAGGCCATGCTGCGTCGTCTGCGGTTGCGGATGTGGAAGTCAACGGTATGTAGCCTCTGTAATCCGGGGACCACTAGACAGAAATCATCCTACGCCGCGCTGAGTTTCCGTTCCTTGTACATGATAGTGAATGACGCTTACCAAGGAGTCTTGCGACAAGCTCGCTGAGAGCTCTTCCAACATGGTACATGAGCGACACAACGCCAGGAAGAGACCCTTCCCGACGAAGCAATCGCGCATGTCCAAGATACGCAATCGCGAGGTATGCTTGAGCGCGAGGTGCTCCGCGAGCGGGTCGAAGCTCACGGCAGGTCCGTAGACCTCACTTTCGCAGATGAGACGGAGCGACTCCAGGGGTGAATGCGTTATGACGCGACGGACCCATTTGCAGAACCTATTAGCGTGATCTCTTGTACTGATGTTGGAGTAGTACACTGTGAGGTGGCGCAGACGCGGGAGGCGCGGCGTGATAGAAGGACGTAGTTGCTGGGCATGCACCATTCGTCAATCAGTGAGGACTGTTGCTCAGTGCTGAGATGCGTACCAGGTAGTATCTGAATTCCAGCGTTTGTACAGATGGAAGCTGCTGCCAAAACTCAAAGACGTCGTTATCTGTGAGCGAGTATGAGAGTCCTAGGGCAAACGTGGAGGTGTTCTGCAGATGGGGGATGAAGGATCGCAGGACGCCGGGAGTGACAGAACCGCAGCTATGCTTCGACAGTGTGTTAGCAACAACTCGGATGCTACACCCACGAAATCAGGTGTCATACCCATCAGGAAAATCCCCCCGCGCTAATCACATCTAAATAGCCCTACTATACCTAAATAGCAGTGTTATAGCTCGATGTCTAATTATCAAGGTCCCGATATAAATTAGCGCGATATATGAGCGTCATCTGGGAGATATACCCATTAGATGATTAGATGACGAGCAGAACGGCGGGGCTACGAATGGCCTAATAGCTGATAATCACACGTATTCCAATGATGATTGCGAATATGTTCTATTCGTGACACACGTAAGGTGCTGCTCATCTAAGGTATGGTAGTACATGGAACCGGAGATACGGTGTGTATGAGGGGCGGTACAGTAGTCCTACGTACTACCCCACCACGATGCCTATGGTAGGGTATCTGGGAGGTCAGTGTAGACCGATGGATGTGCCACGCTGTATTGTACAGTGGGGCGAACGCCGCTCGCAAACTGCCAGACACATACTACACCTACCTCATATCCGGCAATACCGATGAGTTCAGACTTACAAGGAGATCGCCCCGGACTTACCTACACTCAAATTCACACTACTCACAGGCAGGATACACGTGACGGGGGAAATAGGACTTACAGTGAAGGCCCTAGGTCCTAGACGGAGAGAGGTCCTGGACAGACAGGTCCTAGACGGAGAGCTGGCCAAGTCTCGTAAGAAACAGAACTCACATAGAGGACGATTAAGGCTGGTGTACTAGAGTTAAAGAGGACTCTAGAGCGCGATGTACGATGACAAGACAGAGAGCACTAGCCAGCGAGAGCGTCACGGTGAGAAGCAAGGTCGTTGGCACTGGTGAAAGGCGCTACGTGTACGTGGGCGCTACCGAGTTCAGGGCCGGCACGCGCGTACTTCGAGGCACGTCCAAGTACTCCTTGGTGCGCGGGCTGGCACACTCGATTAATGCTACGCTTGCTAGCTCTGACATGGTTGAATAGGTGAATATATCCTTTCAAGCTGGAATTTGATTCTGGTTCAAAAACCATATTACTACTGATGTGTCTTACGGGGTACATGCCATAACAAGAAGAGCGAGCCCTATCCCTCATCTCGAGCGTCTGATTATAACGGCATTAGTGTCGATTATAGGCGATATCTGGGAAGTATCTCATTCGCAACGGCTTAGCGCTAAAGTATACCTAATTCGCGCCGGGGGATTTTCCTGATGCCGTCAGGCGCAGTGTTCTCAAGGTCTTCGGGAGCTCTCCTAGCCAGTCCGGTAGACGTTGCAGGATAGCCCGAGTCGGACTCTCGATCGTCAGTGATTCCAGGTTGCGTAGCTTGACCAGCAGGGGAGCATGATTCTCGCCGCTGCATGCTGCATTCACTCTGATACTACGCAGAAAAACGAGCTGAGGCAGTAAAGGAATGACTTCGGCAAACAAGCCCTCGTGATACTGCCTTGGAGCGAAGACGACGATCTGTAGGTTAGGCCAGCACTCAATAGCGCTCCGTAACTGAGTGTGAAGCTTGTTCAGAGGAGGTGGCCTTGTGGAGAGGTACCCTGTACCGTGATTCAGCAATTAGCCATACGACATATGGGTGTCCCAGGAAACTCACCGCTAACTTCTAGACGCCGAACCAATGGCGCATTGTGCGGTAAACGTACCGAGGCGAAGAAGCCTTCCTACATCCAGGCGTTTCGCAAAATGATACCCGGCTAATACACAGACACAGTGATCTTACCGAGAAATCATCCCGGTTTCTGCGAAGATCTAGGATGGGGCTGAACGCTGGCGAGTAGGTAACCTTGCGGTACAAGTATGCAGTGGCCGCCTTTTTGAATGTCTTATCAACCAACGCGCACGAGAAGAGTGCCGGATAGTCGTCCCGAAGCCAGTCGAAAACCAGGACCAAAACGTCGTAAGATAGAACTGCGACAGTGCTGATTTCCATTCCAACGGCCGGACGGCAAAAGCCAGGGTCACCTAAGTGTCTTTCCACGTATTGTGGTGTCAGTATGCGGGATAACCGAGATGTCGCGTTTGAGCTCTTCCTGTGTGAGCTGCGAACGGCTTTCTAGCATCGGCGAGATTGAGGATGAGAAGCCAAAAAGCGCTCAAGCGCTCGGAGGCTAGCCAGTACCACGTGGGGCTGCACAGCCACCAACAAGCATGGGCTGGCATCGAGGACACCGCCGCCTGCGGAGAACTTTTGCCACTAGTCTTGTCGCCGGTCAATCGTGATTGCTTAGCACAAGCACTAAGTGAGTAGTGTACTAATCAAATATATGCAGCTATGAACTGAACAACTCTTGTGCGACCGTGCTCCCAATATAGGTTAACCTGGACACTATAGCTCCGCAGCTGAGGCCAAGTTTTGGTAACGCTTTGCTCGTGCCATGGCATTACAAGGCTGGGCGACTTCGAACAACCATTGGACTTTATACATGGCCAAATTAGGCAGCCCTATCATGTGGGAGAACAATGGAATGTTCAATGAACACACAATTGGTAGCCACATATCCGATCTGGGATTAGCCACAAGCATCCACTGTCCAGTCGCTATAAAGCATCGCCAACTTCTGATGCGTGTAGCCCCTTAACCTTCATCGTCGTCTTCTTCCTCCAGCTACCCCCAAATAGCCCCTGGTTTAACTCGTTAGCATACTATGACAACGACGAAGCAAGTTCACAAAGCGCTACTTACAGATGAGAACAACCCTCCTGACGGTGATGGGCAAGCCCACTTCGGCGTGGCTGCTTTGGACCTGTCGCGCCGACTAGACTGCAGTTCATCCCGCGGCCTCTCTCGCGATCTCTCAAACCTGTCAGGTCTAAGTGGATCTATGACGACAGATCGTAGACTCTTAACGACGCCAGCCGCACAAGTGCGTATTTATATTACCACATAGGATGGTCCTCACTATATCATTGCTTCTTTCAGTACGACCCACAAGACAAGGCAACTTTCATTAGAGTATCCCATGCTCCACAAGGGCTCACGAATGCCAACCTTCGCCTCCCCGTGGAGGTATGGCTGCGAATCCTCCGATACGCCGCCGTCGTCAGCCAACGCTCTTTGGTACAGGCGGTGGCTACATGCTCTGGCCTCCATGGAGCCGCGGAAGAAGCTCTCTATACATTCCCGACGATCTCCAACAAGTGGAACGCACGCCGTTTCCATTCGACCATTGCCAAATTTCCTCGGCGTGCCCGTATGGTCCGAGGCTTACGTCTTGCCTGCATTCCTCAACAGGCCGATGACTGCATCGCCGCCGTCAAGGAGACGTTCACCCTTCTCGTGCGCTTGGAAACTATCGAGCTCGCATTTTTCGGGAAAGAAAAGTGCTTGTCCGAACCGGCTGCCGCTAGGCTCTTACAAGGGGCGACATCTGATCTGCGGTGTTTGCGGCGCATTCGTGGTTTACCGATCTACGCCAGTCCTCGCCTCGTCCAATGTCTCGGAAAATCTCATCTCGAGGAGATCCACTTGTACGGATATAGTCCTCTCCTTGCGGGCGGCGAAGAGGACGATGAGGATGATGACGATAGTGATGGTGATGACGATGACGAACCCCCCGAGCCTTCGGAGCCCACTCTGGACGTCCTCGCGAAACTGCGCGTCCTCTCTTGCCCGGGGACGGTAGTCATCAGGATGAAATTCGCTGGCAATATCACATCGCTCTGCATTACAGACGCGAAAAGACCTATCATGGACGACGTGGCGACTCTCTTTGGCCGCCAGTTGGTGAGTCTACGTCTGAACAGGCAGCTGGGCAATTATTCCGGCATGGCTTACCCCACCAACTGGTTCAAATGGGAGAGGCTCCCGCTTCTCAAATTCCTTGACATACAAGATCGCGGTTACCGAGTACGTCAGCACTTTCTCGACTTGGAGTTTGACTCAAACCAAGTTGTATCCGACAGGGACATGAGATTGAAGGCCAGGTGATACGAGCGGAGAATCTTCCTGCTAGTCTTGTTACGCTGGTCTGGGCCCCCTCGTGGGCCATGGACTGCGCGTTGGTTGACTCACGGTCGGAGCAGTGGCGCCGCAACAAGATCAGGGACTTCGCAGATGCTGTGCTTCGCCGCGCGCGAGGTGTCAAAACCGTTGTGTACCGATGGGCGAATGCACAGGCGTACGAGTGTATGCTGGCCGGAGAAGGCTTTCACTATCGCGAGGTGCTCGCTGGCTCGTCTATTGCTGATGATTACGCGTGGACCGACAAGCGATGACACCTCCGGACGAACACTACTGCCATTCGTCCTCAACAAGTCGTATTATGATCTGTACACTACTTGCGCAATTGCTGTCTAGATATACTAGGGTATGCCATATTCTAAGGTTCTCCGCAATCTCTGCGTGCCACAGCAGTTCGGTGGCTTGTGGTATTGAGTTCAAGAAGTCAACAGCTGCATAGCCGCGTTGGCACTGGTTGGCCACAGCAGCCTTGAATAGTATCCGTAGTCTTCGTGAGCCCGTAATCAAGAAGCAGAGAAGACCTGAACTCTGTTATTCATCCGTATCTGGCAAATATAACGCACGTTGAACTTGCACTTTGCGTCGACCTCATTGCCCCCATTCCCCCACCCGACTTGTAAAGTCAGGCCGTAGCTAAAACAACCAGGTGCCTTATAATGATAAACGCGCTTTCCATCTTCAGGCCTTCGCCACCTTTCGACCTTCCCTCCACCCTCGCGTCGTGGGACACTACGTGTACGGACCACTTAGTTCCAAAGTTCAGAGGCAAGCCGAAGCGCAAGGACGACCCGGCGGTCGATGCATGGCTCAAGCTCGTGAAGGAGGGATGCATCGCACGGCGCGTCCCCAAAGCACACAGGCCGGATATAGCCAAGCACTTTATGGGCAAGAAAGCGCGATCGCGCGTCTTGGCTGTCGAGAAGGTCATGCGTGTTGTGCGCGGCGAGAGTTGGGGATGGCGCTGGAAGGACTTCAAGGTTGCGGTCAGAAACATGGGCTGTGGGTATCATCCGCACGTACAACGCCGTTTGGAACCGGTTGAGGAGCTAACTCGCGCACGGTCCCCAGGGAATGTCGCCGATACAGAGACGCGGGTGGTTAGCGTTGAGCGCCAGCCATCTTCTGGCTTTTGGCGATTAGGTGGCAATGGCCAAGTCCACACCAGCCCCGTATCGCTCCCTACTACTAGTAAGTGATAGATATTAGCGTATAATGGGGGAGCCAAGATGTTTTACCTCTGGCTTCATAGATACTGGGACAAAGCTGCAGCGAATCACGGCGCGAGTCCCAGTGTGGTTGCTGTCAGCGACCGAAGCACTCGCGACGTTCGTGAACGAACACGCCGATGTCCTGAAGGCTATTGCCACTATCCTCGTCGCGGTGGGCATGCTGTTTTGTGGAGGCGACCCTGTGTCCGCTGCTACAGAGATTGCTGGAGCGGTGGGGGACTTGGTGCGAGCGTTGGTGAGGGCACGCCAGAGACGGATCGATCGCCAGTCGGAATCAACTTGATTGCTGCCGCAGAGTCTGTGCTATTTTGTCCACCGATTTCCCCCTAGGGCTAGATGATGTGTTGTATCGCCTTTGTCCAGGAGAGTCAGGCCGATGTCTACAGCGCTGATATCACTTACTGTACCGGCATGGGTCTGCATAGGCTCTAGAATCAGCAACAGGAATGACATGTCAAGTCATTGATGTAGCTACCATGGCTTGCACGTTGACAGATAAACCGCTGGGTTGAAGCGCGAGAATGTGCTGTTTCCGAGTGACAAGATTGCACCATCCACCCAGCCGCGACTCCGAGGGAGTAGCGCAACTTGCAATGAGCGTACAGACCGCTCAACGACTCGGACCAGCCCCCAAGCTCCAAACACGCTCACGTGGTCAACGCGCGCGAGAGGGATGACGACGCGCGTACCGAACCCCACGCGGCATTCATCTCTGGCTCGGGACAATGGCCGCCCACGGACTTGTGGCTAAAATCCCGTAGCCGACGTCCGAAAGCGGAGGACAAAGAGTCCTCGACGCCTATATCAACATGCACATCCCGCCGAAGGGCACGCACCTCACATCACAACCACTTTGTCTCGCTCCTCCCAATCTTGTGAACTCGTCGAGAGACAAAGTCATGTTTAGCACGCTCTCAGCCTTTGGCGCGTCCCGCCCGTTCGACCTCCCCTCGGCTCTTGCGTCGTGGACTACGACCTCTCCGGATCACCCTGTCCCGGAGTTCAAGGGGAAGCCGAAACGCAAGGACGATCCCACCACTGAGACGTGGCTCGCGCTCGTCGAGAAGGGGTGCTACGTACGCAGCGTTCCGAAGGCACATTGGCCGGCCGTGGCGAAGCATTTCATGGGCAAGAAGGCGCGCGGGCGCGTCCTGCAAGTTGAGAAGGTCATGCGGGCTTTGCATGGAGAGCAGTGGGAATGGCGTTGGAAGGACTTCAAGGTTGCGGTGATGAACATGGGCTGTGAGTGTCTTTAGTGTATGTGTCGAGCGAGAGGGATGATGCTTACCTCGAGGGTAGGGAGCATCGAGGAGACGAAGACACGCGATGTCCACGTCGAGCGCAAGTCATCTGGCCTGTGGTGGATCGTTGGCGGCGGCAAAGACGACTCAGCCTCAGCTGCGGGTGGCGCATCCAAGAACGGCAACGGAAAGGCTGTCCAACCTCCGAAGAAAGCACTCACCGACAACAAGTCTGCGAACAAGCCCTCCACGAGCACCTCCTCTGGCTCGAAGCTGCTCAGCAGGCCTGCTCCTTCCAAGACTACCACAGCACCCAAGGAACCCAAGCCCTCCCCTTCGCGTGCTGGGTCCATGTTCACTCTTCCTGCCTTGCCATTCCTGCGCCCCACGCCGCAGCCGCAACAGACGATGCTCCAGACGATCTCGGCCCAGGTCCCGCTGTGGCTCCTCGCGGCCACAGAAGCGCTATCGACGCTCTCGAACGAGCACCCGGACGTCTTCACAGCCGTCGCCGCCGCCTTGGTCGCGGTGGGTACGGTGAGCGGCGGTGGAAGCGCGGCGGTCGCTGCTATCGGAGAGGCGGCGATCGTGATGGGGCGCGCGCTGAAGAGTGCGCACGACAGGTCACACTAGTCCCCATACTTACCTATTTCGCGGAGTTGTACGCTTAGAACGACGCAGGCCGTCGTGTCCGTTGTATGTATGTATAACATCAAAGTACAATATTAAAGATACCTGTGGCGCGTTGTAGTCAGCGACATCTGTTGACGGCGAACACAGGAGGAGCAGGATGCCTACTACACGTGTTGCGGCCTCGAGTACCGCCCTTCGTTACAAGTAAAAGACAGTGATGAATAACAATAGGTAAAAGGAAAACTGTTGTACAGTAAAAAGGTTGTCGTTCCACGACCATAAAAAGCCCCACGAGCACTGACGGAGTCCATACATAATGTCCTCATGATTTGTTCGCCTCGCCTGGGACAACTTGCAACTTGCCCTCGGTCTGTGCCTGGAGTAACGTGCCCAACCCTACAGCGAGAGAGCCGAGGGCATGCGCGGTACTGCTCGCGAGGAACGCGCCGCCCGCACCAGCGGAAACGGCAGGGAGCGCGGGGAGAGAACCCACAGTTATGAGAACAGCGGATATCGCTGTCATCACCTTGGGATGCTCGTTGGTGAGGAACTCGAGGGATTGGCAGGCATTGACGAGCCAGGCAGGCACTTGGGTGACGGTGGTGACGGCTAAGGTGTATAGCGAGTCAGGGAAAGATCGGGTAGATGAAGAGGTTTCGCCTTACATTGGCCCGGTGTACCAGCCGGTGTTGTGACCGCTGAGGTCGCGGGCGGTGTCGCAGCAGGGGTGCTCTTGGCGGATGAGAAGAACGAGCTAAAGGCGGAGGATGACCCAGAGGAGGTTGTGCTTGAGACGGTCTCCACAGAGTCGGCGGTGGCTGCCCGTCGGAGATTCGGGATAGAGGGGAGACTCTTCATTGTAGAGCCGAAGTCGAACGTGGCCCGCGACTTCGGCGGCGGACGTGGGGGCGTGGCCTCAACTGGAGCAGCTTCCTTGGACTCGTTGTCGCTGCCTCTCCGGCCAATGATCCTCCAGAAGCCTGATGGCCTGCTCTCTACTTCGATCGCTTCTGTCTTCTGCGAGTCGATGTCCCCTGAGCCCACAACACTCCAGTTCAGCACATACTTATGATCAAATGATGAAGAATTCCAAGACTCACAGCCCATGTTCCGCATGGCGATCTTGTAGTTCTTCCACGTCCAGCGGTACTTCCCTCCGTGCATGTTCTTCATCACGAGCTTGAGCTCCTCAAAGCGCGTCTTGGCCTTGCCAGCCATGTAATGCTGCGCGACCTTGTGCCAGTACTCGCGGGGCACCTTGCGCTCGATGCAACCGGCCTTGATCTGCTGCAGCCATTCGTCCACCGGGAGATCCTTCTTCGGGTTCCCAATGAACCGTGGAGGATTCGACCACTCCGCGTAGATAGGCTCGAGCTCGAAGGGCTTGATCTTGAAAGCGTTCAGCATGTCGAAGTGGAAAGGAGAAGTGAGTAGTAGTGGGGTATACGAAGTTGTGTTGTGCTGATCAGAGGACGGCCAGCTATCGTATATACCCCAAGCCCGGATCACCTCGCCGCGAGCATGCAGCTTCGGACCAGCAGGATGCCATTGCCTTGCTTGGGTAAGTCGAGCTTTCGCAACGGTCTAGGCAGGAGGAGATAGTTCACGCTCGGCAATGAAACGATGCACGACGATCAGCAGGTCAGATCGGGCTGCGAGCTTCCGGCACACTGACGCGGAGTGAAGGATGCACAGGCCTGTGCGCCGCATGGCCCGACATGGCGATGAAAGGGCAGCCTGCGCGCGAGGCGTGCTTGACCAGAGGTGCGTACAAGTCGTGGCCTCGTGCGCGCCCCACTTTCGTCGGGCTCCGGTGCCAGCGCTGAACACGAGGATCACGTACTGCATCGGCTTTGCCCTCCGAGGCAGCACAATGGATCCGCTCAATATTCAACGGAAATTAACGCCACTACAAGGCGAGACTCCAAACCTTCGAGATGGATGATTATATGGGAATGAGCTCCGGAGGAGGTTGAGTGGCCCTGAACAAACGTCGACTTCTGTGCACCCTTGTGAGCTAATAGATTTCAATATTTGGAGTCAATTGAAGACCACAATTGACTACTTGCCTCATCACTGATCTAAAGAATACCCGGACTGCGTGCCGACCTCAGGTTGAAGGCTCACAAAAATGGTTGGGCCGTACAAACATGCACACCTCGCGCGCAACCCGCAATTCTTCAGAGTAAGAACGGCGCCGGGGGGTCAAGAATACCGAGTTTCAGGAGCAACGCGAGAAAGCGAATCACCGGCTATAGGCCGCACAAAACGCCTTGTACCAGTATATCGATGTGGATTTGGTGAGCTCTGACATAGTCTCCGCAGCGCAACCGTTGAGCGACGGCAATATCGCGCGCGAGATGCTCGTGCTGAGGCATTGAAGCAAGAGAGAAACGGGATTGATGCGGAGTTCAAAAGATCTAGCCATTTCGGTGACTTGCACGTTTGGTTCAGCGCTCAGTCGAACCAAGCATCTATTCGAACCAAACGCCCGTCGTGCAATCGCAGTCGACCGCGCGTGATCATCGCGACCCATTCGCGTCTGCCACTTGCACGATACAACTTGTTTCTATTGCTCTTCCTTACACACCATGGACGTCAACTTCAGGAAGATTGACATTGATCAGTATGACGAAGATGTGCTGCTTGACAGCGAACTGTATGAGGCCGACCCGCGAGACCCCGCACAGGCCCTGAACGAGGTTAAGCAGAAGGCGGCAGCTGTCCGGAGTTCGCTATCCAAGTACGTCCGAGCTCCCATATCTCACGTCTCAATCGCACTGATAATGTATGCGTACGTAGAGGAGATATTGTGGGTGCCTTGACTCTGGTACTTGAGGACGCACCATATGGCCCAAACGTAGAAGAAGCGAAGGTATGTCCTAGATCAAACACCTTGCGGCTTGGACGCACGGGCTTAGGGTTGCTACTCGAATGATCAGAACCTCAACCTGCAAACACTCGTCTCTATACTCAACAGCACCAAGGCGACGGAAATCCCTGGTGTTGTAAAGGCGTTGTCTACGGATGCGCAGGATACCCTCATGAAGTACCTATACAAGGGTATGGCCCTTCCAGGTTGGGGAGATGTGAGCGGTAGTGTGCTTCTAGGCTGGCATGAGAAGGTACGTCGTGATCGACTAGTCCGGTGTTGTCCCTGTCCAAGTCTCACTATTGGTGTGGACAGTTGACTGAGGTTGCGGGCACCGGTTGTATCGTACGGGCCATGACGGACAGGCGAATTGTATAAGCACTTGGCAAAACCGGAATGTATACTATCACCCTTGCGTGGAACATCCATACCCAACCACTACCGATAGCCCCCTGCGGATAGGGTATGGTCAAGCAGTAGGACGAGCCTCCAGGTCTTGCCAAGTTCCAACTTTCTCAGCGAAGTTCACGCGAGTCCATCGTACGCTGACGTTGACTGTGATGCCCTTCGTTGCTCTTGCGATTGCTTTGACGTGAGATGGCTTCATGGCAAGCCTTATATTCGCTATGCGAGCCCTGCGCACTCCCCGCATAATTCCTACGTATTCACCGTATGCCTAACGGGTGACAAGCGTTTCAACTTACCCTTGTGTCTCTGCTCGAATATCGCTCTATAGTCTTGTTATCGTGATCATGGTCACTAACTTCTGGTATATATTTGTTGAGATGGTACCTAAGCTTCTAAGTTTCAAGGGGTTTGTAGAATGGAGGCGAACCGACATGGAGCACATCGATGACTCGTCGGGACAGTGTCGCGCCACAGTCGGCCAAATCGAGCCAAATCGCAACTTGAACCTCGACCACCATCATCGCAGACACCGTCTGCGACACACTCATCTCTTCCTCGACACTCAGTTTTATGCCCAGTAGGCCTAGCGAAGCTCATCCCAGAAAAGATCACAGACACAAACCAGCTCGCCCGCACCATCCTCACGCTCGCCAAAATGGACAAACGCACGGCCTCGCGCACGCTGCCAGCGGACCAAGCGTTCTGCTCAGCATTCCATCCGAGTCTCTCACTCACATCACTTCCTTCCTCGACCCGCCTGATCTTCTCGCCCTCGGGCGGACGTGCAGGCAGCTCCATGCCCACGTAACGGACGACAACACCTGGCGCAGGGCGTACGTCTACCAGTACCTCGGGATAACCCCGGAGAGCGATCTGCGCGATGACGCTGGCGACAAGACGCTCATGCTCAGGAGAGAGGAGTCCACTTGGAAGAAAGAGTTCATAATGCGGTACAACCTGCGACGGTACGTCATGGTCTATCCAGTGCAGAGGGAGAAGATCTCGTCCAGGGCAAATTTCACGAGGCCCTTTTATGTTGATCGCGCGGTTCTCTTTCCTGCCTCGTTGCTGCATTGCGGTCGGCTAGAGGACACGATGCAAACGTACCTCATTTGCTGTGCTCGATATCAATCTATCCTATTCCATGCGATAGATACACGAATACACGAGCACTCGCCGCTACAAGGGGTAATGTTGACAGTTGCGCTACGAGGCACTGGGTCCAATGGAGGTATTGGAATGCCACAGCTTGGGCTCTCACTTTCTGGACCTTATGCTCTATGCCCTTCCAATACCTCAACCACAGTTGTGCTGACCTGAACCACACAGGCGATGGGAATACTCTCGCAATACCGCAATTACTCACATTCCCCATCACTCAGCGGTCTCAACGATGCAGCTTATGCCGAACACAGCGCTATTGGCGGCTTCGCTGCAGTACGGCGTCGTCTCGCGGTCCTTCCCATTAACCGGCAAGGTCCTCCGTGGGTTCCTTGATGCTACAGGCACTGCGAATGGGCTAGGAATCGGCAACCCAAACGCCGAATTCTCTCCCCACGTGTCCGCTGTCGCATTGGCGTCCGAGGGAGGCACTGCGAAGATTCTCTGGGGATACAGGAACGGCGAAGTCGCAGTCACGACTGCGGTGCGCATCATGGACAGCAACAGAGCATCCGCCGCGAGGATGATCAGATGCCGCCTTGCAGATTGTCACGAAGGCCCTGTTGAATGCGTCGCATGGGATCGCAGCGTAGACGGCTCTTCTTTGTTCGTCACGGGCAGCGCCGATGGACGAGTCAAACTTTGGGACTCTAAGCAGCCCCTGAGGTGCCTCTGGACGTCAAACAGAGGCACGTCGCATGTACCAGATCCTTGCGTCAAGCTTGCGGTCGATCTCCAGCAAGGCGTCATAGCTGCTGCACTGAGAAGCGGGAGCGTCCTCGTTTGGACGGGCTTTCCTTCTCTATACACAGACGCGACGGACGTTGCAGTGCCAGAACCACGCGAAGTACGTATCCCCGCGTCCTCAAACCCTGTCGCAGCTGGATCGTCTCCCTACGAGAACGTTCCGTTGGAGATCTCGGACCTGCGCGTCTCTCCGCAGCGAGATCCGCTGTCACTCCTCGTTGCGTATCGTTCCAGCCCCCAGTTCCAACGATTTACGTGGTCAGCTCCTTCGAATGCATTCGAGCGTACCCCGTACGGGGACGAAGCCGCTGCGCCGATCCGGGTAATCCTTCCCGTGTGGGCCTCACGCCAGGACGAGAGTAGCTTCGTAGTCGCGGGAGACGAACTCGGGACCATCAGCATCTTTGCCTGGGATGTGGATCCTCCACGGTCGGCCCCTACCGAGAGAAAGGGTATTCCCTCGATTCACAGCTTCAGCGCACACGAGGATGGAGCTGTCACGGCGCTTGCCTGGAATCCCGTCGTCCTGGTATCGGGTTCCTCCAGGGGCACGATCACTGTGTGGGACGCGTTGAACTTCGCACCTCTGCGTGCACTGTCGTCTCCTGCGGCGCGACCTTCCACGGGCGCAGAATGGGATAGCGTCAGCCACATTCTACTCGAGAGAGACACCCTCATTGCGTCTGTTGGCAGCAGGGTTACGGCGTGGAAAGCCGGACCGGTCGGAAGGCCAGGCATGCACGGAAAGGGCAAGGCTGTGCGGAGCACTAGAGCGAACGGCACGGCCAAATGGCAACGTGAGTGCACTTGCGTAGTTTTGGTTGTGTTAATGGACGGAGAAGCTGACTTCAAGGACCTATCTCCTTATAGAGCAAATAGAAATGCATCGCGAAATCGCCGAGTCCCGCCGTGAGGTAGAGGAAGAACAAACCCACACTCGGCGGACATTCGGTCGTCAGCGAGAGCAGCTCTCTACGCTTGAGCATCTTGGGCTTAGCGAAGTGGAGGCAGTGGAGTACGTCCTCATGCTCAGTCGTGACGAGGAAGAGGCACGCTGGCGGCACGCGGCCGCGTCTTCTGCATTCAGAGAAGACGAGGGCGTGTTCATGGCCGACTTTGACGACGTCCCTACCCCGATGGCCACGCCCAGCGGCATGTTCGGATCGGAGTCGTCCTCCGCCATCTCCTCGCGCACGTCCTCCTTCTCTGGAACCTCAAGCTCCGGAGCGGGCACTAGCGTCTTCCAAGGCGGGCGCGCCTTGCCGCGGGCCATGCCTTCCATATCCAACCACAAGATACAGGTTTCGCCGCGCTTCCGCCCAGAACCCATCGAAGCTGGTCCAAGTATCAGCCCCACGCCCGGTCGGAGTGCGATTGCGAGTGCGAGCTCGAGCGCCGGCGTCCCTCCCCCACCCGTATCGGACATTGACCAGTTCCCTGCCGTGAGCCGCACGCCCTCTTCGGCGTCGGCGTCCGGGAGCGGAGGGGCCGGCACGAGCGTCCCGTCCACGCCCGCGTCTAGCGTGAAGGGATCCGTCTCGGGCAGCCCGCAGTCCGTGCGCAGTGCGTGGAGCACCCCGCTGCGCTCGCTCCATTCCTCTGAGGCGCCGTCCCCGTCGAGGCTGGGCGTCGGCGTATCGCCCACGCTTAGCCCGACGCGCTCGCTATCGGGTGCTCTTGCGGGTGCGACTTTGTCAGGGCACTCAGGGCACGGAGAGAGTGGCGGTGCGCCGGCGTTTGGTGACGAGAATGATGAAGACTTGCGGTTCGCTATAGAGCTTAGTCTTGCCGAGGCGAGGAGTCGCGGCGAAGACGTATGATTTGAATCGTACTTTGCTAAGGATTTTTCTTCCATATGATTGGCTCCGTGCGTATGGGTTGCAGTATCGTTCACTTGCCTTGACTAAATCATGAGTGCCGGCGTCGGCATTTTGTCTGCGCATAGATGTGGGACTCTCGCATGTCCGTTGTTTCGTTTCTCAAAGCTTCTATGTTGCCCTTCTTGACCTCTATGCATACCGAATGATCATGTTCCTCTTTGCTCTAATATCCTCAACTGTTCGAGAGCTGCAAGTCGTGGATTTCAAGCTTCAAAATGTTGGGCGCTGGGCGTTCATGCTGGGTCAAGGTATGTCTTAGTCTTCATTGGATAGATGGGATGCGCCCTGACTGTCCAGATAGCTCGGTATATAGATACATCACCGAGTAGTCTCGCTCTCGTCATGCCGCAGCCCACTTGCAATGTTCATGCGGCGGGCTTTCCGGGCGCGACTTAGCGTCCGACATGGCTTCTCGGAGACAATGGGACAGGGTAATCATGATGTCCTTAGCTTCGATGACCCTGATACCCCCCGTGTCTACCACTTCTACGCTAGTAGCAGCGCATCGTGAGCGTTCGCTTGGTTCTCACAACGGGATTCCGAACCATTGCGCAACCATCCACAGTATGTTCCCGCTTATCAATTGCCTCAGTATCCTGGTTGACGCGTGCACCAGATACCACCTGATACCACATCATCTGAACCCTTGAATAACATACCCTCGGAACCACAATGGTCGGCATCGCTCCCGTTGTGGCTCGTCGCAAGCATGAACGCGCTCTGAGACTCTAAGGTTCGGATCTCCTGGTCCACTCATGACGAAGGTGGTTATCATTCCGTCAGCTGCGGTCCACCTGCAAGGAAGAACAGCGACTAATCCCCGACCGGAGACCACCTGCGCACCCCGCCAGATTACTCATGGTTGGCACCGCAACAATTGCAGCAAAAACAGCCAAGAAAGCGGTGCATTCGACACCATGCACGCATCGTAACATGAACGTGGCTACCATAGCTGATTGGGTTCAACTGCTCAATCATACCCGACGTCCAGGAACTCCTTCATCATCTACGAGGTATGCGCGTCAACTGTTTTGGAAACTCAACCGCCTGTTATTGACTAAAATATCTGCACCAGGCAGAGAATGCTAGCCTCTTGCATTGCCGCGCGCTTCTGGGCAACATGCACGTACCTGAGGAAGCTGGTTAGGCAGGAGGTATACCGCGGCTTGTTTCGAACGTTTTTAGCTTCGTCCAAACCGCATTTCGTGACACGCTCTGTAATCGCAAAATAGTCGATGGGAAAGCTGCTGGCGGAGTCACGTTCGTTCTAGGTGCTGTTTCACGACGTTTCTCCGATATACCGTATTCTGACTGTCTGCTCCGCCAGCGTGCAACGGCAACGCTACGGTGCTGCGCGCTTCGCCCGTTACATCGCATCTCTAGAACGCCAAGGCGGTAAGTACCAAGGCAGAAATGTAAATGTGAATCCTCTGCCTTACGCGAAGCCGTCGCAGCGCTTCACTAGCACTTCGTGGTACGCTTCTCGATGTTCCTCCATGCAGGCTGACTGATAATGTCATGTTCCGCCCCAAGTGATGTGTCTGCTTGCAGGAGTGGGGGCGAAGGGATCAGCTGGGGCGAAGGGGCCGGCGGCCGTCTAGGTTTTGGTGGCCTACCGATGTGGCGAGTGATTTCTTTCCCTTTACGCACTAGGGTGTACGGTGGATATTCAGAGCCGCTCTCGAGCTTTCAAATAGCCCAGGTGCATCGATGTTGCCCATCCAACTGGCCTATCTGTTCTGGTAAAGATGAGCGTACAGCAGCTCCGCCCCTTTCCCACCCACTTCCGTCTCAAAAACCTCGCGAACGCTACCTCCCCCGTATTTGAGTTCAAACTAAACCCCCACCAAGAAGCAGCAGCGCAAGCCGCCAACGCATGGTTCAAGCGGTGAGAGCTCCGTGACCACACAACTTTTCGTTATATCTGACGTTACTCCCACCGCCCAGGCGAAATGTCTACAGCGGTACAAAGCAACAACGGTTCCTATCACACAGATTCGACGTCTATGCCGGCATGAGCTTCCCTGACGCCGACGTCGACCACCTCCAGACATGCATTGCCTTCTTTTTCTGGGCGTTCTCGGTATGTTTGTCGTCAACGATATTAACAAATTATTCTGCTACTCACCAAGACTCCTACGCGGCTAGTTCGATGACCTCTCCGACGAGGGAGCGTTACAATCTAAGCCCGATGCTGTTCAAGTCGGAGTGGACATCTCTATGGACGTACTGAGGAACCCTGACGCACCCGCGCCCGACTTTGCATATGCTGCGATGCTACACGAGTACGTCACCTGTTCGTGATCTCGGTAGGTCCTTGATCTTATTGACCTCCGCCGTTCAATCAGCATCTGGCGCCGCTTCAGGGCGACTGCGAGTCCAGGCGCCTGCAACAGGTGTGTACTTGCAAATAGGCGTTGTCTTCCCTGTATCCGCCGATGACTGATGTTGTTGCTAGGTTCTTTCACGCGGTTGAGAGCTGGATGAACTCTCAGGTCGAGCAAGCGCGTAACCGCTCGACGGACGAGATCCCTTCGGTTGAGAGCTTCATCGTCCTTCGAAGGCGGACGATCGGAGGCCCCATTGTGGAAGGTCTCTGGTTTTAATCCACATGACTGACCTAAACTAACCTCTTTTTGGCGTGCCAGCGATGGTCGAGTACTCCTTAGACTTGCAAATTCCCGAACATATCTGGAACCACCCCGTTCTGCAGGAGATGTCCAAGGCCGTGATCGACATTATGACCTGGCCCAACGTACGTCAATCTCACGCTTCCCCGTCAGACACGACTACAATGATGGCGCGGTGCTGTAGGACCTGTGCTCATTTAACGTAAGAAGATCCGTGCATGCTCATCTGCAACGGGCCATACTCTAAATTTGCGTAACTGCGCCCACAGAAGGAGCAAGCGGACGGCGACTTCCAGAACCTCGTGTTTTGCATCATGATCGAGCGAGACACAGATCTCCAGAGCGCCGTGGATATCTTGACCGACATGCTGGCGCAGCGCATTGCGGACTACGTACGGTACAAGGCCCAGCTTCCTAGCTTCGGACCCGAATTAGATGCCGAACTAGCTCGTTACAACAAGGCTATCGAACAGTACACGCAAGGTACCATTGTCTGGTAAGCAACCCTTCGTTCTGCCTTGGTTTGGTCGCTGACATTGTATTAGGTATTATCGCAGTCCTCGTACGGCCTCCCCCATTCATCTCGTACGTGAATATGTCTAACAGCGCTCCACAGGCTACTTCCGTGGGCAAGACGTGTTGGGGAAGCCTGAAGTCATCATCCCAGTTTACAAGCGTGCTCCGTCTGCCCCTGGCAAAGAAAGCGCACCGAAAACTCTGACTTCTTGGAAAGCTGAACCGTATATATCTCTATCGGTCCCAAGCTCCCTCGTGCGTGCCTCGTTGTTCCTCGTGTCGATTTTTGCCTGCTTGTATTACGTCTCTTCTGCGCCGTCGATCGGTCCTCGCGCCCCGGTTTCATAAATGTTATATTGGCTGGATAATGCTCTTCTCTTATTTTCTTCAAATCCGCAATACGCTTTCCCGATCCTTTTGTGCTATTCCAAGATAATGACATTCGATGTAAGGTCCACCGGTGGCAGACAATACTATCTCGTTCACTTCCTTGACCTCCAGGATTTCGAACGATCATGTTTCTCTCTGTACAATCTGCCGAGTTGCTGATGGTAGCTGGCCCCGTGGATTTCCTCCGTCGAGCCTAACGCGTCCATGCTATGTCGAGGTGCGTCTTGGTCTCTGTCCTACGGTCGCCACCTCGCTCAACTTGTATGTATCGGCTAGTAGATGTGTAACCGATGTGCCGCGTTCTCGTAATGCCGCAGCTATTCATCGGCGGACACAGGACCACCTATCACCGGCACAACACTGGAGCATGCCCATTGCCTTCCGCCCTTGTCCCACACGACGTTGCGTCCGACCGTGGCTTGTCAGAAACAATGATACAGGGTGGCCGTGACGTCCTTCCTTGAGGTGACTTCGTTTCTTCTTGATGCCTACAAGATGCGTATTAGTAATGGTTGATCCGATGTGAGTGCCGTCTTGCCATCTCTCGTAACACCCGGTATCTGAAAGAGCTGTGGATCCTACTGTGTTCCGGCTGGCCAATCGCTGCAGTGCTCCGGTTGACGTGTACGTCAGGTACAGCACTTCGACGTCATTATCTGGTTCTTCCTTGAGCGAACTCTCGGATCGAGGATTTTCCGCACTGCTTTCAATGTATTTCTACCCACGCTACGATGATCGCGGACAGCGAGTGACTCACCAGTGCATGCTGAAGTTACTGACCGATACACGGGCACCCACTTACATATCCAACCTTCTGGATTACTCAGCGCTGATTTCGCCAGGAGATCGACTGACAAAGTCCTACGCCACTATTCGCGCAAGGCTGCCGCACGGATGTTAGCATTTATGCCGAGTAGGTGGGTATACCAACGATGATTCGTACAGGAACTCCATCAGGGTATGTATATTGATCACTTCAAGGACGCAACCATCCCTCCTGACCATGAAGCTTACAATCACTACAGACGTAGACTCGCACCCTTTTGCACTGGCGCGCATGTACATTGAACACGCACTTACACACGGACCTGTATGCACAAAGCGTACGTGGTCGCCTCGTTCGAACTTCACAGCCTCGTCAATAGGCCTTTCGATGGAATATTGTCGGTGCAACCACAACCAATGGGCAATGCAGGGGGAATTATAGCACCGCTCCGTGCGAGCCTCCTCGAATCATCCCGCGCCGCCCATATGCCAATGTGCGCCGCTACGCGAGCGCGAAGCAACGCTTCCGACGAGAACGCCATGCCGTGCGCTTCTCCCGCTGCGTTGTAGCTTTAAAACGAAAAGGCGAACAGAACGGCTGGAGCAATGTAAGCCCTCTGTCTTACGGGAAGCCGTCGCAGCAATTCACCTTCAGGAAATGCTACTGAGCTTGGGCATTCGAATGGTCCGCCTTGCAGCCCGCCGATCATACCATGCTCCACTCCAAGGCGATGCGCGTGCATGCGAGTGTTGCCACAAAGCACCGGTAGCCAACCAGGTTCTGGGGGAAGGAATAAGGCGAGCGTTCTCGCAACTAACCAAGATGGATGGTGAGTACTTTGAGCCGCTGGTGAGGGTACAAAAAGCCTGAATGACCGGGCGTTGCTCATCCAATTAGCAATCCCCCAATCCGACAAACATGAGCGTACAGAAGCTTCGCCCCTTCCCGGCTAACGTCGTTCTCAAAAATCTCACGGACATCACCGCCCCCGTGTTCGAGCTCAAGCTGAACCCCCATCAGGGAAAAGCAGCACAGGCCGCCAACGCCTGGTTCGAACGGTAAGCTCGATAAAGACACAGTCTTCATCATTCTCGTCTCTGACGCTATGCCCTCCGCACTAGGATGAATGTCTACGAGGCCAGGAAGCGCAAGCGGTTCCTATCTCACCGATTCGACTCCTACGCCGGCATGAGCTTCCCCGATGCCGATGTCGACCACCTCGAGACGTGCATTGCTATCTTCCTCTGGGCGTTCTCGGTAAGATTATTATCGGTGATTCTAGTGAATTTTCGCACTAACACAGCGCATAGTTCGATGATCTCTCCGATGAGGGAGCGTTGCAATCCAAGCCGGATGCGGTACAAGTCGGGGTAGACATATCCATGGGAGTCCTGAGGAACCCTGACGCACCCCCTCCTGACTTCCCATATGCTGCGATGCTGCACGAGTACGTCACTGGTCCTCATATGTTAGATGAATCATTTATTTTATCCATGCCTTTCCGTACATCTAGTGTTTGGCGCCGTTTCAGGAAAACCGCAAGCCAGGGCGCCTGTAACAGGTGTGTATCAGCAGCTAGCGGTTGCTTTTCTTGTATCTGCTGACGCCTGGTGCGGATGTCAGGTTCGTTCGTGCGGTCGAGAGCTGGATGACGTCCCTGGTCGAGCAGGCACGTAATCGCTCAACGGACGAGATACCTTCTGTCGAGGCTTTCATTACCCTCCGGAGGCGGACGATCGGAGGGCCCGTTGCAGAAGGTGTGTTGACCCGGATGTGCCGACTTGGCTTGAGCTGACATTTCCCCTACCAAACAGCCATGATCGAGTACTCCTTGGACTTGCAAATCCCTGAATACGTCTGGGAGCACCCCGTCCTGCAGGAGATGTCGAAGGCCGTGATTGATATTATGACCTGGCCCAACGTACGTCAACCACACGCTTTCCTTTCAAATAGAAGTTGAATACTGATGTGGCCCCGCAGGACCTATGCTCGTTCAACGTAAGGAGATTCTTTGCACGCTCATCAGCGGTGAGACGTAATTTAAATTCTTGCAACCGTGCCTACAGAAGGAGCAAGCGGACGGCGACTACCAGAACCTCGTGTTCTGCATTATGATCGAACGCGACACGGATCTCCAGAGCGCCGTGGATATCTTGACCGACATGCTGGCGCAGCGGGTTGCGGACTACGTGCGGTTCAAGGCCCAGCTTCCTAGTTTCGGGCCCGAAGTAGATGCCGAGCTGGCCCGCTACAACAAGGCTATCGAGCATTACACGCAGGGCACTGTTGTCTGGTGAGTGAATCAATGATCGATCGTTTCTCAAGTGCGGCGTATTGATATTCTATCAATCAGGTACTATCGTAGCCCTCGTACGACGTTTATTTATCATATACGGCAATACGTCTAACAGTATCTGCAGGCTACTTCCATGGACAAGACGTGGTGGGGCAGCCTGAAGTTGTCATTCCAATTGACGGGCATGCGCCGTCTGCTTCGAGCCAAGACAACGCATCGGGAAAGCCGACTCCCCGGAAGGCCGAGTTGTATCACCCCCTATCGTTCCCCACAACCTCCCTCGTGCAAGCCTCGTTGGTGCTCATCCCAATCCTCGCCTGCTTGTATTACGCCCCTACCTTGGCGTCGCTCGGCCCCTGCATCCCCGCTCCGTAGACGTTGCATCGACTAAATTGTGCTCTCAGCGTATTTGTGAGCCTCGTATCACCCTTGCGATATGATGTTCCAAGTTCTGTTGTCACATAGAAACATACGTTCGATGCATTGGTCCATGAGCCGAAGGCGATACAAGATAGTATACGTAACATCACAACATGGTGAATTATAGAGTATCATGATCAAGTGGGAGATGGGGAAGGGGGTAGGGATGGAAGGCGTACTCCAATACGTATTCATACAAGCTCATATAAGGGGATATTTGTGCTTCAGGCACTTCAAGCGGTCGAAGACGCCGGCTCAAGAGGCGGGACGGAGACGGGCGGGCGGATGGGGTTGGCGACGTCGGTGAGGACCTCGTCCAAAACGGTTACCCGTCGACCGTCGAATGCACCGCCACGGCCGATGGTATGCGGACGGGCAACGTCCTCCTTCACACTGTCCATGGAACCCGATTAATACGATATAGCCAATTGCGCAGGTTGAAACATGAATACGTACATGACGTTAAGGGACGAGCTGACCGTGCTCGACTCGCGCTGGGCGAAGACGAAGAGGCGGCCGTAGACAACGGCCTTGAAGAAAGCGCCAACAGAACCGGTCTACAATCATAGGGCGACGTTAGTCTCACTGATCTTGTCGACAATCCACGCATCAAGCACTCACGTAGCTGTCATTGCTGCCCTTGGGGGGAACAGTCACGATACCCTGGAAGGTGACATCAGCGTCGACCTCCGTCTTGATCTCCCCCTGGATCATGCGCTTGTATTGGTCGCGGTCGACGTTCTGGCCGTTGACGCGGATGGTAGCATGTTCCGAGACGAACGACTCGAATGCCTCGTCGAATTCCTCTACGGTCTTCGCCTTGTAGAGAGCGCTCAGACGCCCTTCGAACCACTGAGGGAGCTGAGGGAGGACGATGGCAGTGGACATGGCTTTACGGTGAACTTGGGGAGTAGTGAGCTGAGGAAACTGTAAATGGGTGTGCTGGAGTGAAAGTGAGGCAGGGGTGGATTTAGAGGTCCTGAAGGCGAGGGTCGCCGCTCTCTTATATGCGAACATGATGGGCGCGTCGGCTCGGGGTGTGTGCTGCGCGGAGAGCCAAAGAATGCCGTCTCTCGCATCCCTAACCGACCTGACTGTGACTATAAGGATGATGGGCGCATCCGAGGTAGTCCTTGTGAGGTAACGCGCCCGCCGACTACACTCATGAAACACGGACGGAGTTGCGCAGGATGGCTATGAGCGGCGTCGTAGGCTAGTGCACGTCATCACGTAAGATACCGCAACCAGCATGTCACGTCGTTTCGCCGAGTGGCACAGTACGGGGTGCGCAGGAATCGTCGGCGTCGTGGAGGCCTCGGGGAGGATTGGGATACCGCCGCGGCGCAGTACGGTCCCACGGCAGCCATCGCACTAGCAGTGTACGCAGAATCACTGGATTGAGAACAAGCGGGGCCTGCGACGTAGTGATGCGATCGTTGGCCGCGCGATGAGAGCACGGTGGAATGAAGCACGGCCCCGATTGGTCTGTATCGCCTGTACTGCTTTAAGGTTCAAGAAGCTCCGGTGGCTGTAATCATTTGCAAAGGTACCACCCCGGTGGAATCGCGATGTCAGGCGGGACCGGAGCCATCGCGCAGCGTCCACGTAGGTTTGGGGCGGCTGAGGGGCAGAAGCACGGCCAGACAGGCCGAAGGTTTTCTTGCCTTTTGAGACCGGTCGGCATCCCGCTGCGGTGACTATTGTCAGTAGGTAAATGGCCCAACAATGGCGGAACATAGATACTCACAATACAAGCGTACCGTATCCATCCTCATGTCCTTGCCAGTTGAGCGTCAAATTCGACCCGCGTATTGATTGCAGTCATCTTGACAGCGATCAATGACATTCAATCTGTGTGCCTGAGTCAACCTCAACGATGAGGTCTGTACCATCAAGGGTATGTCGCGCAGGGTGTCACGTCGTTTTTGCCTTCTCGACATACGGCCGGCGCCGTAGCCCACATCCTCCTTCATAGTGGTATATCGCTTGTATTAGCGGATGGTCGCTACGCTGGTTAGACGCCACCTCGCTACCTCTCCGAACTTTTCTGTCGCGCTTGTTGGTGGTGAAACGCACAACTTACCTGGATGATCTGCGCCACCGTATGTGAGCGCCGGGTGGCGGCGCGCCCTAACTCCTAGTCTCGGAGAACTTGGAACATCGAGACAGCAAGGATAGCCAGACGGATGCATGAGATATGGTAGGTCTATGGTACAGATTGAAAAAGATGCGTATGCGGTAGGAACTGGTGTACAGAAACGAAAGTCCAAGATCTCAAGAAGCTGGTCAGGAAGATGGTGGTGGACCGTGGTGGTACTGTAGTTCGCAGTTTGCTGGCGTGCCCGGCGCGGTGGAATGGTTAGCCGCCCATGATGAACGTCGGAGCGCCCATCGGAGCGCCCAGACACATCCGTCCATATCATCCGTGGGCGAGTCATGACGTGGACGAACGACTCCGTTCCGCTCACTGACAGTCCGGATGCTTCGTCTGGTACATGTTCTGGACCCGCCTTTTATCCGTTGAAACCTGCATATATAGGTAAGGTCCTCGTTTTCAGAGATGCGGCGACCCCGGAGGACTGCATCCACATACCGCCTGACAACGACAACTCATCGTTGGCGGATGGATGTGTGCGGTGCTAGTTTTGCACGTTTGTGAACCACAGTCTGTCTTCTCCCCCGTATAGTAGCGCCCGTGGAAATGCTGAGCAGAGCAGAGCACGCAGCCGCAGTTAGCATTCGCTGTGCCTGAAGCATCTCGGAGGATTCGAGGCCCGAGTCGGGAGTGGTAATCGACTGACCTTACATCCCCGATAGTAGTCACCAATACTGAGAGAAGGTAATGTGTCAGCAGCTAGTACGACAGAGCACCCCGACAACCCCACACTCACATCTCGTGCTCGCACATCGTGGTTCCCAACTACACGAACACCCGGCCTCAGATACCCCCGGCGTATGAACCTTACACGAAGCACCCTCGTATTTGCTCGCTTGGGACGTCCAGAGCTGACGGTCAAGGTCAAGTAGAAAGACGAAGAAGATGAGCCCGATAAGGAGCTAGTCCACAGGCCTAGCTTCAAACGGGCAGTGCGCGCGCCGCCCTATGACCCCGCAAGAACTTAGTTCTGAAGGACGAGTGTGCGGTCACGCGCAAGACCTACCAGAGATGATGGGTGGCAGACGTACTACGTGATGCTGTCCGACGAACGATGGCGGGCGAGGACGGCTTCCGGTTGGCACGGCGCCCAGCAGTGTGAACACGGCGAATCGTCATGGAAGAGCCCGGTTTCGTCCCGAACTGTGGCCGCATTTATGTATGGTGCATCACAACTGTAAGTCCCTGGCCGCTCGCGACGTGTGCGGTACGCGGGCATTCTGGGCTTACGAGCCTCTGAGTCTCGCAAGGAAGGGCACGGGACCAACAACACTGGATAAGGTGTGGGGTTCGCGACGCGCTGCCGTGGCAGTGGAGATAAGAGGCGAACGTCGAATTGAGTCAGGCGCCGCAGTGGGAGGTCGCGCTCTGGAGGTGCGGACCGAACGGAGGGGGCGAGAAACTGCGCCAACAGCAGCCTCCTGTTCGGTGTCGCGAAGTCGTGGCCCGCGTGTGAGGAGCTGATGCATGCAGATGTCATGTAAGATGGGGTGAACCAGACAGAGAGCTCGGCAAGCGGAATGCTGCCTGTAGCACTGTTCCTCCGGAACGTGCATCAGGTGAACTGGGGCGCGCTCGCCCGTCTTGGCCTTCCCGCTCTCACGGAAGCGCGACGCAGGTCTGGGTCTCCCTCGGCTTCGCACTCCGAGGTCGCGACGATGTTAGTGTGCGAAGCCTCCCTGTCGGAGCTGAGAACTATGAAGAAAGTAGGGTGCCCACTTTGGGCGGGTAGCTTGCGCCTCAGTAGTACTACCAAATCGCGAGAAGAGGGTATGGAGGTTAATCCAGCGCGCCGCGGCCGTCATGGGGCCGGTGGACCTTGGTGCACATGCGACCGCAACGGCCCCGAAAGGAGGGGGACCGGAGGCGAGTTACACTACACTAGTGCATGCCTTACGTATGGGAACCATCAGCTCGAATCAGTCTTCATCGTACATCAGCTATGGATAAACGGACCCATATCCCCGAACGTACTTCGGGGGTGCTCGTTCTTCGTAGAAGACGAACGGATGGTACTGCTCACAATCTTCCATGCTCTTCTATCCAAACCTTCCGAGCGTCGCATCAAACGCTGTTCTATGGTACAGGTCAGGCTATTGGCATGGTATGTCTAGCTTCGCCTCGTGAATCGCAAGAATGATACAAGCTGATCAGAGCTGTTTGCGAGCACTAGAATCAACACATTGCGCCGTAGATGCAACGCGAGAAAAAGGTGAAGTGGAGGATACTAGCAATTGACAGCGGCCGGAACATACAAGCAACCTGCGCGCTATTTTGACCACAATCACGGGATGTAGTTATTGAACGCGAGTGTGACACAGATACTTTCAAGAAGAGGGTGGTTTTGCATATAATGATATGAGGGTACTAAACACTACATATATGTCGAGTCGTATGCAATAGGGACGTAAGCGGGAACGGGGACAATGGAAGATGATAAAGTACACGAGGGACCAGGGTCAAGATAGCGCCTTTACAGCATGCAGGAAAACGATGAGATCATGGTCATGAACGAGTACACATAAAGCCCGGTCAGAAGCGACCTGGCAAGTCGTGAGACCGCAGTGGCGAGGAAGCTCGCCAACCTAAACGCCACCACGCCCTGTGAGCAAATGTACCCACGGCGCAACGTGGATGCTGGCATACCTGCGTCACTGTCCTTTCTTCGCTAACATGATCGCCACGACGACCACGGCGAGCAGCCCGACGAGGATGATGAACGCCCACAGACATCGCTTCGCCCATTTGTCCTCGGCAGCACGGTACGCCTCCTTATGTCGTTGCATCTGCTCAGCAGAGCCGACTGGGGCGCTTTCGAGGTCGGGGTCGTACTTTGTCGGAAGGCAGATGAATGCCACGCCGATGAGCCACAGAAGGGGAAACGCTGAGCGAGAGCGCCATTGCCGTGAGCTCTCAGTTCTGATCAGGGCGAACAATCCAAGCGGACAGGACGTACCGAAGCCAAACAGAAACAGCGTCCGCGCGAGCGTCTTTGGCTCGGGCGGCGCCTTCAGGTCGTCCATATCGAACGTGTCCATCGACGTCTGCCTCTGGTTCCTGTGATTCCTAGGCGGATCCGCCGCTGCGTTGACGCGCACTGTGGGCGGCGTCTGTGGACGAACTTGCATCCCGCGCGAGTGACCTCCCCAGAAGTCTGCGATCAGGTCGTGCTGATGGGTGAGGACTACCAGCGTCGAGGGCTGCGTCGGCGTCACAGGTGAGGGCGGCATGGGCGGTGGCGCGCCGAGAGTCATGCTGGACGCTCTACTGAGGGGTCTCACACTCCGGGGTGAGCCACCCGCCTGGGGTGAAGGCGCGACGGTCTCTGCATCCGAAGACGATGATGTCGACGTGCGGGTGAACACCTGGCCAAGTTTTCGTATGGGCGCGAAGAGGGCTGACATAGTTGTAGTAGTGTGAGGGCGTCACGCCAAGAGGTCGGCTACAGGAGGTCGGCTGGCGACGGGTATAAGTTATGGGCAGGGTATGATACAGAATAACAGCAGGGGCTACAATCGGGGGAGCGCGCTGGCCACTCACCCTCACATCTTCATTATATGGCCCAAGCGTGGTGGCGGATGCAAGCCACACTCCTGATATCCGCACACAAGCATCGATGTAGCTTTCACATTCCGGTCGTCACCTGTCTCCTGCGAAACAAAAAGGACATGGCCTCAGTGCTCTTCCGCGGACGTAAGTCGCAGACCGCCCACCGCCCGAATCAATGTCGTCCATCGACCCTTCACGAACGCGTCGTCCGTACACAATAAGAGCTGTTCCGCGGCTCCGTTCTTAGCAGGAGATGAGGTGCTAGTAGTTGTGCGCGAGTCTAGCGCGAGGCCACGGCTACGAGAGAAGTGGAGTGGCAAGACAATAACGTGGGAGCCGCCGGCGTTTCCGCAACGATGGTTGAAACGCGCTCACGTGATCGTGGTAGAACGCGTCGAAGGCCCACACGCGTCATCGCCGCGCACACGAAATGTCGTGTCGTACAGCTGCTACAAGAAGGTTGAGAGTGGCCATAGCCGGGAGCAATGAAAAACCGATGGATGGAAGAGTGGACCTAGCTTTACTACCATAGCATTGCGCTGGTATGTGGGAAGAAACGGGTGCGTATCATCTTAAACAGGACCATCGACGGTTGAGGTGCCGAGAAAAACACGGTGCAATGTATGGAATAGCTGGAAGACATCAAGGATACGCAGATAAGTGCAACAAAGCACATCACGGAAGAAACGAGGAAGGTCCACCGCCGCTCACGGACAGCCGGCGACGCTTCGCAGCAATAGGACTCTGGCCCGAGAATATCCTACCGGCGTTGCGCTTGGACTTGAGCAGCAATGGGCTTTCCTGAACATCAAAGGACTCGTATCGCCCATCCACGGCGGAAATTAGAGACACCTCCTAGCGAAGCCGCTTCAGCTCCGCTGCTACGGTCCTACGAGCCCCGGAGAAGAGGGAGGGAGCGCGGGCTCACCGTCTCTGCCAAGCTCACGTTGGACAACAACAAGCTATCTTCCATAGCCCGTAATGAGTCTACCGCCGCCATCGAGGACGCAGGGATTAAGTAAGCGTTACGCCGTGAGTACAACCATCAGACAGAAAGGAAGAGCTATGGGACGACGCACTGGCGCTGCGCATTTGGCCCCGCTCGCGGAGAAACGTTGCGATTTCCGCCCGGAGCAGGCGCTGCGCCGCCTTCTCCTGGGCGATGCGCGCCTTTGCGGTGTCGACGTAGCCCGCTAGGGTGCTGCACTGCGCGACGAGCGCTTGGCAAGCCGTTTCGTGTCTGAGCGTGCGCTCGATGAGAGCTGGGAGCTCATGCAGGATGTTCGAAATCATCGGCGCCAGTGTGTGGGACATGATGAAAGGTAGGGTAGTGGTAGGGAGGTAACCGGAAGGGGTGGTCGCCGAGCGGGCTTGATCCGCCACTGTACGGCTGGAAGAGGTGGCTGACAAGACGGGCTTCGACGCGATTATGGTCTAGACGGCCCAGCGAGCGGACGGCAAGAGTCGTCATAGCCACTTGCACGAAGCGTCAGCCTCCCCGAACACTGGCGGCGCACACATGCTCTGGCTGTCGGCTTCTCAGCGGGCTCTCAGCGTCGCTTCTTATCCTCCCACCATCAGCGGCGCCGCCCAGCAGCAGCCGCATTCGCATACACAGCGGTTCCCACCGACCGCCACTGGCCGAATGATGACGCACCAGCCCAGACTCGATTCCAGCATTCCCATCGGGGGCCACCTAACGGCGGACGTGTTTGGCACCGCGTGCCTACTCGAACGGCAGGTCTTCGCCCTCGAAGAGCGGTGCCGCGCAAACGAAGAACGCGAAGCCCGCCTCAAACGGACGCGCGGCGAACTGCAGGAGATCATCACCCTCCTCGCGACCGTGGAGAAGGAAGAGGCGTGCGCCACCGCCGAGCTAACAAACACCCTCGCGCGCCTCCGCCTCTCCAGCACCACCGACCGCAGCCCTGCCTCCACGCCGACGAGCGTCAGCGGCGCGACCCAGCGCGGATCCCAGTTGTCCAGCGGTGGTACATCCTCCCCACATGCCCGAGTACCCCGCGATGCTCTCCCATTGCAATCCTCGTCTCCGCGGGATCCACTGCGCCCGCATCCGCGCCTTACGGACGCGGACGCGGGCAGCGAGCCGGATTCGCGCATGCTGCGACGTCCAGAGGGAGCGGCCTCGCACCCGACCGGGGCTCTCCGCCTCGAGCCTACACGAGCGGAGGGCGTACTCGCGCGGGCTCTCCATGCCTTCACATCCGATCGCTCGCAGGCGTTTGGTCAGCACGGGAGCGCGAGAGGGCCCGGGCCGCTGGTCAGCAGCGCTGTCACCGACCCCAGCGCCCGGGAGCAGACTCGCACCCCGACCAGGGCTCGTCTTCTTCGCGCCCGGCTCGATCCTCGCCTGCAGGTCGTGACCCTAGGCTCGCATGTCGTGTTGCCAGCGCGCCCCGGCAGCGAATGGGCGGGCGAGCTTCCCAGCTCTCATTCTGCGGCAGACGTGCAGCTCGACGATTCCGACCGGGCGGACACGGCTTCTCTTGCCTCCGTAGCCAGGCTCGCAGGGCGTCTCGACCTGCCTATGGAGACTACCGTGCCCCGGACGGCCCAATGGCTCGGAAGTCACGAGATAGCGCCCGTGTTCAACAGGGCGGAGGTCCCAGAAAGGTTCGTCTTCGTGAAGAGGGGCAGCAAGAAGCACACGGGAATTCGCAAGGCGGTCTTTGGACTTAGCGGCGGCAAGCCCACGACGAGGAGCCCTGCCAGCGCTCGGTCGCGTAGGTACCAGGCCAAAGCTGACATCATTGGACGCCGCCGAGCCTTGGTGTCCCTGGTCAAGAAGAGAGTGCGGCGCTCCTCGAAGGCAGTGGCGAAATGGCATCCTGAAGAGAGTCGCGAGGCGTCTGACGTCTGAGGGACCGAGGCAAGCCGTTGTTGGGTGGCGGCGGCGATGGCATACTGGCTGTGGGTAGAGAGGCTTACGTCGTATCCAAGAATGACGGAAGAAGGGCCAGAGGGGGCCGGGGCTGGGAGACGAGGGTCAGGACGCCGCTGCGAGCGTGCGTGCGTGGCAGGCATGTTGTGAATTTGGGCATCTCGAGTACCGTTATGTGCACTTCTCCGCGGTTCGAACATCGACCCTTGCGTTTTCAGTAGGCGTATGCCTGTGAGCCTGACGACCTCGTGTGCAGTCAAAACGCCTGTCGTGAACGAGCACCTGCCAAGACTGACTCCGGGGTGAGATGAACCCCCAAAAACGATTGTCAAATGATAACGCACATGAGTCTGGGCCTGGCCGCTAGCAGGCCTGTGGTCTAAACATTCTAGGTGATGGGTATTCAGTAGCAGCACTCGACAGTCGACATCGTAGTTCACGTACTGCCGTTGTGTCACTCTCGCTCTCCGTCATCACGGGGGCTCCCAGCATGCCTATCGAGCGCAGCCGCTGCCGCGAGCATAGGCGAATGATGTATAGATGGATAAGGGTGATGTACGGTGAGAGCTGTTTGGAAATACCCTCGGCAGGGCGAGGATCACTGCTACCGTAAGGGCGGCGACTCGCGAAAGGGCTGCCCTTACACGATGCGTGTAATCAGACGGTGTTCAATGTGACCAGTTGCGGCGCTGAGGTGCGAAAGCATCGGTACACCTGTCTGATCTTGAGCAAAGTTGAAAATCCCTGCAGCGTAGAATGGAGAGGCACTTACTTTGCACCGGCGGTGGTGGATCGAGTTGGTTGTCAACAGCTTTGGTCGTCTAACATGAGTGCCAGGGAAAAGGAACCGCTCAGGCGTCGCATGTGTGCTTCCCCGATGGCATCTGACCGTCGCACCCCGGTGTGTCTGATTGATGGCCCCCCGATGATGTGCGCATTGAGACCGCAAGGTGACGGAAAGAGTCGAGAAGGTGGTGGTAGAGAGGGCTGGTCCACAGAACGTAGCAAAAATGATTGAGGCCGGGATCGAACCGACGACCGCCTGTGTGTAAGACAGGAGTGATAACCACTACACCACTCAACCATGTCACACCTTATTTACTGCTATTACATAGCCAGAACGCGCATGGACATCCTTTTTGCATTGACCGCAACGTGCGGTCTTGTGGTCCTGCGTTTCTTGGATCCATCAGGCGAACCACCATGTTCCTGGAAGTCGATGGACTTCGTATGGTTAAGACTGGTGTCGAGTTAGTCGAGTGATTCTGCTCACGGTATCGCTCGTCGTAAGTACGTAACGAAGGTTCCGGGGTGAAGTTCCTGCATGGTCGGCTGATGCTCTACGCGATTACTATTCCAGGTGAAACGACTTTGTATTACAGAGCATCCTCGCCTTTCTCAGGACGCACTTCTATCGGCCCTCCCCTATGCCGAGGTACATTTGCTACCAAAAAGGCGACTGCTTTGCGTGGCGAAGACCGCCACGCGCAGCTTCTTTGTCTGTCCAAGTGGCTGGGGCGGTCCGGCCTTTGCTGGCGGGTGGGGACACTGGCTAATCTCCATCCGCTGATGAGCTTTCGAGACAAGAAGTGAGAGAACGCTCGCGGCTTGTCCGTGGACAAGACGGCAATCGGCCTATCTTCGCTTCGTGGCAGCCCTGTCCCAGTCTTGCCTGTCCATCACGTATCGCGATACGCGGTGAATCGGGCAGAGGGCTGCCTGCCCCGATTCATTGAATTTGCCCGTACCAAACTCGCGGGTCACCGCGAGCTGACCATATGTCGACCACTGCACGAAGAAGACTGGCTCGCCCAGGACGCCGGAAAACCAATGCGGAAGGTAATATTCACGCTGAGATGTTCGGTGCAATACCCGCGAGGGTGTCGGATACTCCGCTCCTTCGTATAAAGCCCGAGTCGGCGAGGCACGATATCTCTACGAACCGCCTTCCTGGGTCTTTCCGCTTCCGCTGCAAAACGCGTGGACAAGATGGTGCCCGTTCTGCACGTCGTCGCGCCCGTCAGCCTTGCCCTCTTCGTCTTTGTCCTCCTACGTTTTGCGTTCTCGTGGTGGGCTCATGGGACGAAGCATGCTCCCAGTGCTCGGCTCCCGCCCGGACCCAAACCGATCCCGCTGCTCGGGAACGTCCATCAACTGCCTATGGACTACCAAGAGAAGACGTTCGCGCAGTGGGCGAAGCTATACGGTGCGTGATGCCGATGTCCGTCGACGATTTCGAAGGCGGCGTATTGAGTTGGCTGTCCATTTAGGTGACGTCGTCTATGCGAAGCTCTTCCAACGCCCGGTTGTGGTACTCAACTCGCTCCGGGCGGCGCAAGACCTGCTCGAGAAGAAGAGCAGCAAGTACTCCGACAGGCCGCGTCTAATCCTTCTCTCCGAGCTGTGAGTCTGCGCAACTACGTATCGAGATCCCGTCCCCCCGAGTCCGCGTTTTCCCGCCTGATGCGCTGATCCGCCTCGCGTGCTTCCCTCCAGGATGGGCTGGGACAACGTCATCACGCACATGCGGTACGGCGACCGCTTTCGGAAGCATCGCAGGTGGATGCACGATGGCTTTCAGTCCAAGGCCGCCCTCCTCGGCTATCGCCATGTCCAGCGCCGAGAGACGTATACTCTCCTCTCAGGCTTGCTCGAAACTCCGACCGACTTCTTGAACCACATTCACCGGTCTGTTGTCACATGGCTTCGCCCCAGCGCTGAGGCTGATGTTCACACTGCGCCCTACCACCTCACAGTTGGGCGGTCGGGTCTATCATGGAAATAACCTACGGTCATCGCATTCACTCGATGGACGACGAGTACGTGAAGCTCGCACGGAATGCCACCGTCGAGACAGTTCTCGCCGGAAGTCCGGGCTCGATGCTTGTGGACTTTTTCCCTGTATGTAAGTGGAGGCCTTCATTGCTTCTCCGGACGCGCTTCTAGCGCTCACCTATCCGCAGTGAAGAACATTCCCACTTGGATGCCCGGAGCCGGCTTCAAACGCAACGCCTTCAGGGTCCGCGACCTGGTCCGCGCCCTGATGGATGCCCCGTACAACATGGTCAAGAATGCGATGGTGCGGCCCTGAATATCGCTGTTCGCGATTGCCATGTTGACGGAGCCGCTTTGCAGGCGAGTGGGAATGCGCGCCCATGCTTCACAGCATCCCTTCTCGAAGAGATGTATGCGCGCAATGGAATGACACTGGAAGAAGAGGACGACATTAAAGGCGCCGCGGGCGTCATTTACGCAGGTTCGTTGCCCTCGGTTATAGGTAGTCTGCACACCAGCTGACCCCCTTTCCAGCCGGGACTGACACGGTGAGAATGCTTCCGAACCTCAGCTGATGCATGGCGGTCTCTTATCGGCTCGACAGACCGTGACCGTCTTAACCACGTTCTTCCTCGCCATGGTCTTGTACCCAGAAGCGTTCAAACGGGCCCAGGAGGAGCTGGATACCGTCATCGGCCGATCGAGGCTTCCGGACTTCGACGACAGGGACAGTCTTCCTTATTTGGAGTGTCTCCTCAGAGAGGTATACCGGTGAGTAAACCACACAGGTGTACCTGAGTTACATCGCCGACCGAAAATCTTTCTCCGAAGCTGGCAATGTCCTGTCCCACTGGGTGAGCCATTGTCCTGACCGTTCATCCTGTCGCTTGCTGAAGGTTTCGTAATTGCAGCTATACCACACAACCTGACCGAAGATGATGAGTACCGGGGCTACCGCCTTTCAGCGAACACCATGATTATCCCCAATATCTGGTACCTGACTTCTTTCCACCGCTTCAGGCTTTGTTTGTTCACTGCTTCCATTCAGGAATATGACCCAGGATCCAAGCCTGTACCCTGAACCACGGAAGTTTCGACCAGAACGCTGGCTCGAAATGTCACCACAGGCCGCCGAGCTCGCAAATCCACGCAAAGTGGTCTTCGGCTTTGGCCGACGGTATGTCCGATCCTTTCTCTCGCTGCGCGTCGGTGGTGTGATGAATCGTGGATGCCATTCTATCAGGGTATGCCCCGGGCGCGACTTCGCAGATAACAGCATCTGGCTCGCGATAGCGAACGTCATATCTCTCTTCGACATCAGCAAGTCTATGGACTGCTACGGCCATGAGGTCACTCCGGCGCCCGAGTTTCATTCGGGCTTTGTGAGGTCAGTGTTCAGTTGCTGTCGAGGCCGCTGACAATTACTCTTCGTTGACGACATCTCCGTCCCTTCTCCAGCCATCCCAAGCCATTCGCGTGCTCCATTCGCCCGCGCTCCGAGAAGACATCGGACGTCATCGCGCAGGCGCACGCTGCGCTTCCTATGGCATCTTGAGTTCAGCGTCGGGCGCCCATACCCCGTGCCCCTTTGGTGATCTTATTCCTCTCGCAGGCCATACCCGTGCCATGGACACTTCCTCTTCGCCGTGCCTGAGTCATTTATGGACGATCGCTCCCCGATGATCGTCGGTTGTACAATAGTGAACCGCAGTCCGAGCACGAGATAGTAAAGTAGTACGCAGCTAATGATCGAGGCCCGTGTAAGTCAATGTAGCTACTTAGTGTAACGCAGGGAGATATACACGCTCCTCCTTCGTCTGAACCTCCGCGCCCTAGTATGACGGCATGGGGTACGTGCCCAACGGCTTGTAGAGATCGTCCGACTGACTGCGACGGCCGCCTTCCTCCAGCGCGAGTGGCTGCGCGTCATACATCCTGTAGGCGTTGCTTGGCGCTTGCTCGTCCTGGCTTAGCGGGGTGCGGATGCCGACAGTCGTGTAGATCAGCACGACGATGTACTCTGCCACGACCGACATGATTAAGTAGACCGCCCAGCTTCCACTCGGGCCGAAGGTCTTGAGGGATGAGGAGCTGTTGACGGGAATGGGATGGCCGTCCGCGTCGAACGCTCGTGTAACTGGGGCGAAGGCAGAGAGAATGGCATAGAGCACACGAATGAACAAGAAGGGGAGCGCCACGGTAATGCCTTGCAGAAGCTGCAAATCTCCGTTGAGCATCTATACTCATTAGTAGCAAGAACTACGGAGGACCACACACCTTCCTCCGGTACTTGAGAATGTTGGCCTTGTTTTGCCAACAGAAGGCCGTGACGAAAGCGACGGCAACGTAGAGAACGCCGAAGAGCGCCGAACCGATCTTCCTGAGCTTGGTGCCCGTGTTGAGGTCCGATTGGGACTTGGCATTGCCCGAGTTCACACCACCGATGATGGCGAGTACGAGAGCGACGGTACCGAGTACACCCATCAATCGCAGTCCCCGGCCCATAATAGGGTGGCCGTCCAGCGAATACTGGCCTCTGTTATGGGTGTATGAGTGGTGTAGTCCCACAAAATGGCTGCGGACGAACATACACAGTGCCGAGGAAGCCGACCGTCGCGACGAGAAGGGGAGATAGCCCAGATGATTCCATGATATTAAATATGATTTGTAGCGTTATATTGGAAGGGTTCTGCTCTGATAAAATGTGTGTCACACCGCCGACGATACGGACTGTAGTCAATATACATGATCAGCGCATCGTTGGAATGACTGGCTTGTCAAGCAGGTGGACGTACTGATGGACAGCAAGACGAGGAATATCCAACCGGCCTTCCGCGTGAACCCGTTGCGAAGTGCTATCGGGATCGCAATGAAGAATATGGGGACGTAGAGGACGATTTCGGCGATGGCGATATATCCGCGGGCGTCGAAGTTCACCATGGTATCTGCGTACGGCGCAATATGACCTAAAGAAAGACTCTGGAAGAAGAAGGAACGAAAGGGGTGAATGACGATGAATGCTCATCCCAGGCTCGACCACCGTAGCTATATAGTCGCTACTGGGGAGGACGAGTTGCATTTCTTTCAAGATCCTAGCTCACTGCCACGGATACCGCCATCACTGCAGTTCAAGCCGCCTGTGAGCGAAGTCAGATTTCTCGGTTGGAGAATATGCAACCGCAGCCCGCACACGAGAAAGAGAGTCCTGGCGGCCGACCGGACTAGCTATAGCTGCCGGTCAGCACGCGAGTTCCCAAATCCGTGCTAAACGGGATGCGCCAGAATGCGTCTGCGCTCTGTGTATCTTCGGGTATGTCCACGCGCGGTTCACGAGCACTGCAATGGCGCCTATTCAGGAAACCTGGTAGTGCATCCGAACCAAAAGGGGGGCCGGAGGCCAGGTTCGCCTGCCCGTGCAGCGGCGGTGCTGATCACTACCGGCGTTGGGATTGATTACACCTAGGAAGGCGTCGCAGGTAGGTGTCTTCGTGCCGTGGAGGACGCTGGTTGCGCGAGTAGAAGAGCGCTTCAGGTTTTGCCGCCTACCAAGGTTATGCAATTAGACTCACTGGTTAATAGCAGCAGCAACGGCAGACCCACGATAGAGGCGGCATCTGACCAGTAGTATGCAATTTCCGAAGACGCCTACGCAGCAAGTGCCAAATAGACCTTACGGCGTTGCGCAATTTCTAGAGCGCGAGCGGATATGTGTCGATTTCCCCCAATGCAGCCGCTACTAACTGGACCCGGACCTTCGTCCCATCGACGCTGTCGAGAAGCCATCGGAGTCGAATTAATGCACGACGCTCACTGTTCTGACGCCCCGTGACGCCACAAGAAGCCGACCGTCAAGCCTGGTGCCGCACAGGGCGTGCGCTCGCATACCAGCCGATTCCCTGCCTCCATCAAGCCTCCGTCGAAGTTAAAGCCATTCGGACAGCTCACGGACATCGGCGCCACCAACACATACACACGCACCTACTTTGACGCAACTCTGGGTATCGGGCGAATCAAGATACAGGATCGGGTCCAGGACGGGCCCCAGTGACAGGGATGGGCACCTCCACAGAGCTGCGCGGAGGCTGAGGGGAGAAGCGTGCCGGAGAGGTGCTGCCAGTGTCAGTTACGCGTATTCGAACTTGCCACTTGGACAACGCCGCGTTCGAGGCCGTCAGTCGTGGTGATCAATCGGGCTGGGAGAGATTCCCGATCCGCCCCTTCCTGCTTCGGGTGTTAGGCATCGGCACCTCAAGCTCGCTCCCGGATGTCGAGGTATCGTGGTGTTAAATTCAGAGCAATGAGTCGTGTCTGTCTCGGAATTAAGAGCAGATAGGATATAGAGTAAAGGGGAGTAGAGCACTGAACACATAGCGCAATGCAAGACGCAATCAGCTCGGGCCATACCACACTCCCCGCAGAGAGTCTATCGCATCGAGCTGACGCTCTTGTGGCTCTTTCCCCACCTGCTGCGTAGCTTCTGTATTCTCCTTCATCGCACCAACCCCCCTCACTTTCACCCCGTTGATCCAGACACCGCCATGCGAGAGATCAACATGCAGTGGTATTTCTGCGGCTTGACAAACCTTGATGAACGGTCCATGCAGTGGTGCGCCTATGGAAAACTTGAATCCCTTGGGAGTAAGTTCTCGACTATACCGCTGCAAAAATGTTATCAACATGGGCGAACCGTCTGTAGCGGGTGTCGATACCTACCTTGAAAGCAAATTGCGATGAGTGAAGATGCATGAAAGGTGTAGGTTTCAACCCTAGAGATCGTAGAATTGAACCAGTTTTATCTTCTGAGCCATACCAAGTGTCACCGAGAACGGGTGCTGCATAGAGCCAAGTCATCAATTTCGCGCCGGGGAATAGGAGCATCTGTCTTACTGCGAAGATATTGCGATAATCCTACTCGAAGTTGATGTTTGAACCCCGTGGAAAGCTCGAGACGAACCAAGGAAAGCGGCACCTTCGGCTGTGACGGACGTTAGTGATGAGCACCACTTGGAAGACGCCTTAGCTTCCCGACGTACAGATGTTGCGAGGACCTCGTATGCCGACCGAGCCTCCTTCGTCCAATATTCTCCTCGTCCATCTGCCTCCAGAGGCGGAGGGCTGTGATCGAGATTTTGCAGCATGCGAATCCTCCCGTCTCGACATTCCAATTGGTGTTCCATGGTGCCCTTCATGGCTGGAAAATCTGAGGCAGCCCCGCAGACGAGCGCCAGATATGACTTTTCCACTGCTCTCTGCTTGATTTGAGTTGCTAGGTCTTTTGCTGCATGCTGGGTGCGCGCCAGAAGGAAGGCGCCTGTTGTAGGCTGAGAATCATTTTTCGAGTTAGAAGACGGGCTACACTGTCGTTGCAGGACGCACTTTATCAAGACGATGTACCGTCTTCAAGTCACCCTCAATGTTGAGAGCGTTCTGGACATCTGCACGAGGGGGGCGAGTAAGTGACGTGTTCAAGGCATCCACGGATCACCGTAGCCGTACTTTGTAAGGCCTCCCTAAAGACCACGTCACCAGAGTTGTTGCCCGACTAGTGTAACTGCTGAGCGAAGATTCTAGGGCGCAGATAGCTCAGATCTGCATACCTTCTTACTGTTACCGTTTTGAAGTTGAGAGACAAGGCCCGCCGGCTTGTTTAAAACCACGATGCGCTTGTCCGCGTAGAGGATCAGGTGCTTTGGGCTTAGTCTGCCGTTTGTCTTAAGGGCTTGCCTCGACACCGCATTCATCGATACCATTGCGCAATATCTTTCTAGAGTTGCAAAAGTGGATCAGCTGGGTTTGGGGGTGACCCATAACAAATAAGCCTTCGATCCGGTACAAAGGCATCGAAATCTACCAGTACAGCTCCGGTCCCACAACGGAGTAGCGCTCGCTGACGCGTAGCCACGCAACGGTTCCTTCAGACCCAAAATCATCTGCATGGTCTGAGACGAGGACGTTTCCCTCATCTGGAAGTCCAATTGACATTTTCCGCAAGGCTGAGCACCCTTGACTGGACGACGATGGAGAAAATCGAGCCGCGAGCGCTACCTGCTAGTGACGATTGTTGAGAGATAGAAGTTACTTACTAGCCTATAGTCTGGTCGTGGCAGGCACGTTGAACTTGGGGTTCAAACCCAAGAGGACGCCGGAAAAGGTATTGCACGGCCGGTGGGAGGATCCGAGTGCGACGTTGTAGTGACGAGCGTTCGTACTTTGATCGGAGCTATATCCCTGTCATCGGGCTTTAGAAATACATAAGTATAATGAAAGTAGAGGCATATTTCACAGTACAAGCGGGCGTGGCGGAGACTAAATATAGGAACTTCGTGGCTACGTCGGCCAGGTACTTCGCTATCAGCACAAACTCGAATGTATACTACTGAAACAAAAGCTTGTCAACACACTTATGGACTGCATACATATGAAGAAGGCCTGCAAAGGCTACTATGAGCACTCACCTGACAGACGTGGCACCCCCCTCCACTAATGGCGTTTTGCAGACGAGTAGTAGTTTTTCAGCTCGATATCACCCTCCAGCCTCTGAACGTTCCTCCGCTTCAATACGCCACTCATTCCCCGACAAGCCGCCTACTTCTAGTAAGCTCTCTGGACACAGTACCGGGAGGCTGAGTACTGACTTGTACGACCGCATGGGTACTACACTACTGGTAGATACGCGGAAATACTCGGCATGACGATTCATTTCACCCGCACTGAGGACGGTGTCTCCAAGCTCAAGGATACCCGTGTCGCGAGTACGAAACTAGACAAATGCGTGGTACCTATGAGAAGGCCATTCGACTGTATTCCTGTCGAGATCCTCACCCAAATTTTCGAATATGCAACGGAGTTCAAGGAAATGGACTCGCCGGTTGGCGTCGATATCCGTCGCTACGGATACTACTACCTTCAAACCTGCGTCACCTCATTTTCGTTAGGATCCATCATGCGAGTCTGCTGCCACTGGCGTGCAGTAGCGCTGAATACCCCCGACCTCTGGCGCAGAGTTGACGTGTACGGGCATGTCGAGCCACTGGCGGCTGCGTTGAGCCGTTCGCGAAACAAGACGATCGATGTGAGCCTCCACCGAGTCTCAGGAGCCCAACTGGCGCTGCCGCTTCTCGCCGCACACTCTCATCGCCTGCGCAAACTGTCGCTTCACTGGCTAGACGATATCAAAGACAACGGGGAGCTGTGCCAACTGTGCCAAGACCTTATGGATCAGGTGGTGCGGATGGAATTCCCAGCACTTGAAGAATTGCTCGTGGACGATGGCGAGACATATTCGTTGGGTGAAGTGTACGGGCTAGACCTGTACCTGGATCCGGACTGGCTGCCCTCCCTTCGCATTGTCAGACTTGACACAGTCTACGTCTCTTGGAACTCAATGATCTTCTCGCAGCTGCGCGTATTACATCTCCAGGAGGTCGCGGTACCGGGGGAGGAGGAAATCTCGCTTTCCACCTTCTTAGACGTCCTTGCAGAATGCCAATCTTTAGAGGAGCTGACCCTCGTCCTCGCCTTTCCCCTAGCATTTCCAAACTTTCAACGAGGGTCGATCCCCGAAGGGCCGTTCGCAGGGCCCGTCGTGGAGCTGCCCAAACTTCGGTTACTACATTTAGAGTGGGACAGTGTGTGGAGGACGCCATGCGAGACATACCAGATATTGCAACACCTACGACTGCAGCCTCAAGCCACTGTCCGAATCGTGGTCGAATACGATCGTACAACCGATCCAACCAAGTCGCTCCTAGATGTCGTCCCGCGCGATCCAACCTGTCTTCCCATTCTAACCGCTGGAACCTCCGTCCAAGTGTTCGTGGCTGAACGGGATTTCACCCAGTTCGCCGTTGGATCCACCCCAGAAAGTAGGGAGTTCGCCCTGCTCCTGGCGAACAACTCCAGTCGAGATTGGCCTCAACGGTACGGCGTCGACCAGCAACTCAGGGACTTCTGCACCCTCTTCGCAGATGCTCCGGTGACACACCTGTCCATCGATACAGACGGGTTTGGTGCGGCCGGGCTCCAACCTTCGTTCTGTCTCCTACGCCACCTCACGACAATCCAGGTTAATTTTGAGGCTCTGGATGCCCTGAAGCAGCTTTTGGACGCGATTGCGAGTTCGCCCTCCCCTTCTCCTTCACCACCCTCCGCCTCCTCCGCTGGTCCGGAAGAGACACCCTCGGACGCAGACGACACGTGCAATGTAGTCGTCCCGCAGTTGCGCACACTGAAGCTGAAGACGCTCCCGTGGCATCTTGAGCTCTTATCAGATATCGAGCGGTGTCTGCAATGGCGATTCGAACGTGGCACCGAGTTGGAGGAATTGTACATCGAGGTATATGGCCGGGAGAAAGACACGGAAGGTGAAGTAGAGATGGAGTTGCGGCACACCACCCAGCTTGTGGCTCTACAGATGCAGGTCAATGGCTCGGTCGTGTTCGTGGATGCCCCTCGCCCATCTTGATGTGTTATATTAGACGTACTAGTGCAGTAGCTTGCTAGTACACGCTCGCCCCGCGATGCTACATACATATGCACGGTTCATCCCACAATCTACGCAAGTTGTAACGTACAAGATGCCTTACCGCGGCGGTCCCTTATGTACGGGTAT
Source organism: Cubamyces sp. BRFM 1775 (assembly GCA_022385745.1). Classification (NCBI taxonomy): domain Eukaryota; kingdom Fungi; phylum Basidiomycota; class Agaricomycetes; order Polyporales; family Polyporaceae; genus Cubamyces; species Cubamyces sp. BRFM 1775. Next base: position 397,535 of record MU278468.1, on the reverse strand, counting down.
ATCTCTTCTCTCACTTGTTAGATCGCAAGCGAAGGATGCGACTCAGCCATCCTGACGAGTTCGAGCGCTTCGATTTCTTCGCAGCAGGCTCGATCTGTGATGGAGGCACTACAGACTCTGCTGACGACGCCCCTTCTCTGTGTCGTTTCTTGTACTCGGCGGGAGTCTCTCCCTGAGTGCCATGTTTCCACATTCCTCTCTTTGCGTGTCTAAAAGATACACACGATCAGTCATGCACGCATCAAGAGGGAGAAGTCACCTACTGTGCTGCCTGCTGGACGCGGAGGAACTCCGCTAAGCCCGACCGGCCATATTCTCCACCGGCCTGCTCGTACACCCCTGCCCACCCCGCGCGGAGCATCTCCAGTGAAACATCTTTCCCTGTCGCTAGCCACCCAGGTAATAAGCGAGGCTTGAGGTGTACTGCGGCGACCTGGCTCTATAGTGAGGTATGATGCGCGCGATGACACTCTGAACACATACAATACGACCATACTGGTCTTTGCTGAAGAGCTGGCAATAGACGAACTTCTGCTCAACTTTGCTCTTCAGCCACGCCAAACTCTCTTCTGAGAATGGTTGGGGTGGCCGTCCGAAGTGACCACTCTGTCGCACGATTTATGACTGTGTGTATGTCACGGCAGGGACGAGCGTACCTCAGGCGCATCGACTCCAGCGATGCGTATATGTATCGTTTGGTCCTTGAGATCAGCTGTAGCACGTTCAGCGAACCCTCTCGGTGAGCGCGGAAGGCACTTACTACGACCAACGGGGATCCTTCTAAACTTGAGGGGCCACCTCCATCCTATACCAGGTGTGTGGTATACCCTGAAGTTGTCCGCGTCTCCTACGCTACAACGCAGTCCATTCGAATCCAGAGCTCGCAACAATAAAGAAGACGCACCTAGTCACGTAGCCCTTGATCCAACGTCTCTTAGCCAGCATCTTCGGCGTGACCCAGCCGCTGTTGGGAATACGTTTGAAATATCGCACATAGACATGATGTACAGCCAGAGCAGACGTTCCCCCTAGGAGGAAGATTGTGAATATGCGGAGATGGGGAGGTAGAGCAGCTGCTTGGGCGTAGAGCGAGGCGACGAGGTCGTCGGCCTGTCGGGGTATATCATGCAGAGACTCGTTCAGTTGCTTGGGAATCGCTGGTTCGGGTTTATTGTCCGAGTTCTTTGGTTTGTCAGAGACCCATGACGGCCACCAGGACGGCATTTGGCAGCGTTGAGGTCGTCGTCGCTCGCCAAGATAGAACGTCGGGACTCGGGGCCCGACTCTAGCACGGCGGCCACCAGAGGTGGCTATATGCGCCAACATCTAAGCGCTTTCCCCGAGTTATCTGATAACGATGACCTGCTCTTCACCATCATCATCTGAGCCTTCCTCGTCTGCCGCCGTCAACCACGCCGAGCACAACGACGAACACGACGAGCGCACGCTCACCATCCTCTACGCGACAGAAACGGGCACCGCTCAAGATGTCGCGGACAGGCTCGCGCGACTCTGCAGAGGTCTCCGCATTCGTGCGCGAGTGCACAGTATGGATGCGTATCCCCCTGTATGCTCGTCCATCGCGCTCCTGCATACCACGACTTACTGACAAGTTCTTAGGAAGAGCTGATTAACGAGACTCTTGTCATTTTTGTTGTTTCCACGACTGGCTCAGGGCATGAGCCGCGCGCCATGATTCCGCTGTGGAACATGCTCCTCCGCGCAGACTTGCCTGAGGACCTCTTTGAGGACCTTTCTTTCGCCGTCTTCGGTCTCGGGGACAGCGCGTACGAGAAATTCTGCTGGTCTGCCAAGCTTCTCAGCAGGCGACTCGCGAGTCTCGGCGCTAGCGAGTTCATCGCGCGAGGCGAAGGAGATGACCAACACGAGATGGGGTGAGTCATCTGCTCTATCCGAGTCATGCGCGTTATTCATCTTGGGGCGTGCATCGAAGGATTGACGGGGCCCTTGGTCCTTGGACAAAACAATTGGCCGCCGCGCTGACAGAGATTTTCCCTCTGCCTGATGGCATTGAGCCAGAATCACTTGACGCTCTCCCTCCATCGCGCGTGTCACTATCGGATGCGGAGCCAGGGTCGCAGCTCACGCGCAAGGATCCACTTTCAGAAGATGAGGCATACCACCTCGCGTCTGTTACGTGCAATCGTCGTATCACTGCAGATGACTGGAACCAAGACGTGCGACACTTTGAGTTCTCGTTCGAGGACGACATACAGTGAGTATTTAACATCATTGTTGTCGATAGCGTTGAATTTATGCGGGCAAGGTATAAGCCAGGGGACGTGGCAGTGATACATGCGGAAGCCTTGCCATCCGATGTTGAAGCATTCCTTTCCTGCATAGGCTACGCCAACGTAGCGGACGACCCCGTGATGATACACCGTGTCTTGGATGGTAGGTACGCTGAGGGTATGATAGGAAGCATGCTCATTGCCTTGACTTCGCAGACCAATCTCTTCCCGACCACCTTCCCACGACAACGACCCTTCGCGAGATATTCACTCGCTACCTAGACATCAATGCCGTTCCACGACGCTCGTTCTTCGAGCTCCTGAGGCACTTTGCGCGTGATGAGCTAGAGATCGAGAAGCTCGACGAGTTCCTCAGCGATGAGGATGCTGTATGTATCTATGACAATTTATGCACTACTACCGTCCCTGACATTGACCTCCCTCGCGTTGGCCCTAGTATGAAATGTACGAGTATGCCCAAAGACCACGACGTACAATCCGCGAGGTGCTCGAGGAGTTCCGTTCTGTGCGGATACCTCGCGACTACATCTTCGATCTCTTCCCGCCTTTGAGGCCGCGACACTTCTCAATCTCCAGTTCGGTGAAGGTGAGCGTTATCCGTGTTCTATCATGCCGCACTATATCCGGCTGACTGGACTCCACCAGGCTAATCCACGGAGCCTACACCTGTGCATCGCGATCATCCAGTATAAGACGATGCTCAAGGTACCACGTCGGGGTGTCTGCACAACATGGCTAGCGCGCCTCAGGCCCGGAGACCAGCTTCGTATCGGCTTCCAGAAGGGCTTCATAACGCTGCCGCCAAATCCGAAGACCCCTGTGATATGCATTGGTCCCGGAACGGGTGTTGCACCCATGCGGGCTATCATTCAGGAGCGAATACACGACGGCATTCACGGTACATCTTCACAGCTACGTTGCATCCATCTCATAGATTCTAACGATTTGCGCAGAAAATACACTATATTTCGGTTGTCGACATGCTACCAAGGACCATCACTACGGCAAGGAATGGGAGCAGTACGCATCCGAGGGCAAGCTCACCTACCGGGTAGCCTTCTCGCGCGACGGCCCAGAGGGCGTAGCGCGAACGTACGTTCAGCATCTGCTACAGGAAGATGCGTCGCGCATATGGGATCTGATAGAGCAGCGCAAAGCTTGGGTCTATATTTCCGGGTACGTTATTTTCTGTACGATATTTGTTGGAGTCGAAGGCTAACATGCGACACAGATCGTCGAACAAGATGCCCGCGGCGGTCCGCGCCGCCCTGCAGCAGGTCCTGGTGAGTGAGGGTCAAAAGACAGAGGAGGAGGCGAAGGAGTACATCGTGAAGATGGAGAGGGAGGGTAGACTCACCGAGGAATGCTGGAGTTAGCGTCGAACGTCTCGTGTTGAGCATATACATGCGCCAGCTAAGTGTTTCGATGACCCAGCATGCTCAGATCTAGAGCACCTAAGTACAGTTGATGACAAAGTACTCATAAGCAGAGAGTTGCCTGCAAGATCATCGTGAATTCGAATGAGCACGGTACCGTGAGAGGATTTACGTTGTGGCGTTCTGATTCAGATCTGAGCGTGATGCCGGCGACGCGGAGTACGCAGTACGCAGGGTTGGCAGATACCTCTCCGGTCCTTATGGTCCTGATGTATGGCTGGCAGATCTTCGTCCTCTTCGCAGTCAATGTGCTCGTAAATGCGGCGAGCGGAGGGCTTGGTGGTGATGGCCCACAAGTCGTCTTACAGGAAACGATAGTGAAGGCGCCAATTCTCTCTGACGACTTCCTCACGTACGTAGAGGAACTCAGACAGAATGCGTCCATCCCTGGGATATCCTTGGGCATCGTACGCCTTGCGGGTGAGAACGAGGAACCCGTGACGCAATTCGCAGTCTTCGGTCGCAAGTTGGAAGACAGCGACGGAAATGACCTGACACCGGACGTAAGTGCTCAATCAGTAAATTGGGAATACGCTCATCCTAATCTCACCGCCTCTCAGACACTCTTCTGCCTGGCATCCTGTTCTAAGGCGTTCTTGTCTACCTCTATAGGGCTACTCATGGACGACTTCGCTCATGGGCGGAATGCCACCCCGCTACCCGCAGGATTGTCCCGGTTTGACTGGGACACCAAGATCGCGGCTATCCTTCCTGGGGAGTGGGAGCTTGACGACACTTGGACGACACTGGCCGCAAACGTCCGTGATGTGCTTGGACACGTGTCTGGACTGCCACGGTGCGACATCCACTGTGTAACAGCACTCGGATACACCCAGTGTAAGGCTTATGGAAAATCTTAGGCACCATGGTGCGTACGCCCCGGGGGATACAACTGGAGACGTCGTACGTCGCATGAGGGTCCTGCGGACAGCATATGAACTACGGGAGAAATATTCCTACAACAACCAGGTAACGACAAATGGGCGATCTCAATGCATAGCGCTGACTCCGACATGCATCATCCCGTTCCAGATGTATATGCTTGGGGCACATATCATCGAGCAGCTCTCTGGCATCGCATATCCTGACTTTGTCGCGAAACGCCTTTTGAAGTCCCTGAACATGTCCAGCTCAACACTGTGGCCGTCTGAGGCGACGTCCTCCGGGCTTCTGACGGACACATGGACGAAAGACGGGCGACGGATCCCGTTCTGGTTCACGGACGACATCGCCAAAGTCAACGCGGGCCCAGGCGGAGTAATCTCCAGTACGGAGGACATGGTGAGTTACTAACAATCTCATGTTGCTAGTATGGTCTCATGGTCAACGTTGATGGGCGCTGTTAGGTCAAATGGTTGGCCGTTTTGCTCAACCGCGGAGTTCATCCGGTCTCGGGAGAGACCATCATACCAAGAAGCGTATATGAAGCTATGACGACTGCACGTCAGATAGTCCATGGCCGCCCGACCGAACCGTATGGGAGTCTCGTTGGATATGGGATGGGCTGGAACCGCTGGACGTACAAGGGCGAAGATGTACGTAATCTGGCTCGGAATTCCTCTCCGTGGTCGCAGCTCGAATTGAGTTTCCAACTCCATTTTACAGATGGTCATGCATACGGGCGGCATACCCGGATTCTCTACCATCGCGCTCTTCTCCCTGAGCAGCAACCTGGGTGTCGTGGTCCTGACAAACGCAGACGAGAAAGCCGAGCACAACTTCGTCATAGCGAAGCGAGCATTCGACGAGGTCCTCAAACTACCCCACTCTGACGCTAGTATGGTCAATGCAAAGTGAGTCGGATAGGGTCCAAATGCACCCATGGACTGATGATAGTGTCTCATAGCCCCGATCGCATGCAACCGCAAACTAACCTTAAGGCCGTCCCGTCCACCTTGCCTAGTACAGCGCTCTCTCTCGACTTGGAAGCCTACACAGGAACGTACACCGCGCCGGGCTACGGAGCTCTTACACTTTGTTCCGCGCAGAGTACCTCGCACTACTGCGACGAGGTGCTCCAAGACTTCGCCTCCCTCGGACCCCTACCCATCTCCGAGCCCTACCTGTACGGCGCATACAAGACGATGTGGTCGACCCACGTCCGCCTAAGCCACCGTGCGGGAGACGCCTTCTACGTCACCTTCCCTGCGCTGTTCCCTCACGGGTATGGCAAGAACACAACCGCGTTCGGGACGTACGAGACTGGTTCGGATGCCCGGGTGGAATTTGGTGTTGTCGGTGGAAAGGTAGAGGGGTTCTCACTTGTGGTGGATGAAGAGGCGGTAGCTGCAAGACGGAGAAGGCGAGGAGGGACGCTCAAGGATGTGGCTGATGCTTGGTTCGAGAAGACATAGCTGGAGAACAAAGACTTGGTCCATTTTTGGGGGTACATAACGTCTGGGACAACGACGAGTATAACATTGTAACACATGGATTCGATACATAACGACTATCAACTTGAAGATGGGAGAGGAGCATCCACAAAGACGACCGACCCGTTGACTCGCATCTGTAGAGCCACGAGCTGTGCAATATGGTTCAGCTGCAACTCGACTTCTCCCGTGGTATCCTTCTCCCGACCATACGCCTCGATATGTAGTTCCTCCAACTCAGTGCCATGTTCGTAGCGCCATTGTAGACATCGCTCAATGTCAGACAACAGATCAGGATGCCACGGGAACGTCTGTAGCTTCAATACTCGCAATTGTGGAACGACGGCAATGTGCGAGTCATCTGTATCCGAGAACGCTTCTTCCGAACGGATGGACGAGGGGGGAGGAGTTGCGGAGGTAGAAGGCAACGAAGAAGAGGAGAGGGAGGAGAGACCCGCAAGTGCGTTTAGCAACTCCACCAAGGCCCCCAGAGTCTTGAAGGCGACTTCGATGGTTGTGAGGTGTTTTAGAAGGCGGAACGAGGACTCGAGTCCTGCCGTACTGAACCCTTCGGTTTCGATGGACAGTCGTGTCAGCGGAGCATCCGCGAAGAGAGTACCGAAGTCGATGAGGTGCTGGTCAGCGCCGTACCACTCAGGCCAACTTGGATTGACAGCCGCATCCTTTGCCAGGAGCAACGTGAGATCCTTGCTTTCCATGATAGATCCAACGGCGAAGCGGATGAACACCGGTGGCTTTGGATCGATGAACACGCGGGCAGAGATACCACTGGTCAAGATGGGAAGACAGGCTGGATTGCGTGGGATCAAGTCCAGGAGTGAATGTGCGTCGCCAACGTCGTGCGAAGGAGCGAAATCTGCGGCGATACGGACAGTGGTATGGGGTCGGAGCCGTAGGTGCTGCAACAACCGGTAGTTCTCGCATGGCGTCCTCCACACGTAGTCCCATTCCAAGTGCAGTAGTCGAAGCTTGGGCAATTCCACCGTAGGCCCTGCGAGCTGTCCTTCGTGAGTTGGCTCCTGTGTCAAATGCGGACCCATCATGAAGCTGGCGCGGGCAAGAACCAGCTCCTCCAGCAACTGGCATCTAGCGAGGATTGCCAAGAAGGCAGAAAGCGGGATGTCCTTCTCCCTGGGAGCAGGAACGTCCTGCAGATGCAAAATCCGCAATTGAGTGAAGATTTTTGAGTCCCATGAGATGTAGTGCGTATCAAACCTGACTATCCGAAGGGACGGCAGTAGGTTTGGGTCGAGAGGCAGGTCTTCAGGCCATAGGATTTCACCGTGGTCCACGAGGAGTTCTTCAAGGACCGGGAGGTATAGTTCCGACACCTGGTCTGTGAGTTCCCGACATTCGTCTTCATCGTCTCTGTCCTCATACGGCCAGTGGATTGACAGCTTGCGCAGGCGGTGGGAGTGTGCGATGAGAAGTGGCAGTGCCAGCCGGGCACCAGAGAGCCGGTGGAGGCTCACATCTACCATCTTGTTCCGCGAACGATCTAAGCAGAGCACTAGTGGGTCGACGTGCTGGTACACGTCGACACTGCGCCAGAGGTCGGGAGTTTTCAGCGCTACCAAACGCCAATGACTGCAGACTCGCATAACATTCCTCAACGACCATGGGTCGGAGATGAAGGTGGGGAGGTAAGTCCCGTAGTAACGGATATCAATCCGGTCGGGATCTGGCGAGGCTGAATCATCGTCCTCTATCGTCCATATGAGGATCCGCGCGAGGATTTCGACAGGAATGCGCTCGAATGGCCTCGACATCGAGGAGACGCGTCCATTTCCTCGCATGATAGCTGTCCTTTTGAGCTCCGCCGTGATGGCATGGGTGGAATGAACTGTCATGTTGTTGGTTTCCTGATAGAGCAGTACGTGGTTAACTTCATAGGCGATGTCCTGCCGATACTACGTCGAGAGAACTTACCAACAGCACGCAGTGGCTCCTTATAGTAGGTACCGCCGTGTGGTGGTTCGAGGTTGAACATCGACGCACCTGGGACCCGAAGATTAACTGGGACGCCACCTATTGGAGAAAGGACAATGCTGGTGGGGAATCTCTGTTGGTTCGATCATCATCATAGCGGGCTTTGCATCCCTTGGCCATACGAAGGCGTACAAACCCATTGATATGTTAAAAACAGAACAATCATCAAAGACCTCAATGAAGCTCCGCTTAAACTCTTGAGCAGGGTACTTACCAATCTTTATAAACTAAGCTTGGCGGCCTTTTCCATTTATCTCCTCCGTTTAGACTCAGAACAGACTCAGAACGTTGTTGGTGGCGGTGCTACGGATTGACGCTCGATCCGCACAACCTGTGGCAACGGGCGAGGATCCAAAGTTCTCAGTGACCACGTCTCCAGAAGCCCTCACTCGGCTATCCCTTCTGCAGCTTGCTGCCTATCGTGCTGCGTTCAATACATGCATTTTCAATTGGTATATCCGCGATGACAACTAGGACGGCCGCTACCATCTTGCTCACTGGCGCTACAATCACGAGCATCGTTACGTTCTCGTCGTTCGTTCTTGCCAAATTCTTGACTAGAACGCCCCGAAGCCATACCTCGGATATCGCTCTCCTGCGGCAGAAAGTACGTTTTACACACAACCCGGATCTACCTCTTGACCTATAGGAACGACGTAGTTGCCTGCCTCCCTGGCAGAGTGGCGTTCTCCCGAAGGGTATGAAGAGGGCGAGAACGCCATCTGGCACGTTATACAAGACTTCTTACGTAGCCGTGGCTATACTTTGTGGCGTCACCTTGGTCTTACGGCGTATGCTCCCCCACACAATCTTGAACCCGCGTGCAACGGCTTTGCCTATGCGCCCGCACACCTAGGATGGGGGGCAGAAGGGCGCGTTCAGAATCTATCTAGGATTGATTGCATGGTACGTATTGGCCCGCATGGATCCGTATATTGCTCATTTTATCATCCAGAACGGATTGATGCGCGCTGCGCGTGCAATCGACGGCCGCGATGTCGTGATACGCGTCATTCGTATCGGAACTGACGGAGAGAGTCACCTTGATGTGTTGAAATACATTTCAAGGGGTCTGTGCAGTCAATTAACTCCCAACCACGCAATTCCACTCTTCGAGCTATGCGAACTGGGAGACATCACATTCGGTGTTTTCCCTCGAGTTGGATGCGGTATGCTTGATGCATACGACTCTTGGCCACAGAACTCTGTAGGGGACATCATTGATATGATATTGCAATGCTTAGAGGTATGCTATCATGCTGCTTGATGACTCATACTTAGCTCTTCGTTTCAGGTCCTTGGCTTTCTTCATAGCATTGGCGTCGCGCATCGGGTACGTACTCAATGCCTTCCGTAATCCTCGAAGCGACTCTAATTCCATCTATAGGATGCGTTCAAAGACAATTTCCTTGTGCAATGGCACCCGGAATCCTTGTCGCCGCGCCAAATCACGGTGTCACGCCCTCGGGTATATTTGAACGACTTCGAGACAGCCATACGTTTTGATATAGACGTCCCTCCTTCTGATCGTACCTGCGTTGGCCCACCGTTATGTGCTTCCTTCCCTCTCCTCGACGAGTATACCCGGCCGATGCCAGACGAAGTTGTGTCTGGACAGCCCTACGACCCGTTCAAACTCGACGTGTGGCAATTCGGAACAAGCTTGAGTAACATGAAGGTACGATATGTCCATTACCCTCGCCTCCTTCGCTAACGTTATCAATAGACTACAATTCCCGACATTGATGCCATCCTGAGTGCGATGGTCGAACGTGATCCGCTTTGTAGGATTGGTGCGCTAGAAGCGATGAAGAGGATCTCGCAGGTGATCCAATCCCTGGTCCCGGAGGCCCTCAAGATTGCCCCTCTCGTAGTCTCGCAATTTTGACGCTCAGCGGCGATGCTTATGTCGGTCCTTTCGAGAGCCAGATCCACGCCAGCAAAAGCTTAATGACCTTACAGTAATCTCCTCTCGACATGCGCGCTGACACTCGCGCCTTAGAAGCCGAGACGATACTTCACCTTCGGTAGTTCTAACGCTAAGACGACCCTCATCCTGAGGCCCCAATGCGTTCCAACGCAACGAGCCTGATTGTAAAATTTGGAGTCATGCGCGTATAGTGGGACACTAGTATTGTACCCGTCCTTGGACACCTATGTATATGTCTAACTACCCATCACGCCACCGGAGCTTGGCAGAACGTGATGACTCCATCATCCGATGAACCAGAGCGCAGCCGTGGCCCTGCGCATTGCGCAGTACATCCTCTGGCAAACCGCCTTCAGTACAAAATGTACCTGCGTAGCTGGCAGGTCTTTGTGCTCTTTGCAACTAACGTCTTAGCGAACGTCGACCTTGGACATAGAGCTGACGACGCGCCACAGTTCATAATGCAGCAACAAAGCGGCGTCCCTGCAAGCGCCACCGAGTCGGATGACACTCGAGCCACACCGATCCTTTCTGCGAACTTTCTCGCGTTTGTGGAAGATCTCAGACAGGATATGTCCATTCCGGGGATATCGTTGGGGGTCGTACGCCTTGCAGACGACGGTCAGCCACCTGCGACACAATTTGCCGCCTTTGGTCGGAAGCTGGAGGATGGCGACGGACATGACCTAACACCAGATGTAGGCATTTCTGTTGTGATCACAATGTGTACACGTATGCTAATTGTAGCATGTTCTCAGACGCTATTCTGCCTCGCATCCTGTTCGAAGGCGTTCTTGGCCGCGTCTGTCGGGCTGCTGATCGACGACTTCGCGCACGGGCGTAATACAACCCCTCTCCCTGCAGGATTGTCTCGGTTTGATTGGGACACCAAGATTGCCGCCATCCTCCCGGAGGAGTGGCAGCTAGACGACGCATGGTCTACACTTGGAGCGAATGTACGAGATGTGCTGGGACACGTAACTGGACTGCCGCAGTATGTGGTTTGCTACACAGGGTGCTTCAGTAGCACGAAGGATTGACGGAAGCCCTAGACATGATGGTGCGTATGGACCAGGCGATACGATGGCGGACATAGTACGTCGTATGAGAGATCTGCGAACTGCATATGAGTTACGCGAGAAGTACTCGTATAACAACCAGGTATGCACACAATGCACTAAATTGTAGCATGACGCTGATCCGCTTCTCGACCCTGGAACGCAGATGTATATGCTCGGGGCACATATCATCGAGAAGTACTCTGGCCTCACATATTCACAGTTCGTCGCGGAGCGCCTCCTGAAACCGTTGAAGATGTCTACTTCGACGCTGAGCCCATCCGAAGCTGCTTCTTCTGGGCTGTTAACGGACACCTGGACCAAGGACGGGCGTCGCATCCCGTTCTGGTTCACAGAAGAGGACAGCCGACTCACCGCCGGCCCAGGAGGGGTGATCTCCAGTGCGGAGGACATGGTGATTACTACTCACTCGATTGTCGCAATCTCATACTGACGGAGTCTGATAGGTCAAGTGGCTGGCTGTTTGGCTCAACAAGGGAGTTCATCCGAGCTCGGGAGAAACGCTCATACCACGAAGTGTGTATGATGCGGTGACCACTGCACGACAAGTCGTCGAAGGCTGCCCTACGAAGCCTTACGGGGCGGGTATCGTTGGGTACGGCATGGGCTGGAAACGCTGGACGTACGAAGGCATCGAGGTACTTCAAAGCTCATACAATCTCTTCGCCGAATAGCTGAGACTCATTCACCACACTACCTGAATAGATAATCATGCACACGGGCGGCATCCCTGGCTTCTCTACCATTGTAGTCTTCTCCCCGAGCAGCAACCTGGGCATTGTAGTCTTGATCAACGCAGACGAGAAGGCAGAGCACATCCTGACGATCGTCAAGCGGGCGTTCGATGATGTTCTAAACCTATCACAATCCGGCGTGAGCGTAGTAACCGAAACGTAAGTGAATCGGCGTTGAGTGCATACCGGAGGACTAACCATATCCTTTGGTAGCCCCGTCCACATTCGCGAGGATCTCGCTCCTCCGGGTCGTCCCTCGTTAGGAACTTTAAGCCTAGACTTGGAGGCCTACACAGGAACATACTCCTCCCCGGGTTACGGCACTTTCACCCTCTGTTCCGCACAGAGTACTTCGAACTCATGCACCTCGGTGCTCGAGGACTTCGCATCCCTTGGACCCCTTCCCACCTCGGAACCTCATCTGTACGCTGCCCACAAGACAATACTGTCAACCCACGTCCATCTCCGTCACCTCCATGGAGATGTCTTCCATGTGACCTTCCCTGCACTGTTTCCCCACGGGTACGGCAAGGACACGAGCGCGTTTGAGACGTACGAGACGGGTTCGGATGGTTGGGCAGAGTTTTCGATTGTGAACGGAAAAGTGGATGGGTTCTCACTGGTGGTTGATGAGGACGCGGTAGCGGCGAGACGGAAGAGACGGGGGAAGAATGTAACGCTCAAGGACGTAGCGGACGCTTGGTTCGAGAAAATATAACCTAAGAGGGGGGGTGCTCGATGGATGATCGTGTGCCCCCGTAAACCGAGAGATCGGTTCACGAACCTACCCTCCAGCTCGCTCGTTGCTAGTCGTTGTGAATGTACATTGATCTACAAATATACTACCCCAGGCTAGCTGGGTAAATACAACAGCTGAACGAGTGTAGTGTAGCAGCAAGCTCGGATCTAAGTGTACAGTAGCGTAACGACAAAAAGTGCGAGTTGATAATGCTGAATAGTGCTGGAGAGTAAAATTCAAGGAGTAGTGTAGGACGAGTGTAGCCTTGGCTCTCCGAAGGCAATGGATATGTACCATAGCGAAGCAAGGAAGCGCAGTGCAGTGCGACGAAATCTAGTGGGCGAGGAAAAGCAGGCAGGGAAAACCATAAAGAAAGATAAATACATGAAGGGAAAGATTCTGACCGGATGATGGAAAATGGCGGAAGACCTGGTGAAACGACTACTATACGTGATGGTTCTATGCATGTTGGTCCAGACGGCTCTGGTTAGGGTCGTCGCCCCTCTGATTGAGTCGGCTCATCCCAAATAGCTGATGTAGTTCCGGTCAACACGCCTGCTCCCGAGCGCGAAAGGAGAAGCGAACTCCACTCACATCCTTGATTTGCTTCACGCTCAGCTTGTGAAGCTTAGTGCCCGACCCCTCTCCTAGAGCGGCATCCGCGAGATCTGCACAGGGCCAGCGATCAGGAATTAAGCGGTATCGGTCGAGCTAGGGGGACTTACGAGTCTTGGTCTCCTGGAGCTTCAGCATACTGTAGAGGGGTGTGAAAGGGACGTCATTATACAACAATTGAAGTACATACCGTTCCTCAATCGAGTCGCGAATGACAAGGCGCTTGACGTGCACCTCCTTCTCTTGGCCCAAGCGGTGGACACGGTCGTAAGCCTGTGACTCCGTGGCGAAGTTCCACGCCAAGTCCAAGCTGGAGAGCCTTCAATGATATGGTCTTGCGGCAGGGAACTAGACGAGACTTACTTGATGACGCGGTTGGCCGAGACCAAGTTCAATCCGACACCACCGCACTTGATACTACGGCCGGAATGTGAGACAAGGCGCCTCGAGCAGAACGGGGGAGGGTGACATACCTGACAAGGATGACCTTCGGCCCACCGGCTTGCCTGAACTGTCCCAGGGTGAACTCGCGTGCTTCACGGTTCATCTGGCCGTCATAGCGTAGACTCCGGATCCCGTGACGCGCGAATATCTCCTCGCACAAGTCGAGCATCGATGTCCCTGCAATTAGTGGCACGCCCATCAGCCGAGGTGGACCCTCGCTCATGTCGAACGGAACATATACGCACACTGCGAGAAGACGATTGTCTTGTCCCCTGTCGACTCCCATTCCTTGAGGTATGCGACCATCTGGAGCATCTTCGCGCTAGACTCGACGTTCGTCCCACCCTGCCTCCACATCTTCAGCATCGCCTCATCAGGCTGAGCGGGACCCGCGTTCTTCTCCTTCTCCTTGCCCTTGCCGTTGGCGCTCGTCTTGCCTTTCGCCATCGTCTTACCCTTGCCAAAGGGCGAATCCATGTCGCTTTCGTCGTCCGTATCGCTAGAGCTCGGCTTCTTAGTCTTTGCCTTGCTCTTGACGACCTTCTTAGCACTAGATCCGCTCTTATTCTTTGGCGAGCTTCTGAGCAGTTGCGACAAATCGGGCAAGTCCGAGTCCGAGTCTGAGCTCGACACGTCGCTCAACGTCATGACTTCCGTCACTTTGCGTTTCTTCGGTGGGGGAGGACCGCGACTCTTCGCGGCACGGTTTGCGGCCGAAAGCTCCTCTAAACTCGGCTGGAATGCGGATGCGAGGAAGACGGAGTTCGGAGTGAGCTCCTGCATCTTCTTGCACGTCGGGCCTGTTGGAGAGGGAGGATTAGCAGAGACGCAGGACGTGGATGCAGACACATACATGGACGCAGTCCCTTGGCCGCAGCGTTCTCCCACTCCTTCTCGATGCGAAGGTTCGTCTGCTCGTCGTTGTTGCCGCTGCCGGAATGTTGAGCTTCACGAACCGTGATATCACAAAATAACTCACAATTCTTCCCTTGCTTCGATACGCGAGGAGGCAAGGACGTCCAAGCAATCTATCGGAAGCGTCAGTAGACACCCTTTAGATCACACGGGTAACATACCCTGGCACATCTCGTGTCCGCAGGCGAGGATGCGACAGTTGGTCGGCAAGAGAACTAAGTACGCATGAGCATCTCGGCAAAGCAGTAGCAAAGCCTGAAATATTGCTCACATTCGTTACACATAGGGCACGTATTCTCATCTTCATCGACGTCGCCCTCGAAATCGGCCTGCTCGGCGCGTGCGCGTTTCAAGAATCTGTATCGGATCACTCAAAAACTCTGTTTGCGCTGGTCCCTCATGAAATACCAACCTCTGCTTGATCTGCAGGAGATCATTACGAGGAAGCTCTACGTCAATACCATTCGACCATTGGGGAAACGAGAATGCTCTCACGTTCATGACCCATCGCGCCCCCATCTTCTTGGTCGCACGTGAAAGCTCCTTTTCATCGGCGGACGCCATAATCATGCTTGGGTCGGCAAAACCTTCGCCTTGTTCCTGCGTAATCTCGTGTTGAGTACCATCGCGAGAATTGGTCTGAACAGTACATACCAGGACAAGATGTGGATGGTCGCAAAGCTGACGCAGCCGGAGGATCCAGACCTATGGGCCCATACAGTGAGGTTCTAGACGACTCACAGAATTGCACGCGCACATACAAAGACTTGTTGATGACTGACATGAGAGTGGTCGGTCTGAGAGTGCATGCACGTGCAGAGTAGAGAATCACGCACTTCTTCAACAAACTGTTGTTCCGGATGAAACGATTAATCTGAATTTGCGCCCGCTTCTCCATATGGTCGTAGATCTGGTGTTTTACGTTAAAGTTGATATTCAGCAAAAGTGCACCATATTCACCTACCTCACGCTCGTCTGGAGAGAACTCGACGAACACAAGCTCGACGTGCTTTTCTGGAAGCTTGAGGATCGGCTCCCCTTCCTGTAATCATGTCAGATATTATACATTCGCGCCCGTGAACAGGTTCAAATCTCACGATGGTAGCGTTCTTCGTCCGCCTAAAGATGATAGGTTTCAGGACCTCTTGAGCACGCAATCCTAAGGCCGAGTTAGTGATACCGTTTCACCCAAGATCAGGACACCTACCGGCCAACGGAGCATCTTCGAGTTGCACCTTTGCAATGTAATGGTTGAAGTCATCCCAGTCGCTGGATAATGTGTGAGTTGCATGCAACCAAGACATCACAGGTCCACCTACTTCCATGGTCGGAAGCGCCCAAACCGCAGATAGCCATAAATATCCGCTCTACAATGTCAACTTCAGTCAACATGTATACCATCGGAGTATTGACAAGACACGTACAGCGTGTTGGTAATGGGCGTCCCGGTCAGGCACCAGCGGTACTTCGCTCTGAGCATCGCGACTGCCTTGCTCGCGCGCGTCCCACGGTTCCGAATAAATTGCGCTTCGTCGAGAACCACGCGGTAGAACCGAGAGCGAGACAGGACACCGCTTGATACTGCGTCAGGGATATGCGAGGTCGTAATATATGCTCTGAGCGCACCCATGCATGCGGAGCCAGTTCATCTCCTCGCCGCTATCGAGGTCGTCGGGAGTGGAGAAATCCAGGTTAAGGGTTTGATATGTTGTAATCACGACCTGCACCAGTCAGTATTGATAAGCTTTTTGACGTTACACTGCAGCGAAGCGGAGAAGCAACGGGATTGATGACGCACATCGTACTCGGCTAACAGCTCCGGATCCTTGATCTTCTCGCGGCCGTGCTGGATATGGACTTTGAACATGTCGTTCGTCTTCATTTCAATCTCTTCTTTCCACTGCTGCATGAGCGCAGCAGGCACTACGATGAGCGTGGTGCGGTATTTGTCCTCATTTGTGGGCTGGTTGACGACCATGGTAGCGATCATCTGGACGGTCTTCCCGAGACCCATATCATCTGCGAGTATGCCACCTTTGTGCGGGCTAGCACACTCTTGTTTAACCATCCAGCTCACACCAATAAGCTGGTGTGGTAATAACCGGATCTCCATCCCGGGTATCAGATCTTTGATGCTGAATGAGCGAAGGCGCGTGAGTCATTGGTCTGTGCTCTCAATCTGCCACACAGTATAGAGAAGCCTACTCTTTCAACCCCAACTTTTGCATCGCTTCCTGGACCGTGAGGCCGTGTGCAGCATCTTCGATACTTTGTTCGACGAATTCCTGGATTCTGCGCACGGATAGTCCCACAGTTATCACAGCCACTACATAATGAACAATTATGTTGGGCCGCACCTCGCTTGCTGGTCACTTCCACCTCTGTCAATGCTCCTGACAGCGGTCTCTCGGTCGTAGCGCAGGCCGAATTCGCGAGTTACTCCAAGAGCTCGGGGTGAGGAGCCGCTTGCCTCCCCGTAGACGTTCTCCTGCTCCAATACTTGTCGCAACGACTGAGAGAGCGGCACATTCTCAAGGACTCCCAGATAGTCCAGGTCCGGGGCCGGTGTTTCTAGACGTCGTTTTCCTGGCGTTGGTAGAAATGGGGATACACCCAAGGACGTGGGCGGTAAAGTGGCAGGGATCGGGTTAGGCGAGAGGAAGCTGGGGCTGTCAAGAGCAGCAAGTACGCGTGATTTTCTCTGCGGTTTCGGGGGATTTGGAGGTTCAGACATGATGGTAAGAGGTTAAGAGCCATATGGACGCGACTCTGGGGATACGACGCGACTGTGGCTCACGCGTAAGCGCCCATATCATTATATAAGCGCCCAAGCAGCGGCGCGCAGCTCAATACGGTAGATTTACTGCGGTAGAATCCTCCGGTGACTACGAACTTCAAGAGGCCTATTGCAGAAACACTATCAACTGGTGCCACTTATTCGTGTTATCGAATTTAACACGTTACTAACATTATGATATTTCACGAAGGTGCCAGTGTGGCATACAGCTGTAGTCGGACGGGGCCCCTTGAGCGGCATCCAATCGTTGTCATTATTTGAACGCGACCAACAAACAGGGAGAACGGAGACACGAAGATCCTGCAGGTCGTATGAATTATCCAGCAATGGACGTAGATGGAAGAGCACGCAAGCGGAGGCGCGCAGCAAGCGACCCAAGCCGCACATTACGCCCTCATTCATGCTACTCGGAGCCCATGCCATGCCAGCACTTCGTGCAAGATCCGGAGTTCTGGTTCGAGGACGGTAGCATCATCCTCATCGCGTGCCATACGGGGTTCAAAGTCTACAGACGGCTCCTGATGGAGCACTCGCCCTTCTTTCGCGACCTCTTCCGCATACCGCAACCAGCAGGCGCGCCGAAGATCGACGGCTGCCCTTATGTTGTGCTCATGGATCGCCCCGAGCAGCTGAAGCACCTCCTTCGCGTCATATTCCCCACGAATGGGAACTTAGTGTACGTATGGCTCCCCAATTAGTATCGGACAGGGTTGTCACGAGTGTACGCTGACCTCTAGCTGGTAGGTTTGGAAAACCACATGCACTGGTAACCATGGACGCCGTTGCTGGCACCGTCCGCCTCGCCCACAAATACCAGATGGATCAGCTCCTGGCACAGGGGCTATCAATCCTTATGGACTACTACACCGACGACTTCGACTTGTGGATCAAGCCCGATAGGCCGGTCTCCATGGCTGCTACGGACCTCGACGCCATAAGCGCCATCAATATCGCCCACCTCACCAAGACACCTACCATCCTCCCCCTAGCATTCCTCCATGCCTCTCGCGTAGGCTCCGCTGCATTGCGAGGCTGTATACGCGACAGAGTATTGACAGAAGGCCTCTCCTTCGAAGACCTAGAGCGTGTCCTCAATGGCCGGACCATATTTCTCAAGGCGAGCAGCAAAGCGCTCGCTCGCATCACGGCTCCGCAAGCGAGCGACATGTGTGCCGACACCAGACGGTGCACCCGCATCCTGGCCGCGAAGGCGTGCGAGCTCGATGTTGCACTGGAGGATATGTACACGAGCGACAAGGTGCTCAAGTGGGCCAGCGAGTACTCGAAGCCGGACACATCGACAGGGATGAGACTTTGTGAGAAGTGCCGCGAGATGATCGCTGAGCGGGAGACGGACGAGCTAAAAGACCTGTGGAACGAGCTGCCAGACTACTTTGACCTCATTGTTGAGGGATGGGGGGCTTGACGCGAGGTGAGTGCCTTCCCGCCAGATGCGCATACACGTCTATTGACTGCCGTTAACGCTTATGATAGATCGGTGGCCCTCGATGTGGTATCATCCCCTATCGCCTGCCGCGAGTTGTCGTTTCCGAGGTACGTCATCACATATGCAGTAGCTGATGACGTCGTATCTCATTTACCTGCGAGATTCAGCGCGGTCCCCAGTCTATAGTATACTTATACTGTACGAACACATACTGAAGCCTACTCTACACTCATGATATCCTACTGTAGAACTCTGTTACTGCCCTGACTATGATTCCAGTAGTGTCTCACTGCCATTTTTGTTGCTGTGCAGGTAACTGTGGCCCTTCAGCTATCACGGTCAACATGCAAGCCTCTCGAGTCATCAATTAGGCTCACCTGTCCGGCCAAGCTCTGCAATGCGGCTACTACTCTTTCCTTTCCGTCTGTGCATGGTTGCTAACTAATCTCTATCACACGTCTAGTAGGGGATTACATCTCCAGTATATGACAGGAATTCCCCGTTCCTCTCCGCGCTCAGGCTCGCAATGACCTTGAGCTGTGCCACCACAGACTGCTCAGGGGT
Organism: Cubamyces sp. BRFM 1775; assembly: GCA_022385745.1. NCBI lineage: Eukaryota > Fungi > Basidiomycota > Agaricomycetes > Polyporales > Polyporaceae > Cubamyces > Cubamyces sp. BRFM 1775. The sequence goes on along the minus strand of MU278468.1, from coordinate 378,180 downwards.
CAACAGCTCCGGACGAAGCCCAGCCTCCGTCATCCGGTCCATCACGGCCTGAAAGGCTTGAGTCGCTAGATTGTGGAGAAGTATAGGTCGCGCATCAACCATCAGCCTCCACCGTGGCTCAGTCCAAACCGAACTTACCTTCAGCCCCCGCAGTGGCCGACGTGTTCACGAGACCCGGAGCCATCGAAACGACTACGAAACCCTCGTGCCCCAGACCCGTGGCATACTTGGCAGTGATCATGGCCGTAGCAGCTTTCGTGGTGCAGTACGCGGCGACGTCCGCAGCGCCTGAACGCAAGGTGAGCGTCGGGCTCGCGCCTTCGGTATTGAGCACCACGATCTTCTTCTCCGTGCCGCGGCGGAGGAGCGGGAGCAGGGTGGAGATGCTGTGGATGACGCCGAGCGCGTTCACCTTGAACTAGGACCGCAGACGACAGGTCAGTACGCAGCAGTCAGCAGGTCGGGCCGTACTCCCACGCAAGCCCCAGCGCTGGCGAGCTCCATGGGTATGGCTAGTATGTGGAACTCGTACTCACGGCATCGACGAAATCCACATCGAGTTCTTCCAGGTCCCTGCTATACGCCGCCGCCACCGTGGACGTCAGTGGAGTGTAGGAAGACCCACTGCGCACGCCTCAGACTCACTAGTCATCAAACCCTCGGAAGATACGCGCCCTGTCGGTGTTCGCGGCGCAGTGGATGAGAACATCAAGCGCACCACCGCATAAAGCAGAAATCTCTTGCGCTGCGCGCTGTCGGGCCGTGTTAGCTTGCAAGGCCAATACTCTGGAGGCGGGCGGTGGCCAGGCCTGATAGTGGAGATCAGGAACCACCATACCTGGCAACTATGAGGGTCAGTCACGTCAGCTTGTATGACATGTACGTTCTTGTGGCCCTCTAGATCAGGCTGGAGGTAGGACGCATGGGGATCGCGCACGACAGCGAAGACCTGCGAGTCCGACTTCCGTGCCTGCAGGTGGTTTGGCAGTCGGTGATCAGCCCGGGACTCGAACGGGAGGGCATTGCGATATCCGCGGTTGGCAAGGCTCACGTACCAATTGGCGAACAAACTCCAATCCGATCCCTCTTGAGGCACCGATCACGGCGAAGCTTGGCATCGTGCTGAAGATACGAAGAGCGGGGAAGTTGAGAAGACAGGAACGGGTAATAAGTGTACGTTAGTGACGTTCTTGCACAACTCTTCAGCTTTTAATACTATAACAGATGGCTCCATCGTCTATACATCCAACCCACGGCTGAGGGGCGACGCGTCCTTAACCCACTCGATGGGTGACAAGTCTGCATTCGAATTGCAATAGTATTCGATATGCGGGTTGCGACACGTCGGCAGAGCGGCCGCGCGCAGGCGTGGCGTTGCGGCCTCGGGGATCAGGACACATACGCGTCCTCGCACCTTCCGCTCCCATACGGCAGCGTGACGTATGGGCCTCGGAGGGTTCACTGAGCGGTGCTGTAGCTCTATGCCTTCGAGAGGCGCTTCGCTTACCAAAGGAAACGCATATCGGAGCGCTCGTGTCACCTGTGCCTCGCGGCGGCTGTTCTCGCAGCGTCAACGTACGAAACTTACAATGCCGGGCTAATGTACACACGCTCTGTACCCACTGGCAGTCTAGCCGCGCCCGAACGGGACTCTAGACCTCAGACTCCTCTTCAAACGTGTCTCTTCTACGATCGTATCGATCCTTCTCCCACTCTCCTGGATAGGGTGGAAGGGCATGAGTGGGATGCCCTATAGCGACTTCCAGTAGCGGAGGAGACGCCGCACCAGAGTCTGTGATCTGTTCTATTGTTACAAGGACGCCGGCACGCGTTGGCGACGCTGGGACGTCGCCGGAGCGGCAGGTAAGCTCAATATTGGAGCTGTATATGTGGCTTCTCATGGCGGACGCTCGGCGAGGGTTTAGTACGAGGCGCGATCCCTGCACAAAGCGCACATCGTGTCAGCGCTAGTCCATATCAAAAGGCGCAACGGGACCCGACACGAACCGCGAATGATAGGACCACGAGCAACCATCTAAGGTAGGGATTAAATGTGTCCTGCACAGGATGTGGGCGACGTGACGTACGTATAGCATATACCGGTGATTGTCGAGTGGACATACTTGTACATCATCATGTTGACGAGCATGACGATAAAGATGAGCGTGTATGCCCATGTGCCGTCCGCGACGAATTGTTGCATAACGGGGCCCCTTCCCCAGCCTTGCCTCACGGCTTCGAAGAACTTGTATATCGTGAGCGTAAAGAGGATGGTCTCGAATATAAGCGATACGATCCTGTTCTCGATGAGCCCGGGCCATCAGCGTGCCTGCTTCGTCGATTCTTCGTATGACAGGACATACCAGTAGTATTGGAAGATCGATGGACTTGACGTGACGAAGCATTCATCATCGTATTTCAGGCGTGGGGTGACGTCGGCAAGCACGTAGCACAGGAATGCTATCTCGCCCACGAACAGAGGCCCAACTATACCGAGTATGATGCGGTTCCTGCCATATAGAGCGTACACTTCCAGGTATGTTAGTATCTGGGCATGGGCATGGTGGCTTCTCCTGGCTCACCGCGAGTAATGAGGATCACGTCAACCGTGGTCACGATGACCTGTAATAGGACGCCCTGGACGACTTGCCAAGCTCCGCATTGTGCCGCGGTGAACATGAGGCCAGTGCTGCCGTTAGCATTGATCGCGAGGAGCGCCCTGAAGAATACCGGTGTTGGCGTGGAAGCGAAGACGAAGAGTTGATGCCAGTGTCATGACTTACAATTGAACGAGCCATGGCAAGTAGCGCGCAATGAAGTACATGTACTTGGCTGGTGTCCAAGCTCGACTGCGGCATTGCCGATTCTCATCAGACAAGTGAGAGGAATCGTAGAGGATGTAGTACTCGCCTCCAGATCAACTCAACCTGCGCTCTAGTGCGTGAGATCCAGGCCCAAAAGACGCGTGTGCGCACGTACCTCTTGCGACAACATGGTCAAGACATCCCATGTCAAGACCGTCACACACGCTACTTCACTGTAGCTCACGTCGCGAGCATTTGCGTACACGCGCTCTTGGCTTGCGATCCTGACGAAGGCGGCGATCGCCATCCAGCACGAGTAAGAACGTGGGAGCTGGTGACGACCAGCGTTGAGTCGCAGTGGCAAGCGAGGCGGAGGAGGGGGATCAGCCTCGCGTGCACGTCCAAGCGGGGGGCTTTATGGATTGCATTGAGCCACAGGCGTCTATGGCGGACGCTATGAGACTTCCAAGGAAGGGCTTGCATGCATCATGGCATCCGAGCGGATCGGCGATATCATAGGCGCGAGGCCGCAAGGACTGACAGCGACCGGAGTAGCACAACACGATCCGCGTGTAGAATAACGCTCGGTATGCGGAGTACGATTCGAATACTATCGCCTGACAAGAGTGTGAACATCAAAGCCTATTGGCCCCGTGCGCGCGGAGAGAAGCGCACTGCGTAGAAACGAAGACCGCCTGGGTCGGACTCGCGAGCCTGTCTGACATGCAGTCAGTACGTGCGAGCATATGGCATGAACGCGAGAACGCACCAGCTGTGCACGCCATATCATGTCGAAATCAAAATGCGATGGACGCAAACCGAGACTAGGAAGCTAGGACGACAGATGCGACCTCATCAGGTCAGATCCTGACCTTAACCTAGATTGCCGCGCAGGCGCCACCGAGACTATCGTCAGGGTACGAAGCTGGCAAAAATGCCAAATGCCGCAAACCTTCGTGATAGACCGACACAGACAGATCCGGCGCCACACGCAATGCTTGCGCCGGAGTTCATGCGGCTTCAAGTTGTTGGATATTGACGGATGGCGGTGAGTTCCGTGAATCACACTCGTATACTGTTACCATTCAGCATAGTGCACCGCACGCGCCCAACAGGTCTTGATTGGGCCATCTCGTATCACCCCGACGTTGCTCGGGCGTCTTGTGTATCCATTCGAGGAGGCTAACTGCATAGGAATCGCGCTGCAAAGAAAAAATGTCTTCAAGCGAGCACATACATCGGAACAGACAACCATTGATCTATATCACTCAATCCTCCGTGGCCTGTGGCTTGACCACCAGCTTGGCAGCGCTGACCTTACCATCGCGAAGGCGGTCCAACCCGGTTTTGATTCCGGCAAGGCCTCCGGGCAAGACTTCGATCCGGTTGGTCTGGTAGTAGACCGAGTCAGTTTGCAAGGCGCTACAGCCGCAGTGGTTGGCCCAACATACCTTCAGCAACCCGCTCTCGAACAGTTCCGGTACCTTCGCAAGCAGACTCTTCCCGGCGACAAAATTCTGAGGAGCCTGGAAGAGGCCGTGGGCCGCGATCACACGCCTCCCAGAGCTCTTGTCTTCTCCAGGAATCGGAAGAGGGACCGCGACGACAAGTTGACCCCCAGGGGCGGTGACCTGGTACGCAGCAGCAAGAGTATCGGGGACGGAGACAGCATCGAAGACGAGATCGATGGGCCCGCCAGCGAGCTCCCGGACCCGCTGAACTAGGGCTTCCTGCGCAAGATTGCGGTCGACGACGTGCGTCGCCCCAAGCGCCTTTAGGGTGTCCGCGTTATGCAGGGACGCGCTGGTGATGATGGGCGAGAATCCAGAAAGGCGTGCGAACTGGATGGCTGCGGCAACAACACCACATCAGCGACTGCGTCCCCGTGATAACGAATGCAGGTGCACTAACCGTACTGGCCTACCGAGGCGGAGCCTCCGGAGACGAAGATCGGCTTGCCAGCGTACTTGCCCAAGCCACCCTCCTCCCAGAAGGGGGTGAGCCTGGCGGAGTCGGCATCCTCGCTGTGGTTGTAGAGGGGAAGCCCAGCGGTAGCGATACCGCTAGGGACGGCAGCAGCCTCCTCGAAAGTGAGGTTGGAGGGCATCTGCAACCTAGTAAGTAAGATGATTGTGGCTGTTGACCGTGACGCGTACCTTCCCGACCGTAGTAAGAGGGGCAGCCAAGTATTGCTGGAACGTCCCGAAAATCCGCTTCTCGGCATCGAACCATCCTTCGACGATCCTAAGTGCGCCGCCTTGTCAGAATCAAGAGACAACCTGGATGAAAGTGCTGGAACACTTACACCTTGTCGCCAATAGCGTACTCAGTCACTCCCTCGCCGAGTTCGACGACGACGCCCGAAGCATCGAAACCGAGAGTCGCCGGGTACACTTCGATGAGGAGCCCGAACTCGTGGATCTTCCAGTCGACCGGGTTGAGGGCGGTGGCCTCAATGCGGATGAGGACTTCCCCGGCAGTGGGCTTCGGGATGTCGATGTTCTTGATCACTTGAGGTGCGAACTTCTGCTCGATGACGAGGGCTTTCTGCTGAGAAGGCATTGCTATATGAGTGTGGATTTGCGAGTTGTGAGTGAGAGTGGTAGTGGTGGTTGGGTGACGTTGCTCATCCTCGTCGACGTCCTTTTGTACATCTTCGCCTGCATCCGCCCTTCATTGCGTCGGGACCTGGTTAGCTGTCGTCGCCTCCAGCTATTACTCAGAATCTGTGCACATATGCTAGCGGCGAAGCTACGCAGCGCAAACGAGCTGTCCGGCGGGGAGTACGCGTCCACTCAGGATCGTGGTCCGGGTCGAGTGCTGAGTAACTTTTCCCATCCGGTGTACACCGCCGCCGTTGGCAACTTGGCCTCGCTCACCTCGATGGTGGATGCGGATGTTCAGCAGCGCAGGGATGTTATCACGGCAACCTGGCATGCGCAGGGAGAACGCAGTGCTAGAGCCGATATAGTATCCGGATGTGTAATGCACTGCCTGCGGATGTTCAGTCAGCTCATTCCGATTTTAACGGACAAGGGCTCGCCATCAGCGCACCTACGCCGTGTGTGACAGTGGTGAACGACACGAGCACCGCATACAGGACCACACTGTCGCAAACCCTGCGGAGCACTTGCACGCCTCGTACTGTGCTCGAATTGCATTAGTACATTCTCGTCCATGGGGATTAGCAAGCGGATCAGCAACAGGCGCCCGATCAACCAGAACACCCAGTGGGTCGCACAAAGTGCGCATCTTGTTCTTGTTTGTTGTCATTTCGGCACCCCTGATTCACGGCCATACAACAGCGCGATTACGAATACACTCTACTTGCCAAGCAATGCGCAAGCTTCTATCGCTTCCCCAGCTCGCGAAGCTTCACTAAGCGTCGGTTTCGACTGGCCTAACGACGAGCTTGGCCGCGCTGACTTGGTTGTTGCGCAACCGATCCAAGCCCGCCGTTACCGCGCGCAATCCACCAGGCAATACTTCGGCCCGATTAGGCTGTGGACGTATGGTTTAGCAAGAGCATGGCACTATAGACGCTGATCACAGTTTAAATACTCACCTTGATCTCTCCGCTCTCCAGCAACTCAGGCAACTTCGAAAGCAGGCTCTTCGCGATGGCGAAGTTGGTGGGGATGTGGAAGACCCCAAACGTGCGGTGGACCTTCTTCGCATTGTCGTCCGCTCCGGGGACAGGCAAATGTGTGACCGCGACGAGATCGCCACCGGGAGCGGTCGCCTGATAGGCGATGGACAAGGTCTCGGTAGTCGAGATGGCGTCGTACACGACGCGCACGGGGCCGCCAGCAATCTCGCACACTTGTTTGACCAACGTTTCGGATGGGAGCTTGCGATCAAGGACGTGAGTGGCTCCTAGCTCCTTGAGCAACTCGGTGTTATGCAGGGACGCGGTGGTGATGAGGGACTTGAACCCGGACAAGCGAGCAAATTGGATGACTATGCGAACAGCGCAATCGGACGTTTGAGTAAGGTACGAAGCCTAGGGTGCCTGTACATCCCTTACCATATTGTCCAACTGAAGAGGCACCGCCCAAGACGAAGATAGCCTCATCGGCGTACTTGTTGCGGCCGCTCTCTTCCCAGGAAGGAGCGAGCTTGACAGAATCTACGCCGTTAGCTTGATTGTACAAAGGCAGCATAGCCGTTGCTATGCCGCTCGGGAGGGTAGCCGCCGCCTCGAAGGATATGTTCGAAGGAATCTGTGCGGTGTTTCAGCATATTATAATCGAAGAAGCGCCCATGGGCTCACCTTCGCAATGCAAGTAGTAGGCGCCAAAGCATACTGCTGGAAGGTACCGTGGACGGTTCCATCTGCAAATTCCATCCAACCCTGGGTCATCCTACGCAAAGCATACGATCAGCACCCCATCCAAACAGCGTGTGGCTATAACATACACTTTGTCGCCCACGGCGAAATCTTGGACACCTTCGCCGACTTCGACAATGACGCCCGCAGCGTCGAAACCCAGGACAATGGGATATTTCTGCACTAAGATGCCGTGGTCGACCACCTTCCAGTCGCCAGGATTGAGAGCAGTAGCTTCGACTCGGATGACTACCTGGCCTGAGCCGGCCTTCGGCACGTCGATATCCTTGAGAACGACGGGTCCGAACTTGGACTCGAGGATGACCGCTTTCTGTTGCTGAGACATGGTTGAAGATGGTTGTCTGTGGAGTTGGTCAATGGGTGCGCATCTACGCGCGATGGTGCCTCTAAAGGCCACTGCGGCAATTGGGGTCCTGTCCTCTGACAACAAGGAGATAGCAGTTAACATCACAAGTCCAAGGTGAACCCCACGAGCCCCCATGCGCCGTTGCATGTAACCCACTAAGAAGTCCGTTCATCCCACCCTCCTGTGTCAGCTACATGGAGGTGCTTGGCACTCGAAGCACATTCCGGTTGGAGGACCATCCCACGTGGCTAGGCAAGACGGAATTTCCGCCTTTGGGGTTGACTTACAAGGAAGACTCTAACTCGGAGATGGTTGTGGGTGCAGTCCTGAACACCAACCTAGACCAGGGGAGACGTCAGTGAAGATCTGTTCGGAGAGCGGCGTGAACGGGAATACTCGCCTGCTTAGGCATAACAGGACAGTCATCCCGTGTGCACTCCGGAAGAATCCCTCCGGAGAAACAGATCATGGTCATTACGGTATAGATAACATGGAGCGTACACATCCCGCGCGAAGTACCGGATACACGAGAAACCATCCACACACCCTCTGTCCATTCTGAGCGCCCTAGAACAGGCCCAACAAGTCGTCCTGCGGCTGTGTCGGCTGTGCTGGGGCCTGCGGCTGTGGTGGCACGACAGGGGTTGCCGGCTGTAGGACCGATGGAGTGACTGGAGAAGCGCCCATCAGTGCTGGTGAAGCCCCGAATCCAAACCCGCCCAACGGATTGGTATTTGCGGGGGGCGCTGGGGACGCGCCAAGGTTCGCGCTGCCGAAGATCGAGACAAGATCGTCCAGAGGGTTGCTCGATGTGCCGGCAAGGAGGTTCGCAGCGGCAGGGGTGGATGTGAGCACCGTCGTCGCAGCGAGTCCAGAGGGCTGGCCATCGTTCGCGGTGTCTTCGGAGAAGTCGAGCAAGTTCTCGGCCTGTTGACCAGCCGCGACCGTCTGCAGCGCCTTTTGGGCTGCGAGTCTCTCGTCGGCCAACCTGGAGTCAATGTGATTAGAATGACGCGGAGGCCAACATCGTAATCTCAATACATACTCTTTCTTCGGTACGGCGTCCGCACCGATACGGCCCCGGCCCACAAAAGTCTCTGCAGGCTTGTGGTAGACACTCGCAAGGAGGGGTATCTCGCCTAGAAGCTCATCCAACAATGCAGCCGACACAGTAGTCCGTGGGATTGTGATTGGTGGACGGATAGCAAGGACAACCGCCTAAACGGGCCAAGTTAGTCTTGCACGATTGGGGGCAAGCGTCTGCTGTACAAACCTTAGCGGCGCCTGGGTCTGTTGAGAGCAATCGCCAGTAGATGTATGCGCGATCCCGGACGTCTGGTGAGTCGCAATCCTTGGTCGCTGTGTTGAGCACCTTTTGGACCAAGCCTTGCGAGCTCTCCGGCTTTTGCAGGTACAGCTTGACGACTGCGGTGAGGGTTTGGAGTTGCACCTATCCAAGAACGTTGTCAATAACTCAGGTGGTAAGCCTCAACAGACAAATTGGCGCGTACGGGATACGATTCCTCAGTGAAGGTATCCACAAAGATACCGAGGAGCTCGTCGGCGTTGTCGATCTTCTTCGCATACTCGCCAATGATCCAGATAAGCGCAGCTTTCGCTTCGGGCTCATCGAGTTCGTCGAGGTTCGCGCACAGGGTTGGGATGACGCCCTCGTACGTCGAAGGGTATTTTCGGAAGATGTCCTACAACGGCGCATAGGGTTGAGCACAACTAGGCGCGCCTTTGAGAGCTAGACCCAACCTTCATGACTACCACAGCTTCCTGGACGACATAACTCACTCGCGAGCCAATCAGTTCCAAGAGGACATTCACGCAGCGTTCTGCAGCTTCGTCAATTTTGACTGCCGTCTGACCGATGGCCTTGATACTCCTCCGGACGAAATCAACATCCACCTCCTGCGCATACCTGCAGCGGAAGTGATTAGCACCAAGCCGACCCCCTGTTACGGTAAAGACATACTCTTTGAGTTCGCTCAACAGAGGGTCAACATTCTTGTCGGTGGCCAGTCGCACCATGATATCGAGTTTCTCGACCTTCACATACAACGGGTCGTTGTATTTGCAGAAGAAGACACGCATCTCGTTGGAGAGAATATCGGAGCGCTTCTGCAGGAGAAGGTTGATGTTCCGCAGGGCGACCCACTGTACCTCAGGAGGGTTGGAAAGAAGTGTAACCAGCGGTGGCGCCATTTTACGAATGAGCGTCTTAGTGACGTTCTCCGAGTTGATGCCGCGCATGTGGATCATGACAACCTCCAGGGAATGTTAACACTAGGTTGAAGAACCTCTGGAACCCAATGTCTCACCTTGATGGCGGACAGCACGACACTAGCGTTAGCGTGCTGGAACTGAGGTACCACACGCTCGCATATATGCTCGCTTTCTCCGCTGTCCTCTGCCTCGTAACGCGACAATGCGTTCAAGATGGCTACGCGGCCCCATTCTGAGCATTCATTTAGCGCAACGAGCAACTTGTTAACGACCTCGGTTGTGATCCCGAATTGGTCTCTTGGGACGCCCGCCGCGACGGCCGCGACATGAATATCGGATAATGCCGCCACAGTGTTTGCGACCACCTAACGTAAATGAGAATATGCGGTGGAGTAGCGAAGGCAAGATAAACGAGCATACCATAGGATTGCTGTCTGAAATCATCTCCCGCAGCTGTTCAAGAAAGCCATTCTCGATTACGAGCTCCGGTTTGAGGTCATACAGTTTCGCGACACAAAGCGCAGCGGTCTTGCGGACGTAGGGGTTATCATCCTTGAGACACTTCTGAAGCGGGTCGCATAGGTAGTCGATGATCTTCTCTGCACGCAGGCATCCCATCGTCCGGATCGCGAGGGCGCGTACAAGAGGGTTTGGATCGTCTGTGTCCTTGACGAAGGTATTCACAGCCAAAATGACTAGTTCTGGTTGGGTCTTCGCGTAGTTCATGAGATACAAGTATACCAGCTTCTTCTGCTCTAGGTCCTCCGTCTGCATGTTCTTGAGGACGTCAGGGAACAGACCGCTGACATCTTACCACCTGTTCAGGGATACGTCGCGAGAGGTGCAAGGGCCACCTACCCTTGCCAACAGTCATGTTCGCGATGACCCTCTTTATCGCATCCTTCCGCTTGTCCCTGTATTCACTGTTCAGGTCCGCCGCGAGTTCAAAGTTCTCTCCTTTTCGAGGAGGAGCACGGAAGCTCGACATCTCGAGTGATCAAGTCGCGTTGATGCAGCTACCCACTTGACCAGCCAGTACAGACGTCCTTCTCAGGTCGCAGAGGTCAGAGAGAGGTGATGTGAGTCTCGAGTTATAAGGAAAGCGTAACAGAACCAGGTCCCAGAGGAGAATGACGGTGGACAAGAGGCAAGCTTAAAGGTACATATGATGGCTCCCCTGCCGAGCGCCTTGCGTTAGACGCGCTCAATTACTGTTTACAGTACTTACCTGCTATTTACAGAGTAAGAACTGGCGTATACAGTATCCAGTGTCAAACCCTAGCATTACATAGAGTAGTTACCGCATCTATAACTCAAGCTAGTCCTCCTCTTTCCCCCGGAGTCCACTTCTTCGTCTTCATCTTCGTCTTTCTCACTTCCTTGACTTTGCATATTGAGGCCTATTATTTGGCGTTTGGCGTATACGCTGTGGCCTCGGTGTTGGACCACCAGGGCGCGGACTCAATCCAATGCACTTTGGCTCTTGGGTCCTTCGCGCCCGGATATCGAATCTCGATGTAGGCCCACCCGACCAACACGCGGTTCTTCCAGTGCATACTGAAAAAGTGTTTCGGCATCGCTATGCTCGTCAAGACCAGGATCGTAGTCGCACATGGTGTACGGCAGGCCGGGTGGGACATTTTTGCCTTTGTCTTCGTCTCCGTATTCGTCATCTTCATTCTCGTATGCATCCCATTCGCCTGGGAAGAACATCCTGATCTTCGTATCGAGCGAGAGGCCCTGGGCAGTCCGCACGAGCATCGCCTCGCCCGCCTTGAGCCGCAAGGCCACTCCTACCGCCGCTTGGCTCTCTGCTTGGTACGTTTTCGATATGTTGGCAGTGGATAGGCTGAACAAGAGATTCGCTACTTCAGGAAGAAACGTGGGGTCGTCGAGGAGCGACTGAAGCGTTGACCGAAACATCTGCTCAGAGGCTGACCTGACCGGCGGAGCTATCACGCTGGAGCCCTCTCCCCCAGATCCCTCTTTCCCGGCTGCAACAAGCCGCCCTGGTCCGGCAGTGGGGCATCCATCCCGCACATAAAACCGGTTATAGGTGATGGTGACACGATTCCAGGCAGGACTGGCATAACCTCACGCTCAGCGTCACTGACAAATGCGACATACAGGGGCCTTCGTACTGCGCAAGCAGGGTGGCAGAGTCAAACGTCCACACGCGCCGGGCCTCTATGATCGCGGAGCACGAGAACGCCTCCTTCATATGGTGTGGGGAGAACAATTCCAAGCGAGCCAAACATTTGCTCGCTGCGCGGTGTGACGACATGGGCCTTGAAGAAGAACTGAGGACCTAGTTCCATCTACCTCGTCAGCTCCGAGACAATCAGCAAGAATACTCGACCCGTACCGTTTACGTTCAGCTGTACGGCTCGGCACGCATCGACATTGGCCCTCGACAAGCAATCCAGTGCGGATGGTGTCAACGATGCCCAGCGCATCTGGGGAGAGGGTGATGGTGAAGTCATGCCTGTCAAACTCCCCAGCCCTGCGATACGTCTCGTCATAAACATCTTGCCGTCCAACGTTCAACCCCAAACATCGCAGGGTCGCAAGCCTCAGCTAGCTTCTATAAGTCTTCTACAGACGCGTTCGAAAAGTCCATGCGTCTATGAGAAGCATTCGCTTCACGACCAGTGAGACTGACGGATGGGTGGCATGGAAAATACCCTAATACGTCGGCGCCCTTACCGTAGAAGAGCTACAAATTGTCAGCAAGTATGCGGGCAACGCCTTGACATAAGGCCTTTTGACTGCTATTCTCGAGTGGGTGTTGAACACTGTGTTCGACTTCAAGCATACATGATTCACTGAACCCTGGCAAGATACACTCGAAGGCTAATTTGCAATGTTGTTGTCTACCAGCTTGGGCGAATACGAAGTCCCAAAACATTTGCGTCATCCCGTCTACTGGCCTCCTTCGTTACGAGTCGCCCGCTGCCCATACGGCCCAACAGGCACGAGCAGTGCGAACCTCCAGTACGTATGCGTGATGCAGGGTTGGTTACCGTACGTGACGTAGGCCTGTTTCTCAGCATTGGACCTCCAGGGTGAGGTTCCAACCCAGTGAACCTGTAGGGTAGGATCGTCCGCATCCGGGATCACCGGTTTTCCTTCCATGATATCCTTGATACACCCGTGGATCTCGCCCCATCTGTCCAAAGGGACATCGTGATCGCACATCACGTACGACTGCTCGACTTCGTACGTCTCTTCGTCGTGGTAGACCATCTTCACGATCGTGTCGAGCGAGAGGCCGTGCGCAACCTGCCAGAGTATTGCATCACTGCCGTTCAGTCGTGGTGCAATCTTTTGGAGGGTGTCTCCGTCCGTGGGGACCGGGTACCGGTGATACAGACCGAACAGGAGATTCCCACCGCGAGGAAGGAAGGTTGGGTCGCCCAGCAATGACTCAAGTGTCGACCTGAGGGTTTGCTCTGCTAGCTTGACTGGCCGCGAAAGCGCACTCACGCTTTCTGCTGCTGGAGGACCTGGCTCCGCGCCACCGCCTGCAACAGACCCTTTTGGTATTGCGTACAAGTTGTACGTCAGAGTGACGCGGTATCCGGACAGTACCGGCATGACCTCGTGCTCGGTGTCGCTGAAGAACGCGACATATGCGATGGATGGCTCCGTGCGTTGAGCGAGCAGCGTGCCAGAGTCAACCGTCCACTCGCGGCGACCGCTGGTGACATTCGCGGCAATCTGAGGGTCACTACCGCCGCCTTCAATGTCCTTGGAGGCGTCATGGTCATCGCGGAGCACTAGCGCGCCGCCCTCGTGAGGTGTGGGGAAGACGATCACGAGAGAGCCGAACATTTGCTTGCTGCGGGGCGTGTCCACGTGAGGTTTGAAGAACGATTGTGGCCCTAGTACGCAGAATGTAAGTCTACCTCCGTCTCCCACACGAGATGGGAGTCGGGCCCATGTCAGAAGCGACATACCGTACACGTTGAGCTTGTATAGCTCCGTGCGGATTGAATCCTCCGCAAAACCCAGTGACTCGACAAAGAGCGCATTGTTGATCGCATCAACAATGCCCAAGGCTTCTGGAGACAAGTTGATAGCGAAGTCTGCCTTGTCGAGTTTGCCAGCCTTACGGTACGACTCGTCATACACGTCCTTTTGCCCGACGCCGAACGACGCTGGATCGCACGTCTCCGCAAGATGCTGGAGCTCGTCTGGTGTCGCGTTTGCAAGATTGATACGACTGTAGCTCAAGTTCAACATACAAAGACGAGGTGCGAACGGGACATATGGCATACCGTGTTGGCTTAGCCCCTTTGCCATAGAAGAGCACGAAGTCGTCAAGCGGAAGAGGGGCAATGCCATGACAAAATGGCTTCTCGTGGATGAACGCAGCACGCAGCTTTTCAAGCTGCTGCTTGAGGGTTGGGTCTGAGGTCTGAGGTGGTTCTCTTGTCCTTTCCCGACGCATGAGGCACGATGTGTTTCAAGCAGAGCGAAACAGTCGAGTAGTGGGGAGACGATCTCGCGCAAGATGATGCTTGTGCGCCGAACGCTGAGCTGGCTTTTCCCACTTACTCTCAAGCCTTATCTTCAGTCAACATCGTGTTCGCCTCATGCATCGATGGCGGGCGCAGTAGATGAGTGCAGGCGATGATTTCAAACCAGCCCTTCACGCGACCATGTTCTCTGCGTAAAAATGACACAAACGGTGAAGCGGATTCTCAGAGAGAAGACGAACACTCTGAGGATATGACTCACACCGTCTGGCTTCTCATCGCATCCGACTTCCGTTAGGGAGGTGGCGGCGGCGGAAGTAGCAGGTCGGTTCTTGGGATGCCGCCCAGGCCGCGCTTATTCATGTTGGGTAGTGCTTCCAACAGCGACTTCAAACTACGTATGAGTAGTACATATCCTCAGTTTTAATCAATGTCTCAAACGACATCTTGCCACGCCAGTACTCTACATGTAGAGAGATGCAGAAACGGCGTACTACATACTCCCCGCGGACAGTATCGTTGTTCAGCCGATATCAGGCCCACGTCTCACCGTTGCACTACCGTACCGTCTTCGTCATTCCTTGTCTCCCGCTTCCCATATGGACCAACGGGCACAAGCAGCGCAAGCCTCCAATAGACATACTCGACGGAACCTGCGTTTCCGTACGCGAGATACTCTGCCGAATTTACGGCCCCCGACCTCAACCAAGGCATGGATCCGATCCAATGCACCTGATTTGCTGGGTCCTGCGCGTGTGGGTCCACTAGGACCCCGCCAGGGCCGTAACGCCCCCTCTCCTGCAGAAAGTAGGCGACGTACGTATCAAATACGTACGCGTGGAGGTTGGGATCGTGGTCGCACATGACATACTCCGGCGTGTCTCCGTCCTCGTTGCAGTCGTCCTCGAAGACCATCCGCACCTCCGTGTCGAGCATGTTGCTGCGCGCGGCACGCAGGAGCATCGCATCGCTTCCCTTCAGACGCGAGGCTACGTCTTGCAGCTCCTTTTGCCGCTCTGAGACGTAACGCCACCGCGTCTCGGAGCTCGTCGACAGCGGGTAGCGGTGGTGCAGACCGAACAGGAGGTTTCCGCCCGAGGGCAGGAAGGTTGGGTCGTCTAACATCGCTCGAAGTGTCGACCTGAGTACATCCTCGGAAGGCATCACCGGCTGCGCGGCGATGGAAGGATGTCCTGCATCACCGAGACCTACGACATCCTGCACATAGTACAGGTTGTAGGTGAGTGTGACACGATAGCCGGAGAGGACCGGCATGACTTCGTGCTCAATGTCGCTGAAGAACGCCACATACGCAATGGAGGGCGTTGCGCACTGTGCGAGCAGTGCCGCGGAGTCGATCGTCCACTCGCGACGACCATTAGCGTTTTTGACACCGTCGCCGCTGCACTCTGTACCAGGGCCGCCCTCCACGCCCTTGGTGTCGCCGTCGTCGCCGTCGTCGCGGAGCACCAGAGCGCCGCCTTCGTGGAGGGTGGGGAAGGTGATGACAAGAGAGCCAAACATGAGCTCGCTGCGCGGTGTATCGACGTGTGCCTTAAAGAATGACTGAGGGCCTACAACACAGGGTGGAGGTCAGATCGTGAGCATCATGCACGGACTTGCAGTGCCAGGCGTTCCAAGTCCTAGACGACATACCGTAGACATTGAGCTTGTACAATTCGGCGCGGATTGGTTCCCTCCGCGACCGAGCTTCAACGAGAAGCTCGTCGCGAATCGCGTCGACAATGCCCAGGGCGTCGGGAGATATGTTGATGGCGAAGTTTCCCTTGTCGAGCTTGCCAGCCTTACGATACGACTCATCGTACACGTCCTTCTGTTGGATGCCAAACGACGCAGGGTCGCATGTCTCCGCTAGATGCCGGAGCTCCTCCAGAGAGGCGTTCGTGAGATCGATGCAGCTAAACGCGTTGCTCAGCGCGTCTGACAAACATGTATATAGCAACCTTGGGATGAGCGAAGTACGTACCTGCCTTCTTGGGGGCCTTTGCCATAGAAAAGCATGCCATCTTCGCGAGGGAGAGTAGTGGCGCCTTGACAGAAAGGCCGCCTGTGTACGAACGCCGCTCGCAGCCTTGCAAGCTGCAGCCTGAGAGCAGGATTGGAGGTAAGCGGTGGCTCTTCGTCCATCTTGGGCCTGCTAGTCGCGATGAATCGTCAGTGAACCAAGAGATATCGAGTAGGGCGATGGAGAGCGACGCAATTACAGCCGATGTCAATTTGGTCGCCGATACTTGCGACTCAGCTTATATCTTCAAGGCGTCCCGAAGGCAAAATCCGTCGATGGTGGCCGATGATTCGTCGGACCTCACTTCAAGTGCGTGTCAACGGCGGAGTTCGAGGGCTTCCGAAAGCGAGCGAAGCGGGTCTGCTTCTAACTCCCCACGCGGCTCTGTCCACGTAAATGGCAGTCACTGTAGCCGCCACAGCACGGACCCTGACAAGGGCAGCCGTGACTTGGGTGAACGAAACAAGGGCATGACTCGGAGATGCATTCCCACAACGTCCGTTTCCAACTGAGAATACTCGAACCCGTAGTGCTAGACTGGGCGGCGGCGGAGGTCCGGACTCGAACCCGTCTTTCTAGTCGAGGTTTCTCCGGAGTGTCACAGACTGCGCCCAGCAACCGCGCGGCAAGGTATCATCCTTGCAATGTTACCCCTTGGTATCGAACTGTCGTCAGCTACCGGCAAGCTTGATGTTAGCGCTAGTGAGCATCGTGCTTTGAACATGTTGAGGGTCGAAGTCGTACTTATGCGCACGTCGTGGAGTCGCCTATATACGAATCTTGCTATCCGAGAGTCGAGCCCGTCAGAGAAAGGCAGCGGGGGCATTAGAGCAAGCGACGTACTACGACGACTTACTTCAAATCTCCCACAGCGTCCGTTTCGAATATATTTGAGGGGTTTGGCGAGTAAAGGCTATCCGGTTCTATCTCGCCGTGTGGCCCTCTTCACGTCGGAGGAGGATAGACACAAATAACATGACTCAGGCATGATTGCCACCACCGTGACGTCCGACGTCCGTTTCTGGTTGAGGTTCGGGGTGAACAAGATGGGAAGGGGCCGCTAGAGCAGGAACCGGTCCTATCAATGCCGTTAACTAAGACGGCGCTGAAGCTGGTCCACGAACTCACCAGTATCAAATCATGTCAAACGACATAGCAGTTGACACACAGAAGCATCCCCAGCTCCCGCCAAGTCTTCATAAGCACACAACATAGCATACAAGGCCTACTGTACACCAACGCACACCTCATGCGTACAGAACTAGATCAGAACAAACAACGCAGACATGGGCCGTACCCCACACAAGCAAGCATCCACCCGCATCCGCATCCGCATCCACATCCGCGTCCGACATTCCCATTTTCCATCCCTCACTCCACCGGCGGATATGAGACTCCCAAAGACATCTCCCTTGTGTGAAGAGATGGGAGTGTATGCGGATGACCGAAGGCCCTAGACGCGCAAGGTACCCTACGCGGTGCCTTCCGCCCCCTTCTTGTTTTTGCCTTGGGTGAGCGACTTGTGGATGAACGGCAGAACACCTGTGCGGGACGATTCAAGTCCGCTCTCATCTCACCCACAGATCTCGAGGACTGGTACACACCTCCACCCGCGATTGTTGCGCGGACGAGCGTATCCAGCTCTTCGTCGCCACGGATAGCAAGCTGAAGGTGGCGCGGAGTAATGCGCTTCACGCGGAGATCCTTGGACGCGTTTCCTAGATGTCGCGCGAGGACTTATGAGCCACCGCGTGCGCGTTCTCTCGAAATAGGAGGAGACATACCGGCAAGCTCGAGCACTTCCGCAGTAAGGTACTCCAGGATCGCAGATGTGTATACGGCGGCCTTCGCGCCTATGCGCACGTTGTGCTGCGTGCGCTGCTTGAGGTATCTGTGAATACGGCCGACAGGGAACTGCGCGATGCAGACGCGAAAGGTCAGATATGATGCTTGTTGACTAGATTGCCTTCGCGCGGCACGCAGGACCCGGACATAGAGCGTAACATGGAGAACGCGAGCTCACCTGGAGACCGGCCTTCTGGCTACGCGTTTGAAGGACGCGTTGCTGCTGCGCAGGTGCCTCTACGGGAGCGGCGGAAGCAGTGCCCGCCTTGGATTTGCCACCAGACTTCTTAGGAGAGGGAGCCATGTGTACACGTCGGTTGGTTCTCTAGCCTATGCACGAATTTTGTACGCAAATCCCAGGTGAGTGTCCAGGTCAGAAACGCGCTACACGTACGCGTGTCGCAGACGTACAAGGAGATGAGCAGCAAGGGAACAGGCGCGGGTATGTGGCGGCGAGCACGGCAAACAACAGGTGCGAAAGGGGCCTTTACGCGCGAAGGTTTGAACGCGGGGACTAGGCGGATGCGTTCACGAAGAGAAAGGTGCAATGGACGAAGTACGACGCGCGCGCGGGTGGGCTGCGGGATGGTGGTGGTCGGAAGGCAAGAAGCGGAGGCGGCAAGGAGGGTGAGACGGAGCCCATGACAGGGAGGCGGCAGACTCAGACTGAATGCGAGCGGTATCGGTGTGATCGGGACGGCTTCGACGAACTGCAGCTAGCACCCTGTTGGCGCCCACCAGATCTCTCAACAAGATCTACCCCCGCATCACGTGCGTCGCGTTCTCTTCCCGTCGACGCGTCGCGCGACGCAAGCACTCAAGCTTGTGCCGCGATTGCGAGAAGAGATCGTTCAGAGTTTTCTTTCATTGTAACTTCCAGCCCTTTCAGTGCGTTGCTACGCAACACAGCCCACACCGCCACAATGAACACTACGCCAGCAGGTTGTACAGAGAGAGAGGCCAGAAGCGTGGAATACACATTCCCGCCGCACAGGATTCCACCATAGCTAACGCAAGGCCCGTCCCTCCGGTAAGTAACTCTATCTTCCAGCCTCTCGACCTGCAGAAGCTACATCGCCTCCGTCCGAAGATGCAATGACCACCATGAAGTCCGAGGCCCTTAGCGCTCGACGTGCGGAAGGCAGGGAATCACGTGCCTCGAGGAAGTGCATACATCCGTCATGGCCTGGCAAGGTGGAGCGGGGGAGGAGGGGGCGCGAGCTAGGGCGTTCTGGCGATGACCGCGAGGTGGAGCATGCACGTCCCCTCCCTCATCCAGCGCGCTACCAGCGTGCTCCCTTTAAGCCCATCCCTCCCCTCGCGGTCGACGTTCCTCGCTTGGCAGACCTCTTTTCGCCTCCCCTTTGCTCCCGCGCGGCAGACCCCCTTCACCCTCGCCCTCGCGTTCTGCATTCACCCATCACTCGCACCCTCATCTTCATCGTGGGCCTCCAACATCCACGACGCGACGATCTCGAGCACATCCACACGTAACACTCGTAACACAGCAGCCGCATTCACCTTTACCGCAAGTCTGAAAATCTAAGCTACCCGAAGACGTGCAGAGATGCCACGCGTGTTCCACATCCCCGGGGTCATCTTCCTCCTCTGCGCCTTCGTCCTCCTCTTCCTCACCTCCATCTCGCTCCCGTACCTGACCGCCATCGACATCGCGCGCGTCAAGTTCAAGAGCGGCAGCCCGTCCGTCGGCCCAGATACGAACGCTATCCATGAGATTCGGGTGCGTCTCCCTCCCCTCTCTCCCTCTCTTCCCACCTAGCCCTGCTGACAATCTGACGTCGGGCGCTCTGCGGTGCATTGACATGTCATTAGTTCGGCACCTGGTATGTTTCGAGACTCGAGCGCTTCTGCTCCCGCGAACGAATTGCTGACTTGATTGGTTGGGCGCAGGGCAAACTGCTGGTATGAGAATCAAGGCGTCCGCGCGTGCAGCTCCGCCGACAACGCGTACACGACGACGCTCTTCGACTCCAATCGTCAAGATTCTGTGACGATCGGCGCGTCCTGGACGCGCGGTCTCGCCGTCCACCCCGTCGGTGCGTCCTCCTCCCCTTCCTACAATGTTAACAATGTTCACCCATACTCATACTAACTGGATTGCGCGTCTGCAACAGCGACGGGCGTGACGTTCATCGCGCTGCTGCTCTCGTTCTCCACACACGTGACGTTCACGCTCCTCGCGTCGCTCGTCTCGTTCCTCGCCGCGCTCCTGACGCTGATCGCGTTCGCGATCGACATCGCGCTCTACGCGTTCGTCAAGCACCAGATGGGCAAGCTCGACGGCGTCGCGTCCAACACCGACACCGCGCCCGGTGAGTCTCCCTTTTCCCTTCTCCCTTTTCTTATCCCCCGCCCCGCCCCTTCCCTCCTCCCCTGCACGTCCCCGCTTTCTTTCCGATTGGTAGAACAGACTTGCTGACGCGCAGATGGATGGTAGGGTTCTGGATGACGTTCGTGTCGTTCCTCCTCCTGTGCTTCGCCGGGTGCACGGTCTGCTTCGGGCGCCGGCGGGACCGGATGGAGGGCGCGACGAGCTACTCGTGGAAGGACCGCTTTCGCCGCTACTAGACCGTGAGGTACTTTGATTGGACGTTTAGACTTTCTTTGATGTGTTGCGGGCGTATGCACCTTTTCGGACGTATCTCATGAGTCTACGAGTGACGAAGAGTTGATTGCGCGTGCTTTGTCGAGTTTTTGTAGACGAACGCTTGGTGATGTCAAAGTACCATACGTTTCATGTACCTATTGTTGAACTGCTTTTTCCGGAGAGAACGACGATGGTTTGTTTCGCTAATCCACATTCTTGTGCACATCAAGGGCATATTGAACTCAGCATGAGCTGCAAGGTGGACCGGTCCACTGATGACGGTAGAGCACACAAAAAACGAAATATTCCACGGTGATCAAATGCGTCTGAACAATATGCTACATATTCAACTAGTAATACAATGGGTCATGAAATTCCGTCTTCCTCGCCCATAGTACAGCTCAATCGTGAGGAGCGCGAGCCTGGCCCTGCGCGGCGGCCTTGCCCCCGGCCTCCCGAAGCTCGCCCTTCTCGTGCATCGCAGCATTGCCCATCACTTTGCCAGTGACCTACAAGTACAATCAAAATCAGCCTCACTTCACTCCACTTCAGGCAACGAACCCAGGACTGCACATACCTTCTGGGTCTTGCCAATGATCTTGTCCGTCATCTTCGCCTTGCCCTCAGGCAAGTCCGGATCGCCCCCAATAGCGACGCCTCCCCTCTCCGTCGGCTGCACGCCCATCGGGCGGTCCTCGCTATACGCCGTCTTCCCCACCGTGTTCTCGTCATACGCCGACGCCTCCTTCCCCGCACCCATGCCTGTCGTGCCGGCGCTGTGCTGCCCGCCCGCCATGACCGCGGAAGTGTCGGACCCGGCGCCGAACTCGCGCTGGTTGCGGTCCTGCCAGACGCGCGAGTCGTTCGTCACGTCCGCGCTGTAGTTGGGTGCGGCGGGGGCCGCGCCGCGTGCGCCCGGGAGAGGGTCGGAGGAGCCGTGAAGGTGGTGGGAGGGAGGGGGTTGGGTCGTGAAGGTGTTGGAGGCGGTGGTGGTTGGGGGGTATTGGGACATGGTGGTGGTATCGGGGTTGCTGATATGAATGTGATATATGAAGGTAGTTGCGTTAAGCTTTGTGGTGGTGGTGATGGTTGGTTACGAAGTTGTGTGAGGGAACCATGTTGGCTGCGCGGACGCGTTATATACGTTCGTGCAACGCTGGTCAAGTGGATGGTGCGCCGAGATGTAGGAGAGAGGGAGTGGTGGGAATGACGTCAGAGGCGTCATTGGATCCATCAGAGGAAAGTGTGTAAGTTTGGCCCAGGAGCTTGCCCCGCTGTCTCCACGGGCAAGCTGGCACTCATGGCAACGCACCATAATAATGGTGGAATCGCTGTTCACATGGACAAGATCCGTGCTTCACGCTTGGAAAGTACAGTTCCCGTGGTGCGAGTAGTACTACTAGTACAAGGGTTTTGGCGGGGCGCTCACAGCATTCGTGACGCTCGTATTCTGTGACACAGCCATAGTAACGTCTGCGTCTGTGTTACGCGTTACTGACCAATTACGGCTCTGTGTGCTACGTTCTGAACGGAACCCCGATCTTACATCTACTTGCCATATGCTTTTCGATGCCCATACGAGTCTAACTACGTCTCGCCTGGGGTTTCCACCCATGCATGACAGCCAAAAGTCTGCTTGCCATCGAAGATTCAAATGTCGAATCGGCCCCGAGACAGGTCATCGGCCTCCACAGTGCTGAAGTCGCCCGACAGGAGACAGATGCACTGCAACAGAGGTGAATTCTCACACAGACAATAAGTCTAGTATTCGCTGCTTCAGAATGTCAGTATTTTGTTGGAACGACGTGCCGCGACGCGGCGTCTACGGCAAGTCGCAGTTTCGTTCTCAGGCGGCTCGGTGCCGTCTGAGAGCGAGACTGTGTTTTCTCATAAGCCGTGCACGCGAGTTTTTTAGGCGCGATGCGCGCGGAGACGGGGAGGAGGGGATCATTTTGGATCATTTGGAGTCCATTTGCCGTTGATATACAGGTCCATGGCGGCCCTACTCGCAGCGTCATCATGGAAGAGGCACTGACAAGTCCAACCACCGATGTGGACGTGTATCACGGTGGCTGCAATGACTTTTGTTAGTATGTCGCAATGTCTCACGTAGCTAACCCGTGCATACGACAGTCAAGACACGGTGGGGCTCAATTTGTCAAAAACATGGCCGCTTCTGCTTTGTTCGTCTTCGCACTCGGTGTAAGCCAGGCACCAACGGAATCAGCCGTTCAAACGCTGAATTCCAGATTCAGGCTCCTATTGGACATTGAATACAGCGGTCATAAGCAACCGCCGTGTCACCGACCGCGCATCTGCCATATATTGGTGTTGTCGTCGGTGAGATAGTTTGGAACCTCGGACACGGCCTTCCTCTCATTCATCACCATCGCTCGCCCTTGCCTCCTCCTCTATCTCTTCTACTTACACTCCTTTGCTCTGTGAACAGGACGCTTTTGCGAATCCAGCAACACAACTTATTATTTCCGTAATCTCCTTCCAGATTCCATCGGTAGAACGCACACGCTACTATGATCTCACGCCAGCTATGTTTGCTGGTTGCGGCATCCAGTTCGACTCTATTCGCGGCTGCTCAAATCCACCAGCCAGGCTCATTCGAGGATGGCGGCGACACGCTGGTCAGTGCGATGATGATGTTTCTCGGCAACACCGACAAGGTCTACATCCTCGACAAGTCGGCCAAGTTTGGTGACTACCCAGCGATGGGTGCCGTCTACGACATCGCTTCGCGCAAGGCGGAGACTATGGCTGTGCAGACGAACGTCTTCTGTGCGTCTGGCATGCACCTGCCCAACGGATCTTTCGCCACGTTTGGCGGAAATGGTGCAATTGGCAAGGGCGGGAACGTCTCAGACGTTAGATACCCCAACAACCAAGGCCAGGGCCTGTTCGATACCCAGTACGGCGACTACGACGGTACCGAAGCGATCCGCATCCTTGACCCTTGCAAAGACGGCGACGACTTCACCTCTCCCAACTGTCAATGGTTCGACAACGCCTCCCTGCTCTCGATGCAGTCCCAGCGCTGGACTCCGCCGCTGAGCCCATGGGCGACGGGACCATCGTCCTCATCGGCGGGTTCACGAATGGCGGGTACATCAACCGGAACTACCCCAACCTAGACCCCGCCACGGAATTCCAAGCGGCGAACCCGACGTACGAGTTCTTCCCCGCGAACGGGAGGCAGGAGCAGTTCATGAACTTCATGAACAAGACGTCCGGCCTCAACGCCTACGCGCTCACATATCTGATGCCCTCTGGGAAGATGCTGGTACAAGCCAACTTCTCTACGACGCTCTGGGATCCTGTCAAGAACGAGGAGACTGACCTGCCTGACATGCCCGGGAAGATCGTCCGCGTCTACCCTGCGTCTGGCGCCAACGCGATGCTCCCCTTGACTCCGGAGAACAATTATACCCCCACCGTCATATTCTGCGGCGGCATCTACATGGACGACTGGTCCTGGGGCAATTACTCGTGGCCGTTTGCCGACACGTGGGCAATCCCCGCCTCCAACAAGTGCCATACCCTGACGCCCGAGCCTACCGACGGGTCTACCGTCGACTACGTCGAGGATGATGACCTCCCTGTCGGTCGTACCATGGGGCAGTTCATCGCATTGCCGGACATGACCATGTTCGTCGTCAACGGCGGCGCGAACGGCACAGCAGGCTACTCTACGAGGACGTACTACACGCTCCAAGCCCCGTACGGCATGTCGCTCGCTTCGGAGCCCGTCGGTCAGCCCGCGCTCTACAACCCGCGTGCGCCCAAGGGTCAACGCTGGTCTACGGCTGGTTTCGACACTTCGTCCATCGCACGTCTCTACCACTCCTCTGCTATCCTCCTCCCCGATGCCTCCGTCTTGATCGCCGGCTCCAACCCGAACGTTGATGTCAACTTGACGGCCCCGTTCCCCACGACGTACAAAGCGGAAGTATTCTACCCCTCCTACTTCTCAGCAGCGACCCGCCCCACGTTCACCGGTGCTCCTCCAACGCTCTCCTATGGCGGCGACCCATTCGACCTTACGGTCCCCGCGTCCGCCTACTCGGGACCCGCGAACGACGCCGCCGACAACACAACCGTCGTGCTCATCCGCGGCGGCTGGACGACGCACGCGATGAACATGGGCCAGCGCATCATGCAGCTCAACAACACCTACACCGTCAGCGGCGACGGCTCGCTCACGCTGCACGTCGCGCAGCCGCCGCCCAACCCGAACCTCTTCCAGCCGGGGCCTGCGATGCTCTTCGTCACGATCGCGGGGATCCCGAGTAATGGCTCGTGGGTCGTCGTTGGGAGCGGGAAGATCGAGCAGCAGCCGACGAGGCCGGCGTCGAGTCTGCCGGAGAGCGTGCGCGCGGACGACGGTGTGTCTGGCACGGGCAGTGGTAACTCGACTTCTTCTGGAAAGACGGGTGGGAAGAAGAATGGGGCGAAGGCGTTGCATGCGAGCACGATTACAGGGAGCATCAAGGCAGCGGTCGCGGCGGTTGGCTTCCTCGGTATATATTTCAGCGTTTGAGTAGTATGCTGAAGGCACGCTTCTACGCGGCGTTGAAGGTTGTAATCACTGCGTTCAAGTGGGTTTTACCTTAAGTCAACAGCAGAACGAATAGAACGGGAAGACGCAGTTCTTAGATGTTTCCGCTTCCTGACCATGCAAGAAGATGCGGATAGGTGTGAAAATCTCACTAACTGCCCGGCACGCGATTGTTAGTTTAGGCGCCTCACACGAACTGACGAGTAGTACATTGGCGCCCGGATACCTGGAGTCCTTGTACGCGTACACGCATGGACCAGGATTCTTCCGATAACAATGTGTTAAAGGTCGCCGTGGACGGTGGTATATAGAGCTGTCGCGGGGGCTTACCGTCTTCTCGACATATGGATTGACCCCGATGTGGGTGAGTCAGTCAGCGGGGGGTGTTCCTAACTGAGCTCCATCGATGGAGGGTACCTTTCCAGCGAACCACGACGTGCTTGTCAAATCACGCCGAGACACAATCGAGGATCAAGACCTGAGACCTTGAGGACTATCATCTTGAGGCCGTAGCTGCTCATTGAACGCTATCGAACCGACACCCTTCACGCAACAACCACGCAGGGAAGACCATGGACTTCGGTCTCGAGGACGTGCATGTTCTGATCACGGGTAAGCTTTAGCAAGTCTCGGACGTAAAGCTCAAACGTTCTCTGACATATGCTCCCGCTTTCAACGGAATCCGATTTACGAAATCCTGCGACGCTCGGCGCTCCCTATAGGTGCTAGCGGAGGTATCGGTCTCGCCACCGTACGCAGTTTCCTCAGTCAGTACCTCACTTCCAGGCGACCGTGCCTGTTTCATCTTGACTCGCCCCTTGTGCTCCCGGCGGTCGTACTTGTTCTCATTCATACATGCGTGCATCGCAATGACATCCAGACGCCGTGCGGTCACAGCTTCAAGCACCCTTCTTGCTTGGAGGGTTATCCAATAGAACACAACTGACATACATGAAACAGAGGTTGGGGCACGAGTGTCCGCCCACTATAACACCAAATTGGCGCCACTTCAACCCTTGCTGGATGAGTACGGCCCTTCACGCGTTCGCGCGTTGCACGCCAACCTCACGCAAGAGGCGGATGTGCAGCGATTGTTCCACTCTCCGTCGGACCTGCAAGATGGATTTGGGCCTGTGCAGGTCGTCATAATCAACCACGCATACTACGAGGCGCGCGACGTGCCCGTAGCGCAGATGTCCCTTGAGCAGTGGGAATCTACGATGTCTACGAACCTGACATCCTCTTTTCTCGTCGCGCGCGAGTACTTGCGTGGGCTGGAGAGGGCGACGGACAACGTCAAGGACAAGGCCGCCATCGTGCTCATCGGCAGCACAGCTGGAAAGTATGGCGAGGCAGGCCATGCAGACTACTCCGCGACCAAGAGTGGTGGGTACACATTCCAGGTCGGCTGTGGGACCTACGCATCGTATTGAAGCTGACATGAATGTTCCTGTTCCGTGGTACCGGCGAAATTCACGGTCATGCAGCTATGATGTACGGCCTATGCCTCAGCCTGAAAAACGAGATCGTCAAGATCGCGCCCAAAGGCCGTGTGAACGCCATCGCGCCAGGTACGTCCATTGTCATGTTGTCATGCTGCACAAGACGAGCTCCCTGTACCTGATACGATTGATTGCATGCACAGGATGGGTGAAAACACCTATGGCCGAGGAGTCACTGAAGGACCCGAATGTGTTGTACCGCGCATTAGCTACGTACGTCGCGTTCGTCGCCGCATTTGTGATATACTTAGGCTGACACGATGCCCTACGCATGCCTAGGACCCCGCTAAAGAAAGTCGCGACGCCGGAGGACATAGCAGGCCAGATTGTTGTGATATCGTCGCCGTCGCTGTCGGGCCACATCTCTGGACAAGTCCTGATGATCGAGGGTGGGATGGAGGGACGCCTCCTGAACGAGCGGGGAGACTTGGGACTATGATTCAAACCTTTTCGAGGGTTCCTAACTCCGTTGCCTGCAGAGTAAAGAATATTTGAGCGTCGAGAAGCAAAATCCGTTGAGCCAGCCTCAGCTTGGGTGCTCTAGGCACATAGGCGCTTAACGCTTGCCTCCGTCGAGCGATAACTTTTGACGTCCACTGCCCGTTGAATGCTGTGATACATGACGGGGAACAAGAACAAGGCATCTTGCTATTTTACAGGATTTTTGGGGCCGCCTTTGAGCCGTAGAATGGACGGATGAAAGGGGCAAAGGGGCATGAGGAATTTATCGGGATTAGTTGTGGGCGTAACTAGGTCCGCCACGTGGCCAGCGAGCTCGCTGTCGCCAGCGTTGAGCAACCCTTGTTCCGCAACGTCGAGGAGCGTCCCCGCCGTGGGCGTTGTCGACCTCCGCATCACTTCCTGCTCGCTTAGTCAGAGGCTCAGAGCGCACACGTTCCTGCTTCTTCCCGGAGCCTGCCTCTCTTTGTTCTGCCACCATCCTCCTGCTCGGCGCTGTCGTCCACGACGACTCGACTCGCCCTTGCCTGCAGGCCCCAGACCAAAGATTCTCATCCCCTACGCCGTCGACATTGACAACGAGGGCAACATCACGCTATCACGCTGTCGCGTCGCTTAAATCGTACGCTCGTGCCAGCGTCTTCTTTTCCTCATCTTTTCTCACATCCTCCGTGTAGCTTGGTTCACTTTCCCCGGATCTCCCCTCTCTCCTCTCCATGGATCCATTCTCCAGCCTCCAAGTCCCCGATGGCTCCCAGCCGGGTCCGTCGCGCCAGCATGGAGCGCGGCCGGTCTCTGTTCAACCTACCAGCTCGACTTCGCCCAACTCGCAGTCGGCAACGCGGAAGCGTGCTTCGCACAACGTCGTGACGTCTCAACCCCAACAAGAAGAGCAGCCCGCCTATCGTGACATCTACTCACACCCCGCTGCTCTCGAGTATGCTGCAGCACATCCTAGGCGCACTATCCCAAAGTTCGGGCCATACCTGCTCCTCCAGACGTTGGGCGAAGGGGAGTTTGGCAAAGTCAAACTTGGTCTGCATATGCAATGGGGTGAAGAAGTGGCCGTGAAGCTCATCCGGCGTGGCAACATCGACTCGAGCGTCCGGATGTCCAAGGTGGAGCGGGAGATTGAGGTGCTACGGGTACGTGTTTCACCCGTTGTGATTCGTTTCCCGAGGACGCGCATGAACACGCGGACCGCAGACCCTCAAGCATCCCAACATCGTCCGACTGTACGATGTGATCGAGACGGACAAGTACATCGGTATCATCCTCGAATACGCCTCTGGCGGCGAGCTGTTCGACCACATCCTCGCGCACCGTTATTTGCGGGAGAAGGATGCGTGCAAGCTCTTCTCGCAACTCATCTCCGGCGTCTGGTACATACACCAAAAGAAAATTGTCCATCGGGACCTGAAGCTCGAAAACCTGCTCCTCGACCGTCATCGTAATGTGATCATTACTGACTTCGGATTCGCCAACCGCTTTGAGCATCGCGCGGATGATCTCATGCAGACCAGCTGCGGCTCTCCCTGCTATGCCGCTCCGGAGTTGGTCATCTCCGACGGCCTGTATGTCGGTTCTGCGGTCGACATCTGGTCCTGCGGAGTCATCCTGTATGCGATGCTGGCCGGTTACTTGCCCTTCGACGACGACCCCGCCAACCCCGATGGCGATAATATCAACCTGTTGTACAAGTACATCGTCAACACTCCGTTGTCTTTCCCCGACTACATCTCCGAGGACGCTCGTGACCTGCTGTCAATCATGCTGGTGCCGGACCCCGCACGTCGTGCAGACCTCCCAACTATCATGGCGCACAAGTGGCTTGCTCCGTACGCCCATCTGTTCCAGAAGAGCGTTGCAGAGCTCGAGCGGACTGCCATCGAGCAACATCACCAGAAGAGACTCGCGTACCAGCGGCAGATGAAACAGGCCGCCTCTGCGGAGGCGTCGGCTTCCAAGATGGCTCGCAGCCAAAGCGCAAGGACCGACACGTATGCGTCGCCCGGCTCGTCTGGCTCGAGGGGCCATCGCGACCAAAGGTACGCCCAGCAGGCTCAGCCCGAGTTTTTGTACGAGACCTCTGCGCCGACGTCTGGCCGACGCGGCGTCAGCTCCGCCATCGTACTCCCGTCGACGTCGCCTCTGGGTCTCGAGGACGATCCATTCGCACCTTCGCCTTCTCAAGAGGTCCCGTCGATCTCTTTGCCTGCGGGTCAAGGCGCTGCAGACATGTCGAATGGCATGAAGGATGACCGGATGCAGATCGACGAAGTGCCCAAGTCTACGGTTCCGCCACCGACTGCGTTCGCGCCAGTCAAGACGACGTCTCCGGAGTCCAAGCGCTCGAAGCAGCCGAACCGCCATACGATTCAAGTGGAGTATGGAGAGTCCGAGTCCAAGCAGGAGGTCCAGCGGCCTCACGTCAATGGGTCGTCTGCGTCGCAAGAGCGCAGCGCGAGGAAGCAGTCCTTGGACATTGATCGTCGGTCGTCGCAGAAACCTCTGCCGGGAACACCTTCCTCGAGCATGCGCCCGCCAGAGGCTGCGACCCCCGCGCAATCTTCCTCCGCCCCTGCCGCCGCTTCTCCGGAACCTGCGCCCATGGTGGCCATCGAGGTCACAGGCCCTCCCGCAACTCCTGCGGCGACTGCGGAGGAGAAGGTTTCGCACTACCAGAACGGCAGCAATGGATCGACGGGCTCGGGATCGTCGAAGCAGAGCCGGCACAAGAAGGGGCTGTCCATCGACAAGATCGGCATATCAAAGATGTTCACGTCCGGATCAGGTGGGGAGCAGGCCAGCACCATCGGGCGTTCGCCGTCGAAGGACGTCCCCGCCTCTGTCAAGGATACAGGGCGGCGGCCTTCGAGCGTCCAGGTGCCCTCGTCTACCGCCACCGTCGTGGACACGAGTGCGGACGTCTCGCTCCTCAGCCCAGGTGGTTCTGTGAATGGCAAGAAGGCCTCGAGGCGCAACACGCTCACTGTGATGGTCGCAGGGGCCATGAAGCCGCGGTCGAAGAAGGGCGCAGAGACCCCGATGAAGGAGAAGCCCGATGTACCATTACAGAAGTCTCGCAATCCAGAAGAGGCCGCTGCGCCCGCGGTACCGCCGAAGAACGAGGTCGTGCCTCCCGCCACACCGCAGGTCATGCGCACTGGACAAGATGCAGGTGACTACCCTTCGAGCACCTGGAAGAGCCAGCGTGTGCCTATTCCTGCGTCGACGGTTAAAGCGAGCAAGGTTATGCAATGGTTCCGCTCGAAGAGCAAGGGCCGTCCCGACATCTCTGACTCTGAGGCGGAGAAAGTCGCCCCTCCTGTTGACCTCGAGCGCCCCACTCAGCGACTCATGCCTTCTGCGCCGGGCACCATCAACACGGCCGCTGCCCAGCACCTCGCTACGCCTGGCCAGGACAAGCTGCACTCGCCTCTCCCACTCACGGCGACGCCGTCGGATGGATCGTTCGCGCCTCACAGCTTCACCGACCGCGTTCTCAAACAGATCAATGGCGCACGGGTTAACCTGCGCGTACACCACGGTGCCGTCGACCAGACGACGATCACGACTGGCTCGCCGCCGGAGGTCATGAAGCACGTCAAGGCCGTCTTGGAGGGCATGGGCATCGAGATCGCCATAGAGCACGAGTACAAGTACAGGTGTATCAGGCCTAAGAGGAAGCGTGCTGGGCTCGGACTGCGCGATGGCTCTGGAAGCCTTGCTGCATTCACCATGGTCGGCTCGGCAGCCTCAAACGGGGTACGTATCATTCGCTATGGGTACAAGGTAGAAGTGACTGACCGATTTGCAGGTCGACAAGCGTGGCTTGCCGCTCCCTTCACAATCCAACACCTCGTTCAGCGCGTCCACGGGTGGCATGCTGCGGGGCTTGCTCATGCGTCGTCAATCCTCGCAAGTCTCCACCGGTACCCTCCATCAGGTCTCGCCCTCCTTGGAGTCTGAGGCGACCTCGGAAACGGTGCTTGCTGCTGCTGCACCCGCTGTCGAGGTGCCCTCACCTATCTCGCTGGAAACCATCTATGGCGACACGCAACAAGACGCTGGTGACGAAGTGCGGTTCTCGGTCGAGTTGACCCGCTTGGATCGTCTCGACGACACCTATAGTTTGGACATCAGGCGACTGAAGGGTAACCTCAGGAGCTACAAGTTCTTGTACGATACCCTCAGACAGTGCGTACCGTGACCCGCGAACGATTCATGGGCACTGCTAACCGTTCACTACAGACGCGCTGACCTTCAGCGGTGAGCAATCACGCCGTCCTCACCTCACAGCATACGCCTCGTCTCGCATCGGTATGACTATCACGTCCGCAGCATCGTACATACATGTGTCCATACCATCGCCCCAGCACTGTTCATACGACTCTCTGGCTCGTGTCGCCTCTACCCATATTTCCAGCGCCTAATACCACCCCTCCACCCCTCCCCCAACCTTTCACTTTATCTGTCCTTTCTCTGGTAACGCTATTGGTCTTGGTATTTCTGTCTTCGTGTTCGCTGCCTCCCCGTTTGTCGTGACCGGTTCCCCCCTGGACGCCGCTCGATCGTCTCCTTTCTTAGTTACTTGTCGCTTCCCGAGTATATGATATCCCAGGCTTCGGTGGATCCGCACTCATGTCATAGCTACAGCATCTGTCCTTCTGCATACTTATAATCCGCAAAATACATATACCAAAGTTCCCGTGGCAACCCATCTGTCTGTTGGACCAGACAAGCATGATTAGGGTACGAAGGCGCGCGCTTCATGTCCGGTTACAGCTTGGAAAATGACCGCATCGACTATCACCGTTGCGATCGCTTCGAGCGGCGGTACACTTTGCACGGCCTCTCCATTCTTGCCGCTCAACAGACGACTACAACAACTTTGCAATCGTCTCTTTGGGACATGACCATATCTCTTCTGTACACTAGTCCATGATCGGCCGCCTTGCATCCGGAGGCGCAAGCAGCGACTAAACTCTTCGATTCTCGCGCGCAGCTCCCAGCAGTAGTCTTTAACTTCCAGTTGTATGAACCACACTCTGCCGCTGTCACCATGGAAGACCACGAAAGTAACGGCGGTACAGGTAAGGTTTATGGCTGCCAGCACCTGGCCTCCTCCGGAGAATTGATGGATCGTACGTTATGACAGGACCTAGAGAAGGCCGCTTTAGTCTCGCCCGCTGGTATGGCGAGAGACTCGAATTCAAGGACACAAGCACCGTAGTGGTGTGTATTCGCTCTTCCAAAATCATGTACGACGCTGCAAATGATAGACTCTGAAACGTCATTTGTAGGACATGGCCTTGACAGATGCGGGCCGCGAGGTCGTCCACGCAGGGCCACTGTTTCGCCAAACCGAGATGAGTCCGCTGAAGCGGACGATGAGCGGCGCTGGCTGGAAACAGCTCTGGGTCATACTCTTTGATAACTACAGTAGGTCAATTGCCGTTACTTTGTGGTGCCAATCTCACAATTACGTCGACACCGCTGACAGTGGTTATGACGAAGCAGCAAGGCCATGGAGCGAGCCTCAAGTATGTTGTATGGAAATCTGTATGTATCTAGCCCCTCCGATGTTCGAGGGTCATACCGCCAAGCTCACTGCGGAGTAGCCTGTGCGATTAGAATTCCTCGCTTTGGAAAGCCTCGCCGTACGACCAGTGCAGCGCAGCAACACCCTCAGCCGGATGATGCGGACTACACGCAGCGAGTCGCCCGGCCGAGTATCCCCCGACCCCGCGCTATCCGGCGATACCGGAGGCGACACGTTCTATCCTCTCTCGTTCCACGACCATGGCCGAAACGGGGGTTCGTATACGCTGTACGCGAGCACGATCGAACAGCGCAACGAGTGGAGACGGAAGATGCTGGAGGCAATCAGCGCCCGCAAGGCTGCACAAGAGCCCAATAGCATCTTTGGCCTGGAAACTATCACATCCAATACAGCATCGAGTCAGGAAGCTCCCGCCCACCAGTCGGGGTTGGTCACAGGGCATATATCATGCACATTGCCCTTTGGTACGTTCCGTTCTGCTCTGACGTGAATATGGTACCTCACCACTTGGTGCAGGAACGAGCAGTGGCCGTCAGTTTGTTGCCATAGGGAGTGAAGACGGTGTGTGGGTAGGCATGCCAAAGCATCCTGAGTGTAAGTAAGAAAACCGGGCCGTCGTTTCTGAGGTTCTTACATCGACCGTGTTCATCGCAGCGATCCAGCGAGTGATGTCGTTGAGAATGGTCACACAAATTGCTTTCTTGGCGGACTACGATCTGCTGGTCGTCCTCGCTGAGAAGGTGTGGTGGGAGCACACGTCCTATTCATTCACTCCCTTTGACTGAAAGACTGACGCGTCTAGGTGCTCTATGCGGTGGACCTGCAGAGCGTAGTGCCAAACAACGGCCGGCAGGTCCAACATCCTGCATTTGGCCTACAGCGGCTCAGCAATCCGCAGACGCCCATACATTTCTTCAGCGTGGGCCACATAGGTGGTCGTACGCTTATTGTTTCGAAGAAAAGAAAGGGCGTAAGTTATGTTCCAAGCCGAATGATCATCTCGCCGATCGTAGAGCATACTTGCTGACCAGATTGATGCAGCTAGACAGCGTTTTCAGAGTCATGGAGGTGTCTCTACCCGAAGACCGCCACGGTGCTCCAAGAATCGCGGTCTTCAAGGTATTGTTTCAATCTGCCGTTGCAGTCTAGCATTGATGCTCAGATGCAGTAGGATTTCTTCCTACCGTCGGACTCGCACGACCTATTATTCCTCAAGACTAAAGTCTGCGTGCTCTGTACTAGAGGCTTCGAGATCATGGATTTGTCTGAGTATGTTGGTGGTCCTTGACTAGTGTCAGTAATACTCACACACTTATACGCACAGCCTGTCGAGTGCTACCATTCCGTTGGAGGAAGACTTGCGAACATTAGGCAAGAGACCAGGGGCCAACAGACCGATTGCAATGTTCCGCATACGCGAAGACGAATTCCTCTTATGTTATGACGGTGCGACCACCGGCTTCATAAACCGGCACATCTTCCTAACAACAATACATGCACAGAGTTCGGGTTGTATGTGGACAAGCGGGGTGTACCCTCGCGTTCACCACCAATCATCGAATGGGAAGGGACGGCTACGCAAGCAGCTTGGCACGCGCCTTATGTTGTGCTATTTAGCACCTCCTTCATCGAGATCCGTCACGTCGAATCTGGCCGTCTAGCCCAGATCATCACTGGGCAGGACGTCCATTGTTTGTGGGACGGGAGAGGGGTCGTTTCCGCCGAATTAGCGCCAGGCAGGCCCGATGATTTCGACGACCCTCGTACCCCCAGAATCCATGCCGCCCTGGACGACTCTGAGATATCCTCATTCCTGACCAACTCTCACATTCACGGCATTGCTAGACGACAGCGTGTAGTCGAGCTAGTGCCCACAGAGCGAATGGTCGTTCCGGGGACTCGATATTCGCCCTCATTGCTTAGCGTGGCGGACACCCTTCCTCCTTACGTACCCTGACAACACTTTCCCTATTTCCCATACACTGACACTATCCTATATCCTTGCTTGTAACTTATCTGTCTTCTGCGATTTATGGGACGCTGCATTACTAGGCCAACTTGATAGTCTAGGTTGACATGTGACGAGTCGCACGAACCCCATCACCCAAGTCGGCCGCCACATTCAAGCGGGCGGCTCCCTTTTCCTGCGACATTTGCCCTCTTACATCTTGACCTCGACCCTGAACTTCATCGTCTTCAATCTATCCCACACACTCTCTATACTGCTAACCCCGGCTCTGGGAGCTGCTACTGTGCTACACCTATCATCAAACATTCTACCCTGAGGACCACTAGGTTCGAGTGTGCTTGGATCAAGCAGGTATGTATGTGCCTACATTCACTTCCCATATGCGAGTCTTCATACTTTACCTTGTCTCTCAGAACATCCCAGGCGAATATACCATGCCACCACGTACGCAACAGCGCTCGAAGAGACGTGTAGGAAAGATGGCTACTACCAGAAGCCAGCCTTACCCTCCGCCGCGCCCCCTGGGCGATTCGGTCCGAGTCAATCGGCAGCGCTCAGATAACTCAGAATCCTCAGAAGAGGAATCGGACGCGGAATCTACGCCTAGAAAGCGTCTCGGTCGCCGCGACCTTGGCATGCCTTCTCGCGACGAATACGACGCTGCCGAGGCGGAGTACTTGGGGTCCCTGGATCGCCGCAAGAAAGGGAAGGCGCTCATTTCAAGAGAGATGTTCGACAAGATCTGGTTCGTTCTCCACAATCCTGACGTATCTAAGGTCGAAACCCCTCAGTTCCGCTGGTGGGTGCGGAAGATGTTCCGACTCGAGGAACGTCTCACCAGACCACACCCACCGAGTCAGTTTGCTGGATCGACCGATCAAGGCCTTACATCCTCCGTCGTGGTCCACGGCGGGAAGGAGGTTGCCATCAAGGAGGACATCTATGACATTCTGTGCGAATGCCACCAGCGTGCTGACCACGGCGGTCGGGATA
This sequence comes from Cubamyces sp. BRFM 1775, assembly GCA_022385745.1. Classification (NCBI taxonomy): domain Eukaryota; kingdom Fungi; phylum Basidiomycota; class Agaricomycetes; order Polyporales; family Polyporaceae; genus Cubamyces; species Cubamyces sp. BRFM 1775. The sequence goes on along the minus strand of MU278468.1, from coordinate 342,431 downwards.
GGACAGCTGCCGGGCTCCGCGAGCGCTATACCTGGGTCCCAAAAGAACTCATCGCGGGCTTCGTCAAGAGGTGTCCTACATGCATCTACAAAAGGACCGGCAAGTGCGATGAGGAGCGTGCTGCACGATACGAGGAGGATCAAGCTTCGGCTTTGGAGGCTATCAGATCTGCTCAACGAAATGAAAGGGTAGACAACCTGCATGCTCCATCGCTCATGCCCCTTATACCTATCCCCGGCGGCGAACTCTCGCGCTCACACGACGCCACTGGCCATCTCTTCCGTGCGTCTCCGGCTTTGATACCCTGGTACATGTCTTCTGCGGGCTCCTCTCACCCTGGAGATCTTGGGCTTCGTTCTGACCCTGGTGACACCTCCGATCTTGGATATTGGGATCGTCGCACCTCGTATCCTCCTCAGTCGCATCCATCTTTGAGTCTTGCACCACACCATCGCACTGTCTACGACGAGCATGTGACGCTACCTAGTATCCACACCTGCGGCCGTGCATTCCAGCCACCTGCTGACTGTGCAAAGATCACGCTTCCTCCTCTGGCTCAGCTTCTGGGTGCTAGTGGACACGCTGCTCACCTAGGTTCCTCTCTTGTTCGCCACCCGCTTGAAGTGATCCCAGGGAACTCGCTTCCCCTATCAAAGACTGACTCAAACGACTCGTCGCAACGCATGCCCTACATTCCGCAGATCGACCCTGCCCTTCTGCCAGGCGGCGTCCATATGCTTGCTTTGGCTGCGGAAAGCGCTCAAATGGCTGGCACCAACTGGCAACGGGATTAACAGTGAGTATATCCCAGTTGCGATGCGTTGTACGTTCACACGAGATCGCACTTGTTGGTTTGAAGGCAATCTGCGATTCGGCATGCAAGCATCTTCTCAGACTAATCTGCAACTCCAACAAGAGCTAGAGGTACGTGTCGACGTCGTGCATGGGCGAACCTGACTTACGTCCTCGTCTTGAAGAACCCTCTTTCAATTTGTGCATTACTATACCCCGACGGCCCCAGGATACTATACCTGGGAATATGGCCGTCACTACACATCCTAGGAAATGTATATGCATGGCTCGATATGGGACTGATTCGACACAGTTCGCGCGGGCCCCAACTTGGAAGCCTGAACTCGAACTTGGGAAAGTTAGAAACGGTAGTAGTATGATCGTGTGCAACTCCCTGCCTTTTACAAGCTGACAGGGTGTGCTACAACTACGACAGAAGAGGTATACGTGCCGTTTCTGGCATATGGCACCCATACTTCTTCAATACAGCATGATCTCAACTTCACTCTGTTCTGACTTCTCCGAATCGCTCTCGACCACCACAGTCCTGCTCCCAGCCGCACCGACGCGGACTAACATGCTGATCCTCCAATACGTATGGGAGAGCGTTGCTTCGTTCCCATGTGCTACGAACGTCTCTTTGTTGGAATTGAATTGCCAGGGCGTAGTGGCGATCCAGTGTACCTGTGCGGTCCTTTTATACAACCTCTCCCATTCCGGGTTCGGGTTGAGCAAGACCGCATCGCTACACTCCTCGAGGTACTCGTGAAGGGATTCGCTCCAAACGTCTCGGCCTTCGAGAGGGACGGCTTGATCGCACAGGATGTAGGTGACGTCTCTGTACTCGGGCACATCTCGGTAGACAATCCCGAGCGTGGCTTGTAGTCCGAGCTCTTGCACGACTTTCATGATGACCGCGTCGCTCCCCTTGAGGCGAGAGCCAACATCCTTGAGCGCCGCTTTCGACGCCTTGCGGCCCTTGGGAAGCGGATACTGGTGGAGGAACGTGAAGAGCAGATTGCCGCCAGTGGGCAGGAAGGTCGGGTCGTCGAGCAGCGTCCTGAACGTGCTTCGGAAAGTCTGCTCGTTCATAGGCACAGAACGCGGTACCAGGCTCCCGCTGCTGCTGGCCGATGCGGAGTCTTGCTCGTAGTAGAGGTTGTAGGTCACTGTGACGCGGTACCCAGAACGGACGGGTAGGACTTCGTGCTCTACATCGCTGTAGAATGCAATGTACGCGACGGAGCCCATCGTCGGCGCAGTGGACCCGGTCTGAACGACAGACGAGAGGAGAGCGGACGAGTCGAATGTCCACTCTTCCTTCTCCGGTTCATGCGCGTCTTCCATCTTCGAGTCATCATCCAAGTCCTCCTTCTCCGAGGTTTCTTCCTCCGAATCTTCCTCCGAATCGTCCTCCGAATCATCTGATTCTTCCTTGTTCTGTCGAAGGACGAGTGCACCCCCTTCGTGGGCCGTCGGAAAGACGATCACCAAGGAGCCGAACATGAGCTCGCTCCGTGGGGTGTCGACATGCGCTTTGAAGAAAGATCCGGGACCTACGTAGTGGGCAACGGTAGTGAGTTCCGAAGTTGATAGATACAGCCAACAGGCGAAGGCGTATTGTCCTGCCCGTGTTGGACGTGAGAGGCAAATACCCGGCAGGGACATACCATAGACGTTGAGTTTGTAGAGCTCTGCACGAATGCGCTCCGATTGTTCCAGTCCCTCTATTAGGAGCTCGTTGCGAACCTCATCAAGAAGGCCGGCAGCGTCCGGAGAGAAGTTCACCAGCGCGAAGTCGGTATGGTCGAGCTTCCCAGCCTTGCGGTACGTCTCGTCGTACACGTCCTGCTGGTCTAAGCCAAATGTCGCGGGATCACACGCCTCTGCCAAATGTTGCAGCTCTTCCGGGGATGCATTCAGGAGGTTGATGCGGCTGTAGCAGACCATGGGTCAGCGAACCTAACAAGGCTAGAGCGAGTACTGGTATGGGGATTGGACACTTACCGAGCACCGGGGCCTTTGCCGTAGAAGAGGACGAGGTCATCGACGGAGAGAGGTGCCAACCCTTGGCAAAAAGGTGGTTTGTGGACGATGGCTGAACGGAGATACCCAAGCTGCTGTCGGAGGAGAGGGTCTGACGGGGGCTGGGGTTCGTACAATCTGGTCATGTCGGTGAGGATCGTAGATGGGGGTCAGAAGGCAAGTAACTCACAGATGTGCGCGTCCCTCGCTGTATTTATACAGACAGCCTCGTGGATCTGTTGGGGGGATTGTCACCCTTCAATATTGGGAACACGCGAAAGGTGCGTGGATTCTGGAGGATGAAGCGTCTACACGTAATAGAGCACCTTGAAGGGTGCCGAGGTCCGCTTCGCAGAATCTCGTAGTCCTGCGCATTATCATACACTTGAATTGGTTCTCTAGGGGATGCACAAGTAGACGCAAACCAATGGATGTGAGCTCGTGGGATTTAGAGTTCGCGACATTGCGGAAGAGTATAATGGGTGACTTTCCGTGACGATTTAGACACAATTTGCTTCCTGGAAAAGAAATGGGGAGAGCGTGACAGTCCGCACAGGCAGGTTAGTGTCTTTCTCCGAAGCTCATTTCGAGCTCGGAATAGATACAGCTTTGGACGCAGGAGTCTCCAGGCTCTAAGTATGACTCGTGGTGAGTTCAAGAGCTCCGCTTGAGGTCGCGGTGAGCTGATGGCCTTCTTGGGATGTGTCAACAAGTTCATGCCTCGCCCCTGCCAACCCCACTTCTATCACTTGGGCGAAGATAGAGACAATAAGCGAGGAGTAGAGAAGGGTGGAGGCCCGGACATTGAGATTTTGTGGCGCAAACCCTATATCTGAACACGTTACGGAAAGTCACCCAATGAAATACGTAGAGTCAGACTGACACTGTGAGTTTAATTCCTAACCTTTTACCTCCATGTTCTCGCCCTCCCTGTCTCCACCTGGTCGACGTGCAAGAACACGACTGTCCGTTGATATTTCAGCCTTCAAGATCAGTGAGAAACCCAACTCACGATGATGGGCGCTCACAGGACGCGTTATAATTATGTATGTGACGCATATAGTCAGGTCGGCGCCTCGGAAAGTCCGTCCCCCGGCGCTACCAGAGCGCTGGCATTATTTGTCACGGACAAATAGAGTGGTGGCGGAGACTCTGGGTTTTTCGTACTGCTTGCATTCTGCTCTCATACTCAAAGGAGGGAATCTTCGCTGGTTCGTCCTCTTCTAATCCTCCATTTCTTCCTTGGTCTGCTGTTCTCGACGGCGGCCGTGATGATCCCCCTCACCCGCCGGAATGCAGCGCACCGCGCGGCTCTGCTCTCGTACTCTCGCCAGAGTCTCCCTCGGCCAGCTCGTCTCTACTCGTCTCCCACCAAAAAACTCGATGCCGAAGCTGTTCCTTCATCTGCTGGCACCAGCATGGACTACTCGCCATTCTTCCCACTGTCTTCCGACGGTCAAACCGCGTTTACTACCATTCACAACGACATGCATGGATTCCTTCGTCAGCGGGGTGATCTCACTGTTCTGCCCACACCTCTGCCCATGGATGTATCCTCCGAGAGCCCACAACACTTCTTCACGGACTCCCCAACTCAGGACCTAGTCGCCGTCATGGATGCCTGTTTGCACGACCTTCACGACGTCTCTCGTGCAAAGCAAATTTTCGAACAGCTCCGCGAGTCCCCTCACGCAGACAAGGTTCTGGACGTGCGGATCTACAACCACCTCCTCGACGCCTACCTCCAGATGGCGACGCACAAGGACTCGGGGAAGCGTGCGTTGTGGCTCGAGGAAGCATGGCAGCTTTACAACGATATGGAGAACGGCCATGCGCATGTGCAGCCCACTGCGAACACCTACGCGATCATGCTGCTCGCCTGGCTGCGCTTCAACCCGGACTCGGCGTCCCCGACGCAAACCTCTGCTGCAGAGGGGCATGACCCCATGTCTCTACTCCGCAGTATCATTAGCCGACAAGTCTCGCCTGCGTTGGTCGTGGCTGATCGTGCGTTCACGACGAACGAAGAGGCAACCCAGGCCATCAAAGCACTCTCAAGGGCGGCAGTCCAGATGGGATTGTCGAGCGTCGTGAATGAGCTCGGCCTGGCGGATTCGCTGGGTCGCCAAGTTGACGACCCTTTGGAGAAAGTGCCGGAAGCTATCCCTGTCATGAAGCCGTCGAAGGTGAGATAGAGAGGCCGACTGCCCTGGAGCAATCATTCTGACGTTAGCACAGCCCCTGCCTGACGTGGAAGTCAAGCGCAACGAGGATGGGACGGTGTCCGAATTGGCGACGGAGAGCCCTCCACCGGCTCCAGAGGGAGACATCCCGTTCAACCTTGACACGCTCAGGCGACATCTCGGCCAGGTCATCTTGGCACGCCGTGTGCTCTCGGAGGACGTCGTGTCGCGCCAGCGGCTACTCGAGCAGTCTGTGTACCAAGTCGCGGTCGAACGGATGAAGCGCCAAGCGGAGCTCTTTGATCAACTCGGCCTGCCTAGCAAAAGCTTGCATTCGACTGACTTGCGGACGTGGATGTGGCATTGGCACCAGAAGCTACAGGCGCGCATTGAAGCCGAGATTCAGAATCTTGAGGTGGAAGAACGCGTCATTGGTGAGTACTCGTCCATCTGCCTCGGCCCTGCAGCAGTGTATTGACACAAGCTCAGCTCGCATGAAGCGCAAACCGAAGGACGGGATGTCACTGACCCCTTTCCTCCGTTTGCTCAAACCGGAGAAGCTATCACTCATCACCATCCTGGAGTTGATGCACCTACACGGTTCCGGCGGCGTTCAGGATGGTATGAAGACGGCTAGGGCTCTGCTTTCTGTAGGGCGTGCTGTGGAGAGCGAGTACAAGGCGGAGATGTGCAAGAAGAACAACATCTCGGTGCCCACGTCTGTCCCAGCGCGTTCCGGTGACCAGAACATCTTTACAAACCTGGGCTATCGCGACTTGCATGCGCGTCGGGTCGCGGCGAGGAAGTATATGGAAGACGCCGAGGATTGGACGACGGAGTGGACACAGCTCGTTCGCGTCAAGGTCGGCAGTTTCCTCGTCGACTGTTTGATGGACGTAGCGACGGTGCAGCGATCCATCAAGGACGACCGCACTGGTGAGATCCTGTGAGTAGCCCTTGCGCCGCGATCTGAGTATCGTCACTAACTTGACATGCAGCACTGAGGAGCAGCCCGCGTTCTTCCACTCGTATGAGTATCAACGCGGCCACAGGCTCGGCGTTATCAAGCTCAATCCCGCCGTTGCGGACCGGATGTCGAAGGATCCGATCGCGGAGACGCTCCATCCCCGCCATCTGCCGATGCTTGTAAAGCCGAAGCCGTGGTTGAGCTACAACAACGGCGGATATCTGTACAACCGGACGTGGGCGATGCGCTTCAAGGAGTCACGCGAGCAAGAGCTCTACCTACGGCACGCATCTGACGCTGGCCGGCTTGAGCTCGTTTTCGCTGGGTTGGACGTCCTTGGCAGCACGCCGTGGAAGGTCAACAAGAACGTGTTCGACGTCGTGTTGCAGGTGTGGAACTCGGGTGAACGGTTCTGCAAGATCCCGCCAGCGGTGCCAGATGAGCCAGAGCCCGAGCGGCCTCCCAACATGGAGTTCGACAACAAGGCGAGGACAATCTATATTGAACGTCAGAAAGCGTGGCACCAAGCCAAGGCGTCCAACCACTCGGACCGGTGCAGCATCAACTACAAGGTTGAGATTGCTCGTGCGGTAAGTTCCTCCTCCATATGCACAGCGTAGTTCGTGTCTCATCGTCTGCTAGTTCTTGGGCGACACGATCTATCTCCCCCACAACGTTGACTTCCGCGGCCGTGCCTACCCCATCCCACCTCATTTGAGTCATATCGGCGACGATCTCTCGCGTGGATTGCTCCTGTTCGGTGAGGCGAAGCCTCTTGGCGAGCGCGGTCTGCGTTGGCTCAAGATCCACCTGGCGAACTTGTACGGATACGACAAGGCCAGCTTCGACGAGCGCGTAGAGTTCGTGCATGAGCACCTTGATGACATCTACGACAGTGCGGAGCGACCTCTCGAGGGCCGCCGCTGGTGGACGAAGGCAGACGACCCTTGGCAGTGCCTCGCCACATGTATAGAGCTCCGCAACGCGCTCGAGTCGCCGGAACCCGAGGCGTACGAGTGCGCGCTGCCCGTTCACCAGGACGGGACGTGTAACGGGCTCCAACACTACGCTGCGCTCGGTGGTGATGCGGTGGGCGCGGCCCAGGTGAATCTCGCAGCCGCAGATCGTCCTTCGGACGTTTACACTTACGTTGCGAAGATGGTCGAGAAGTTGATTGAGAAAGACCTTGAGCAAGGACATGAGTTCGCAACGCTCCTCTCTGGCAAGATTTCGCGTAAGGTCGTGAAGCAGACGGTGAGTCCATCTCCAATGTAGACGAGTGGTCGCTGTTCTCATATACATACACGCGAGCGTAGGTCATGACTACGGTGTACGGCGTGACATTCATCGGTGCTCGCGACCAGATCGAACGTCAGCTCAAGGATCGTGGCGACATCCCTCCAGAGCAGTGCTGGCTCGCAGCGTCATACGTTGCCAAGAAGGTCCTGGAGTCGATCGGAGATTTGTTCAAGGGCGCGAAGGAGATCCAGAACTGGCTGAACGCGTGCGCACGGCTCATCGCGAAGTCTATCCCGCAGGATCGACTCCGGCAGTCTCTCACTGAGAAGCACTCCTCGAGGGGCAGGCCCAGCAGCCAGCCGCGCTGGAAGAAGGAACAGATGACATCCGTCATATGGACCACCCCTCTTGGGCTGCCGATTGTGCAGCCTTACCGCGCCACCAAGCGCAAGCAGGTCATGACCGCGCTCCAGACGGTGTTCATCTCGGATCCCAACGTCCCCTCGACGGTGAACTCGCAGAAGCAAGCGTCCGCCTTCCCGCCCAACTTCATCCATAGTCTGGACGCGACGCACATGATGCTGACCGCGCTCGAGTGCCGTGCGCGAGGGATCACGTTCGCATCGGTGCACGACTCGTACTGGACGCATCCGTCGAGCATCGACCAGATGAACGCGATCATCCGTGAAACCTTCATTGCGTTACACTCGTCGGACGTCCTCCGCGCACTGGAGCAGGAGTTCCGGGAGCGGTACGCGGACTACAAGGTGCCGCTCGCCGCGTTGCGGGGTTCGGGCAAGAAGATCACCAACGAGCTCGCGAAGCTTAACGTGTCCCCTGACGACATCGAGCTCCTCCAGGGCGAGGGCGAGGGCGAGGAAGTAAAGAGCGAAGACGGGCTTGTGGACGTTACCGAAGAAGACGATGTTGACCTTGAGGAGACGGAAGGCGCCGAGAACGCCGAGAAGCCTAAGAGGCGAAAGCGGGCAAGCAAGGACGATATCGAGGGACGCCTGGCGACTACGTTTGTGGACCTCGTCGACGTTTTGCCGCCACTCCCGCAGAAGGGCATGTTCGATGTCAAGGCGATCAAGGAGTCGCAATACTTCTTCTCGTGAAGTGGCCACGCCGTTCGCCGTTCCGTCGTTACTTTCATAGCTTGAGGACGCCGCAGCGGCTCCTATATCGCATGCCATCCTCATCTCGTGAATCCTTTACACCTACACGCCCCTCCGCTGCCCATCTAATTCTGGCTAATCTGTCGCATATGTCTCATGCTTCGCTGACCTCCTGGATGTTCATGGGATTTCGTTCGTCACACTCCGTTTTCGCTCTCGCATAGCACCACTATCATCCATCATTCATGTACCTTACGCGCATTATATTTTGACTACAGCACATCGATCTAGATAGACGTATCGCACAGCAATAAAGACATGCTCCTCTCTAGGAATTCTTCATGCTGAGTGACGTGATCATTATCCGCCAGTCCTATATGCATGACATTCGAGACATCGTTGTAACCGTACGTAGCATCCGTTCAATGAATTCATACTTAGCCACTTGTCTTCGCGCCCGTATCTCTATGTTCGCTCAGTGGAAGTATTCGGCAGCATAGGGCATGACCGAGAGCCAAGCTTCGTCGAGAACCTTCAGCACCTCCTCCGCTATCATGTCGACATACCCTCGTCAGTTATTATGTCCGGCCAAAGGACGGTTGAGCGTCACTTACGCAGAGGGCCTTTCTCAAGGTCAATCAAGTTCTACGGCCGATGGGATCAATTCGGGACGTCCTGAGTACACTGGCAACATCGCCACGATAGGGCGTACCTGTTCGATGTGTTTGACGCTGGAGGCACCAATGAGGACGGCGTCGCCGTACTCGCGCTTCATGAGCGAATGGTGCGAGATCCAGCGGAGGGCGATCTCGGCCATCGTCAAGTTGTGCTTCTCCGCAACGGCCTCGATCTGGGCGAGGGCGCGGAAGTACGGCTCCTTCCAGTAGCGCGCACGGTAGCCCTGCCGTAGCGTAGGAGTTCCGAGAGGGTGAGCGTGTTTGGCAGACGGGCGAGGCGGTAGGGAAGAGAGACGAACCTGGCCTTGGTGCTTGTTCGGGTCGAAACGGGAGCCGGGCTCGACTTTGTCTTCGGTCGAGCGGTACCGGCCAGTAAAGAATCCTCCGCCGACTAGCCCAAGGCAGGGGGCGCCGTGAACGAGGTGTTCTGGTGCGAGGAGAGCAAACAGGTAGACGTACGCGGGTTGAACTCATAGAACGAGATGCCGAATTTGCGGAGGCATGGGAAGAGCTCCGGCTCGACCTTCCTGTGTAATACAAGCACATCGTGGTTAGCATAGATTATCAAACCGGACGCATTCTACCAATTACCTATGGATGGCGTTGTAGAGACCCTGGTACGCAGTGGGTTGAATGTAACCATTGGCCTTACAGATGCCGACGATCTCGGCAACCTCCCAACTAGGATGTCGATGGAAATTAGGATGCAGCGTTCACCCTTTGACGAGGAAGCCAAAGAAACGTACGACATGTAGTTAGAAATGCCAAACCGCTTGAATTTGCCCTCTTTGTAGAGGTCGTTGACGGCCTTCAAGGTCACCTCATAGGGTGTCGTGCGGTCCGGGCCGTGTAAGTACCACATGTCAATGGAGCTTGTAGCCAAAGCTCATCAGTTAAGCGTATCGTGTCAATTACGAGCACTACAAAAACCCACTCAGCGTTCAGGGCCTTGAGCTGTATATCAATGAACTTGCGAATGTCCTGTGTAGCGAAGGTATGAGAAGTTTCGCCACAGGAATATGCACACAGATCATTACCTCGGGGGAATGCGAGATCTGCATGTGGACAGGGAGGCCCTTCCAGCTCTATCAGGGCATATTCATGTCCATGTCAGCACTCTGATTGCACGTATACTGTCGCATCGGCGACGGGCGTACCGTGGTAGGATAGAGCTTGGTGTCCATAACGAGACCGCGCTTCTGCCAGCCAATCTTCCCGAGGTACTCCTCGCTGGTACCTCCTGCGTATACGCGAGCGGTATCAATCTGTACAAGAGATGATATCAAGAAACTGTCAGCTTCGTCTGCTTGTGATCCTGGAGCAGTCGCTGAGCCACACCTCATAGTGGCCGTGGGCCTGGAAGATGTCTAGGATCGCCTCAACGTCCTTCAGGTCGTGAACACGTGCGCCTGTTGCATTACAACGATATGGTTAGCTCTGGGGTCCAGTCGCATGGACTGGATTGAGCTAAGATACCTTCTTGCCCAGCCGCACCGAATGTCATGGCGCCCTGGTGAAGGTAGCGTCAGCGTATCAGATACCGAGGTAATCTCTGAGCGTTCTACCAACTTACCATGACAATGTTGAGTGCACTCTTCTGCTCGGGTCTGGCCATCTTGTTAACGGAGGGATTGTAGTTGGATCGAGGCAGTGAGGTTGTGAGGGTTGGATACAAGTTGTGCGCCAAGATGACGAGCTTTCGCCACCTTATATATAGGCAAACCTTGAAACTACGGCCCGTAAGATGGCGACGGCGTACATGACGCCGGCAGCGTACACCACTCAGTCGCAATGACCAACTATTAAGGCCTATATGCCGACCGGACGATTGTATCGATGGATCGAGGCTCGAAAGCAACTTCAAGGCGCCTTATCTGCTATAGGCGCAGTTCGGTGACTTGATCAGGGCTCTGTATCGTCTTCAAGCCGTGCGCTTACGTGGATCACCTCCTTTGCGGCAGCGTCTCGGAGCGAGTTGTGGGTCCGGATTTATCCCACACCGGTGTGACTAGTGTTCGCCTGTACAATACAAGGGTCAAACACATGCTGCAGTCAATTCAGTGCTATCTTGTGTAGTAGTAACGGCTACTTACTTAATTCCCACTGCCCTTGCTTTTCTAGCAGCCAGCGATCACTCCCGTTTTTCATAGGAAATATGTCAATGCGCACAGACTCGGCGGTACGGAGGCCCTGGCCTCCGTTGAGCGCCCTGAAGATATTATCTTGCGCTGCTCTGACAGTGCTTTCGTCAATAAGCCTGCTGCGATCATCCGAAGTTCAGATACGGGGTACGTACATGCCCACAGGGCGTTCTTCGAGTCAGTCAGCTGTTGGATACTAGTGCTAACGGCACGCCCTTCTCAGAGTCGACTGAGCCTCGGACACAAGTGATCGACGTGCTTGTGACGAGAGCCCGGACGCTCAGACGACTTGGCTTGTACTCAAGGATCGAAGCGCGACCAAAGCTGAACCCGTAGGGGTGGCCTCCACCTACCGAATAGCACCGTTGTCGACGGGCGTATACCTGTGAGTAAGCACATGGCTAGTCGAGACGTGCACTTATCAAAACCCGACGAGCTGTCGATGGTATCAGACAGATTGAGATGTGCTCCTTTTAAGAATTTCGGGCACCGGCGTGATGATTATCCGCTTAATCTTACATGGCCGAGCTGCAGTCGCAACACCGTGGTGAGCATAGCATCCACCCAATAATCGTCTTTCGTCTTCGGGTTTCTTTCCGTGTCCTCTCAGTGGAAGTATTCGGTCGCGTATGGCGAGACGGAAAGCCAAGCTTCGTCGAGAACCTTCAGCACCTCCTCGGCTGTTGTACGACGTGGACGTCCCTCCGTCAGTCGTATTCTGATCACGGCATGAGCGACCACCACTTACGCAGAGGACCCTTCTCAAGGTCGATCAAGTTCTACGATAAACAGCATCAGCTGGAACATCATCCTCAAGCACACAATGCTGGCTACACCACGACGCACCTGCTCGATGTGCTTGACGCTAGACGCACCAATGAGGACAGCGTCGCCATACTCGCGCTTCATGAGCGAGTGGTGCGAGATCCAGCGAAGAGCGATCTCAGCCATCGTCAGGTTGTGCTTCTCCGCGACAGCCTCGATCTGGGCGAGGGCGCGGAAGTACGGCTCCTTCCAGTAGCGAGCGCGGTAGTTCTAGAGCAGAGGAATGAGAAACAGTGCTCAGTGTCGCACAATGGGTTCATATTCACGGCCTGAGGCGGTGAGAACGCGACGAACCTGGCCTTGACCTTTGCTGGGGTCGAAGCGTGAGCCGGGCTCGACTTGGTCCTCAAGAGAGCGGTAGCGACCGGTGAAGAATCCTCCGCCCACTATTACAAAGCAGGAGAAGCAACATGAGCGGGGTGTCCTGACACGACGGAGATGAGTAGGAGGACGTACGGGGGTTGAACTCGTAGAATGCAATGCCGAACTTGCGCAAGCACGGGAAGAGTTCGGGCTCGACCTTCCTGTGTAGTGGAGCAAGGTCATAGTCAACCAAAGGCCTGTCTATCACATAGTAATGTCTGGATACCTGTGAATAGCGTTGTAGATGCCCTGGTACGCCGTGGGTTGAATGTATCCGTTCGCCTTGCAGATGCCGACAATCTCAGCGACCTCCCAGCTAGCGCGTCCAAAAGTATCAGCATGGGGCTGAGCGGGGTACGGCCAGCTATGCGAGGCGACGTACGACATGTAGTTGGAAATGCCGAAGCGCTTGAACTTGCCCTCCTTGTAGAGCTCATCCACAGCTTTCATAGTGACCTCATAGGGCGTCGTACGGTCCGGGCCGTGCAAGTACCACATCTCGATAGAGCTGGTAATGAGACGGATATCAGCTGGACATATTGCCAGATTGATGATGCAAAGACGTACTCGGTGTTCAACGCCTTGAGTTGTATGTCAAGGAACTTGCGGAGGTCCTGCATGATGATGGCATGCGCATCACTGTCCAGGAGCCTGAGTATGACTGACAGCGCCTACCTCAGGGGAGTGCGAGATCCGCACGCTACTGGCGCCCCTCCAACGAGTACTGCCCTATGAGACAACATCCGCTCGAGGTGAGTATCTTCGACGTGCTCTGTGTTGTCATATCATAGGCGTACCGCGTTGGGATAGAGTTTTGTGTCGATCACGAGACCGCGCTTCTGCCAGTCAATCTTTCCGAGGTACTCCTCGCTGGTACCCCCCGAGTAGGTGCGAGCGGTATCGATCTGCATACGACATAATACATACAATCGATGAGTTCTAAGTCGCAATGACTGATCACCCAGCCGCACCTCATAGTGGCCGTGGGCTTGGAAAACGTCCAGGATCGCCTCGACGTCTTTCAAGTCATGGACTCGAGCACCTATCACAAGCGTATTACGTTCAGTTCGATTATCTACCAAGCACACTGGAAGTAAACTGGAATGAACCTTCTTTCCCGGCCTCGCCAAACGTCATGGCTCCCTAGATCATCATGAGTAATGCAGAACATTTCGAACGAGGCGTTCTCTGAATAGTGATATCAGCTTACCATGACGATATTGAGCGCACTCTTCTGCTCAGGTCTGGCCATCTTGTCAATCGCGAGGGGGATTGTGTTAGTGCGTGTGAGAGTGAGTACTGAAGGTCGGAAACAAGATGTGTTCCGAGTCCGCGATGACGAGCTCGATTCGCCACCCTTATTTATAGCAAGTCACGAAACCACGGCCCGTATGATGGTGGCGACATAAATGTCGCATGATCACGCCCATCTCTCACCGTACAATCGCAATGACGAACATATGAAGCTTATGCCGACCTGTGGGCGATGCCAACTGTATCGAGACACACTGAATGTAACCCTATCGCGGCGGCTTATCTGCTATAGCCGAAGCCGCAACATGATATCATTGGTTCGCAAGCTCTTATGTTGATTGATTCTTACCGGTTCCTACAAGCTCTTAACAAAGACTATACGGGATCGTATGTCAGTCAAGCATCATCCAATTTCGGCTGCAACGCATATACTATAGTCGCACGCTGTTCCTCAACGCCCTGATGCTTGAGATAATCACCTTCTCAAATTCGCCTAGTGGAAGTACTTTGTCGCATGAGGGGACACAGAGAGCCAGGCTTCGTCTAGCACCTTCAGCACTTCCTCAGCTGCATCCAACGATCCAAGTTCTCCGTCAGGCGCCATGAAGATGACACTATGAAGAAAAGATACTCACGGAGCGGGCCCTTCTCGAGATCATCCAAGTTCTGCGACATACGTGTGAGCTAACGGTTTGTCAGGAAGATAAAGCATTCAACAGCACAAACCTGTTCGACGTGCTTGATGCTCGAAGCCCCGATGATGATAGCGTCCCCATGCTCCCTGCTCAGGAGCGAATGGTGCTCGAGCCAGCGGAGCGCGATCTCGGCCATCGTCAGGCCATGCTTCTGCGCGATAGCGTCGATCTGCTCCAGGGCGCGGAAGTATGGCTCTTGCCAGTATCGGGCGCGATACAGCTACAGTCAACACCGTGAGGTGAGTGGAAGAGGCGAGGAACTCAGGGGTGCGCGTTCGTACCTTGCCCATGTTCTTCGAAGGATCGAAGCGCGAACCGGGCTCAACTTGGTCGTTCGCAGAGTGGTAGCGACCAGTGAAGAGACCTCCACCCACTACAGGGTGTCGTCAACGTCAGACTCGCGAGTGAGACCGAGGAGGCAGGCGGCGACACAGCAACATACGTACGCGGGTTGAAGGCATAGAAGGCGATTCCGAACTTGCGGAGGCAAGGAAAGAGCTCGGGTTCGACTTTCCTGCATCGTACGATTAGAATGCACACTGAGATGTTGGTATGATTAGATTACCTATGTATGGCGTTGTAGACCCCTTGGTACACCGAGGGTTGGATATAGTCATTCGCTTTGCAGATGCCAACGATCTCCGCGACCTCCCAACTACGTCGCGGAGGCAGGTAGTGTCAGTTGGACGGGATACAGATCAGGTCGGCTTAGGGTGGCTGGCAGCACGTACGCTGCGAAGTTCGAGATGCCGAACCGTTTGAACTTGCCCTCCTTGTAGAGTTCGTTCACGGCCTTCATAGTCACATCGTAGGGTGTCGTGCGGTCAGGACCATGCAAGTACCACATCTCTATAAAGCTGCCAAGGTGGTTAGTTGGTTCAAGCTTGACACAGTAAGATGGAAAGATAGGGACATACTCAGCGTTCAATGCCTTCAAAGAGACGTCCAGGATCCTGCGTAGGTCCTGTGTCGGTCATGTGTCAGCGATATATGACAGTAGTGCTAGAGGATAGTTCACCTCGGGCGAGTGCGAGATTTGGGTAGTGATGCTAATTCCGCTACCGCTGTCCTTACCCTGAAGGGCCAATCAATCGAGTTGAATGCAGCATGGTCCCACGTGTAAGGAGGAACTCACGACAGTGGGAAAGATCTTGGTATCGACAAGGAGACCGCGTTTCTGCTAGTTCACCTTGCCGAGGTACTCCTCACTAGTACCTTCAGTGTACATCCGTGCGGTATCAACCTAAAACACAAGCTTAGATCCATGGTACGTGGCCCATGGAGGGTAATATTATGAAAGGGTACCTCAAAGTGGCCATGGCTTTGGAACAGGTCGAGAATTGCCTCGACATCTTTCAATTCATGGACGCGGGTACCTGAGGGACTTCCGGTTGAGCAAACATTCCAACCTCCCGCATGCACAATGAACATCAACCTTCTTTACCGGGTGCACCGAAGCCGGCCGCACCCTACAAGAGATATTCCGCCGGTGAACAAGCATTGCATTGCGATGGCGTAAAACACTCACCATCACGATGTTGAGCTTGGTCTTCTGCGTTGACTGGGCCATATATGTCTTAGGTCGGCTTTCGAATGCGAGGATCTATGTAACAAGGGGTGTGAGCAAGTTCTGTACTCGCGGGATGACGTTCAGTGCAACACTCATGTGGTGCATATATAGCTTCCTGTGGGAAAGCGGACGCTCTATGCGCAACGGAGTGCCGCTGCCGCAACACATATACGCCATCTATCCACAAGGTCCTGCTGACTGTCAAGCAGTAGAACGATCTCGGTGAAAGTAGCGGTGCCGTGAGATAAGCTCGGGCAAGTAGTCAGCGACTCAATTGCCCGAGCTCACCACGCTCAGGCTTCGTTTCGCCGCCGCCCAGGGTAACTGCTATAGACGAAAGCCTATCTTCCCTGAACCGAATTGCGCATACTCGTAGGCCGCCTTGCCAATCAGATGCCTCACGGTTCTCCTTTGCGATGAATCTGGCTTGGTGTGCACAACCATCCGAGGGGCTTCACGTTGATGAGCGCCCCGTCATCGCGTCATATCACGTGAGGAAAGCATCGGCGTTGACAATGACCTCGAGATACAGCTTGAGCTTGAACTTGAACGATGGTGGACACACTGCCTGGGGGCGGTCACTGCCAATGATGTTCCGACCCGATATAGTAGATCACAGCAGGAAAATGCAGCGCTCAAGATTTGGATATGATGATACACTAGACGTATGCAATCGCAACGTGAGCTACAACGAAGGTACAGCATAAGCGGTTGTCCGAATGCAACAAGGCGCGGAGACTATCTTACTGCTACGGGCTACGAAAGGGGTGCTAAGGCGCAATGTCCATTCACTGCTTCTTCTCCGAGGTGCCCTGGAGCTCGTTGTGCTGCTTCTGGAGCTGCTCCTAAAGTAAAGGGTAAAGGTGTAAGATGGTGTGCGTCGAAGTCATTATGAGCTGCGACGTACGAGCTCGGCCTGCTTCTGAGCGATCTGGTAGGTACAAAGTTGATGAGCCAAAGCGAGCGTAACATAAGTTACATTATGTGTGCATACCTGCTTCCTAAGCTTCTCAATCTGCTCCTTCTCGTGCTGACGAGCATACTGGTCTGCCTAGAGGTCAATACATGCGCACATCGTCGCGCTCAGCAACGCTGACCTTCGTGGGCCTTCTCCTTCTTGCTGCTCACGGCGTCAGTCTCCCGTCCACAGACGCATACCAATCAAATCGGACTCACTTGAACGCGTTCTCGCTGTAGAAGCGCGCCGCAACAGGCGTCATGGCCGCGCGGGGCGCACGGACAGCAGAGCGAGCAGCAATCCTGGCAAGCATCGTGGACGTATACGTGGTCGAGGTGGTGGTGGTGAACGTTGGTGGAAGCGAGTAGAAAGTCAAGGGGCTGGTTATATGCGCCCGTCACTGTCTGCGTGCCCAGAGCCGCTGTGCGCCCAGGCTGCGTCACAGGCGCCCAATGTCGCGTCTGGCCGGCGGCGCCGTACCGAGACCAACCGAGGCCGACGAGAGGCGTGACCGTCGTCTGGTCACGTCACGCCCATCCCTCTTCCGCATCGACCATGTCGTCCGCAATCCTCAGGCAGGCCTCCTCCGTCGTACGTGTCTCGTCCTTGCGCATACAACCAGCCCATTCTTCGAGGAGAACGTGCCTGACGATGTTGACATGCTAGGCCCGCACTGCGACGCGCTCGTGCGCATTCTCGACCTCTGCTGTCTCGCGGAGAGGTGCGTGCAACCCGTCTTTGCTCTTCCGTGGCACTCGTTTTGACGTCGATATCGGCCATGGGCAGACTTTGTCCAGGAGCTCTACCTCAAGGAGCTCAAGTCTTACAAGGCTCCCCCGCCGGTGCGTCTCTCGCCCCGTCTACATCCGCGCCCTGTCCGCAAGCGCTGACGCGCCGTCGATGACGCTGCAGCCCAAGGACGCCCACGTCGGCGTCGTGAAGGCGTACTCGCTCCCCCCCGCGCCGCAGGCCCCGGTGCTCCCCGCTGACCTCGCCGCCGAGCTCTCTGCGTACGACTCTGCTGAGCCCACGTTCGCCGCGTCCGCGAAGCCCGCCGAGTCGGAGGAAAGCAGCGGCCCCACTGGTGCTGATGCCTTCCTGTCTTTCCTCGAGGCCGACGAGCCCAAGGCTGAGGCGCACCACTAGAGTGCCGTTCGGAGCGATAGAGGTGTAGAGGGGAAGGAAGGAGAGCGAGAAAAACACTTGTAGACGAGGTGCGAAAATGTTCTAGAGGACTGGGTTGGTGTAATGCAGCCTCTGGTTCCAACATATCATCCCGTCATCCGTCATGCGATGATCCACAAGTACGCGGTATGGTATACATCATGCTGCTAATGTTCCTACAGATCCCTCTACAGACGACCAATCACCACTGGTGGGCATGGTCCCACGTCGCAATCCCCTCGGAAAGAGCCTCGGGCGTCGGCTTTTCGGCTACGACAGCCACCTCGACGTGAAGCTCGTTGCGCAGGAATGTTGCTGTTGTAGGCCCGATGCAGGCGATCCGGGCGCGACGGCCTACCGAGGACGCGTTCGCTGCAGAAGGCATATCAAAATACTTCTCCAGTGTGGGAGCGACGGTATTCGCTGCGCTCGGGGCGAAATGCACGATCCACCATCGCTCAGTACCCTCTGCGAGATTTGGTCTGAATACTCTGTGATGTGAATGCGGAGACGAGTGCACCCACCTACAGACGCTTCTGCCAATGCCGCCTTCAAGTCCTCCTCGAACCTGGATGAGCCCTGCGTCGCATACACCTGCAGGCTCTCCAGCTTCAAGCCTCCTTCGCCCAGGATCTTCGGGAGCGTGTCGCGGTTCTTGTCGCCCGTGAGATACAGCAACGTCCTGCCCTCAGGTGCGGGTGCTTCTGGGAGGTCGGAAAGGATGAACTTTGCCAGTTTCTCTGCGGTGCCCGACTCTGCGCCTCCACGTATCTCGTGCGGGACATAAGAGGATGTTGGGTGGGCGGCACGAATAGCTGATAGAGCCGAGGCGGTAGCTGCGCCGACGACATAGAAGGGGACCGTGGACCAGGATGACCCTGTGCGCACATATCGGAATCAATACTCCATCGCTTGGTGAGATCGTACATGCTCACCCTGTACGTCTGTCGCGCTCGTATCATCACTGTCCGATAGCCTTTGTACCACTTCCTGCCATGCTTCACAAGCCCGTGCGCTCGTCACAATAACCCCAGAGTACTTCGTGCATCCATTCGGTAGTGTACCCCTTCTCCTCAAGACTTCCGCAAGCTTGTCCAAGTTCTTGTGCACCGTCTCGAGGACTGGTACGGACACGGCACGGTATCCTTGCGCATGCAAGGCCCCTTCGTACTTGTCGGGGCCACCGTCTTCGGAGGGTGAGCGTAGGAGCAGGACGTTCGCAGTCATGTTAGGACAGTCACTTAGAGCCAGAAAGGGTCAATCAAGGAGCACGATGTGGTGTGTGCGAGTCGGAGTAGCGTGGAATGGGTGTTGGGGACATCGTGGGCTGAGCTGAAGCTTGCGGGAAAGTCTAAGAGGACTGAGGCGGCCGGAGCGCGGTGAGATCATCCGCGACATCTCTGTGCGCGCGCCTTCCAAGTTCGCGTGCTTGAACGCGACTTTGACTCCTCTCCTGTATCCTGCTTGCCAGGCCATTCTTGCTGTGTTCATTGAACATTTGGTCTGCTGTCTCATAATCCCGGACATCTAGATCGCGCGTTCTGTGAACTACAGCACCATGTCGAGAAAGGAGAAGCCGCTTCACTCGCTCATCGCGGGTACCACCGCAGGTGCGGTCGAAGCGTGAGTTTCGTGCACCGTCAATACTTTCCATTCCTTGGAATTGACGTGGTAGGACAATGCTAGGTTCATCACGTACCCTACGGAGTACGTGAAGACGCGGTCACAGTTCAGCGGCAAGGTTTATCATCCCGTATACCCTACTCCAGGCTCCTTTCGCTGACTCGGTCCCGGGAATAGAGGGAAAGTCCATTGACAATCATCAAGACTACTCTCCAAACGAAGGGTGTAGCAGGGCTCTATTCAGGATGTATGGCCCTTGTCATCGGTATGTGAGCTCCGTACCCTGCCTAGAAGGCCACACGAGACGAGACATGTTGCAGGCAACGCGGTCAAGGCGGGCGTACGCTTCGTCTCGTACGACCACTTCAAGCACGCATTGGCGGACGCTGAGGTGAGTTCCAATGTGGAATAAAAGTCCAGGCAGGGCTGGAAGCGAGACTGACGTGCTTGTGTGGGTGAGGGCAAAGTCTCCCCGCCGAGGAGTCTGCTGGGTGAGTCCCTCAATCCTATTGCTCTTTGGATCTGCCCTAAGCAAACGCCTTCCTTCGTACAGCCGGTCTCGGCGCAGGTATGACGGAGGCCGTCTTTGCGGTAACGCCGTCAGAAACGATCAAGTACGTATTCGCAACGGGCATCTGCATGTTCAGCCGGTATCTCACATGCGGACAGAACAAAGCTCATCGACGATGCGAAGAGCCCAAATCCGCGCTTCCGCGGTCTCCTGCACGGCACAGCATGTATTGTACGAGAAGAGGGCCTTCGAGGCATCTACCGAGGGCTCTTCCCTGTCGTAAGCCGTCTTTCGCCGTATGTATGCGCGATGCAAGCTCACGTACAGCCTTGCAGATGATGCGCCAAGGTTTGCTCGTTTGTGGTCGTCCTGTCAAATCTAACTGATGAGCTGCAGGTGCCAACTCTGCGGTACGCTTTACGACATATACGACCCTCAAGCAGCTCGTCCAGGGCCAAGGCCGGGCAGGCCAGCCTGTGTCGAGCGTGATGACGTTCGGTATAGGCGCGGTAGCGGGGCTCGTCACCGTCTATACCACCATGCCGCTCGAGTGCGTCCTTTTTCTACGCTTTTGCTCGGCGTGTCCCGCTAATGCAAGGATTGTGCTGTCATGGACAGTGTGATCAAGACACGCATGCAGAGCCTAGAGGCGCGACAAGCGTACAAGAACTCGTTCCACTGCGCGTACCGGATCTTCACGGAGGAGGGCATCTTGCGGTTCTGGACGGGCACGACGCCGAGGCTGGCGCGGTTGGTGGTACGTATCTCTTCTGCACGGCTTCTGTGTTCTTGTCGTTTAATATGTGGATGTGCGCGCGCGTGGATGCTGACATGGACGTGACAGATGAGCGGAGGCATAGTGTTCACGGTGTACGAGAACATCATCAAGCTGATCGGTGGGAGGGAGGTGTAGACCATGGAGGCAGTAGACTTGACATATGCATTGACCTTTCATGGCCTGAAGGTTCACTTGCCCGGTCGTTAAGCTATATACTACGGATTCAAATCGTAGAGCCGTATTGCAAGGTGCGTCAAACTATGCAATGGCAGATTTCACGTCAACACTGACCGTGCCGTCGTCTAACGTCCAGTTCTGGGTCATTTGACTGATTGAGTTCCTGCAGCGTTTGCAATTCGTGGGAGCATGAAAGTGGTTAACGTGTGCGATGATTCTTTTGCACATCTTCAACGCAATAGCTCTGCTGCCCAGCCTTCCTACATTTTAGAGGTGCCTCCCGCACACCTCATGCATGGCCTCTCACGTGGGTGCCAGATGCGACCGCACAGCAGCAAGGTGAACGTGTATGCACATGTGCTATACTGTGCGCATTCATGATGCACTTGTGATGCATTAGCACCACCTTGACATTCCTGTACTCCGTCTACCTGCAGGACAGTTTTTCAGTCCTGACTAGCAGCCAGTACCCAGCGCGCATGCACCCGACCCTTGAACTTCGGTACGGACCGTGTCATGCTACTCTGACAACGCAGTTCCGGTGCGTAGCGGATATTCTCGAGGCTTGGCGATCAAATCGATGGCGTACTAACCGCGACTAACAGGACGATCATCCTACACGGGCGCATCGCCTGTCAACCGCCTAGTCATTGGGGGCGTTGTTCCGCATCGTTATATGACTCGTCTTCGTATTGTTGACGCAGCCACTCTGATCTCAAGCACGGAAATCGCATGCTGCCAAGAACCCACCAAGGCGGTGCACTGGTCGCGAGGTCGATGAAGGTGAAGTGCAGCTCGTTCGTAATGGAAGGAATTTGCTCAGCTGACGCGTGGCACAATCGTTCAGGAGGGCGTCGTTGCGTTCCTAGACGTCAATAACAGGGCCGTTCTGACTGAGGGCTTTCATGAGAGGCAAGCGGGATGGCTGTACTCGAATCCTCAACAGCAGGGCCACTGACTTGGATCGAGAGGCCTTCTCGTGCTGCACTCGGGGCCCTGTCCTCCGACAAGGACGGCCGGTGTCGCAAGACAGATACTTCCTGATGCGGCACGTCAAACTACTGAAGCGCTGTTATATACAGAACAACGCGGGCACTCTATTTTGGCGCTAGACAAATCGGGGCATATTCGGCCGCCCATGCAAGAACCCAGCTGGAGAACTGCTCTCGTCGATGGATATAAGATCTGGACTCTGTGTCAGAGCACTGGTGAGCTTCTCTGTCCTTTTCCCCTAAGTCTCCTGCCGCTATTCCTCCGTGTGGTCTGGTTCACATGTTCTCCGCTACCTCTACGGCTTTCTCGGCCCTGCTCTGTGCCTCCGCTCTGGTTAACCAAGTAGCGGCGGGCGTGAAGCCCCGGGATACCCTTCTGAGCCCATCGCGAACTTGGGTTTTGGAGCATTCTGGCGTGAATGGCACATTGGACCGTGCCGTCGGAGCTGACGGGTGTCCTGTCGGTTGGGACCCATGCTCTGCGACTACCTGCTATCCCCTCGACGGCTCGGAGTGTTGCAGCGGTGCGTACATACGCAGAACATAGATCCGTGTACAGTTATTGACATACCATTTCACCTCAGATGGCAACTTCTGCCCTTTAGGGTTGGTTGGTTCACGCGTCTTGTTGGGGGCACGGATAGCTGACTAGCCACTCGTCTCACCAGATATGTCTGCCAGGATGGCGGCTGTTGTCCATTCGGCGAGACCTGCGTAGGGTCTGCCGGTGACCCCATCACGATCGGCGGGGACGAGCCAACCTCGGCGCACCATACGTCCACTCGTACCACGAGCCTCCGCGTGGCTACATCAACGTCGACACTCGTCACGTTCTCCTCGAGTCTCGAAGAGAACGACTCCACGACACCCCAGCCGAGCGGCGACGAGTGGGACACCTTCCCTGCAACGTCTGCGACATCCACGACGAGCTCTCCTTTCAACTCCATCGGCTCCGAGCCCGGGGGCGCTTCGGTTTCCCATTTCTTCCCCACGTCTACCCAAGCACCCGGTGGGGCTGCGTCGATGGCACGTAACGTTGGAGGAGGCACCAGGCTCGCGGGAGTTCTGGCTGTTCTCATGGGCGTTTGTGAGTTGCTTCGCCTTCATGCGTACGAGTGCCCGTCTCACACGGTACGCCATACTGCAGTTTGACGATATCCACGAGAAAACGATCCATGCGGACGTGTGAATATCTCACCGTCGGGCAATGCGGGACTTCTTTATCACTTTCAACTCAACCTGCAGATTACTAGTACTACTGTATGGCCCCCGCTCGTCGTCCTCACCCGTCAGCCTCACCCATCGAAATTCGTCACTTGAGGGCACCAGTTCAGTAGTAAGTATATGCGCGTAGCTGAACGTGTCCTGCCTACTGCTTGCTCTTTGGGATCCTGGCCGAATTTCATTGATATTCTATGTGTGACTCGGCATGTAAATCCCACTCATGCCCGTGCTTCAATGAGCCAGCACATCCCACCTACGTGCACATAGACGATTGTGATGATATCATTATAATCTCACCCTCTTGTCGCGTGCTCTTTCGCGCCTACTAGTACTAGGCCGTCTACGCGTAGTAAGTACTTGGCGTCGGGTTAGGGTTGCAATGTGCTCCAGCATCTGCCGCTCACCGCCGGCTCCGATGTAACTACTGCCTGAGGTAGTTGAGCTACTAGTAGTAGTATACATAGGTGCGTGTAGTAGTACGACGGTGATATGCTTGTCTAACTAGTCCAACATTGGTAAGATTGAACAATGTCCAGCATAGAGGCAGCTAGTGAGTATTTCTCGACTGGCAGGGAGCCTGCACACAACTACCAGTATGTTATAATGTGAAGCTCCTAGGTTTCTGAGACTTCAAGTTGTGCACTGCGCCCCGAGGAAACGAACACCGGGGCTCCGATCAACATCCGTTCTTCAGCTGGTTAAAGCTCGGTGGTAGCTTAGGCTACCTTGACTGCGCTGCGTGGGTGCTGCGTCACCGTGCAACTCGCCCGTCATGATGGAGTGTTCAAGGCACCGCCTCCGTCTTGACTTGTCGGATCGAATTGCCAGTCCATCTCGACGGTTGGTGGGCGTTTCTTGTACTGCGATCCTAGGACGCTCACCGGTGATTTATAGAGATAGCAAGCTGCGCGCAACATGACTCCACCTTTCCTCTCTTCGAGCCTCGCGTCTGCAAGCCTCTATCAGTAACCTGCTTTCAAGCCTCCATACGCAGGATGTTGAGGCGCTTTATCTTGGCTCTGCTGCCAGGAATTGTGGCCTCTACAGAGCGGCCCACAGCAACGTTCGGACCTGATACACAGGCATGCTCACTACCTGACTACGATCTTACGCACTTCAGACCTGACTCACCATAACCACTCAGACCCCTCTTTCTTATGACGAAACTGTGCAACCAGGACGGCATCATCTGACTCCATGCAGCGATGGTCTTTTAGGAGATGGTGGTCTCCTACATCGCCTGCACCCGGAAGTCTCCAGCGAACGGTTCGAATGTGGCCTATTTGAAGTCCCTCTGGACTGGGCACATCCTGAGCACGGCTACGAGCAAATACACTATGCCAGGTACCTTTCTGCTCCGAACACCGAACACGAGGGCACCATCTTCGTTGAACCAGGTTCGCGCTGCAGTGGGACGTTAGCATATACTCCCTCTTCCGGATATTGATCGGTGTAATGTAGGCTACCGCATGCCTGTTACGCTGACGACTTCCCAGCAAGACTGGATGATCAGCGAGGCTGAAGTGCTGCATAACGGCACGCAGGGCAAATACGACCTCGTCGTCTGGAATACACGCGGCAACTCGAAGAACCTTGATGATCTCACCGCGTGAGTGAGAATTCCGTGCCCATCGCGGTCCTACGTGTCTGACGCGTTAGGTACTTCTCAGTTCTCGCCAGGTTCAATGCTTCGACGCGGAAAGAGACGTGGAACAGTTCTATCTGCGGGCTAGCAAGGATCTCGGCATTGACCTTCCCGCCTGGGGGGATGATAAGGAGTTCCTTCAAGCACAAACATACGAAGACGCGAAAAACTGGCTTCGACTCCAATCGATGGTGGTCGAGGACTGTGTTCGGAAGCAGAACACTACTATGCTCAGCTACATGGGAACTGCGGCCAGTGTGCGCGACATGGTCGCCATGGCTGATTTCTTCGACGGCCCAGGGAGCCCGATCAACTTCTGGGGGATCGAGTCCGGAGCTCGCGTGGGCCAGTACCTGTTGCAGAGTATGTCCGTACGGTGACTGCACTCGCATGCTAGGAGATTACCTCACTAACACATACTGTGCAGTGTTTCCCGAGGTGAGGCCTGAGCTCCTATACTACCTGGACTGTCGGCTTGATTGCATATGATGATAGCGTGCAGGCCATGTCGTCCTACAATCACCACAAGACCTCGACGCGTACGTACACAATGATTCATACGAGGTGTGTGAGCAATACCATTGCTACTCGTCCCGAAACTATCTACTCAATATCGGCAGCAGACCTGGCGGCAAGATGTGATTCACACCCAGACCACGCTCGCCCGCTTAGTCGACTTCTGTATCACCCCGGAAGACGGAAATTGCTACATCAATTTCAATGGCCGAGTCCTCCATCAAGACATGGAATGGGCTCTCCTTCTGCTGATCAATGTAAGTGCTAGCATTGGCACAGCCCGCCGCTTCACTCCCTCACTCTCCGCATAGATGGCTCGAGGCATGTACATGGGTTGGCGGTAAGCATTGTTCTGCCATGCATAATAGTTGTAATGCCGTTCGTGTGTTCCTCGATATCGACTAACCGTGCGATTTTGCCCGTTCGCCGACAGAAATTCCGCTGAGATTGACCTCAACAATACCGTGTTCACATCGGCGTTCAAGTCGGCTATGCTTAACAACTCTACGATTGAGGTTGCCGAATCACTCCGGAATCTGCAGCGTGGAAGGATCTGGGGGATATTTTTCCTAGGCCTGATGCCTGTGTACTGCGGAGATAAATCCACCGACTACGACCCAGAGGTCGCAGCCCAGCGCACGTACGAGATAATTGCGAGGCTCGAGAACGATATCCATTTCGCACCACTGATCGGTCAGTGCCGAACTTGCCATGACGCGAACCAAATCCTGACTGTGCACCTTGCTAGCCTCCAGCATTGTCCCACCCCTCGAGTACCTGTGTCATCTCTGGCCGGTTCGTGCAGTTGAACGTCTCGTGCTGGACCTCAATTCGGACGAGGTACCCACACCGTCAACACCTCCGAATACAGGCCCCCTCGTAGTCCAATACTCTGATAACCCACTGGCGCGGAGCCACTCCCTTTCAAAGGTCGTCCCGGGTATACAAGGGGCTCGTAACCTCGTGCGGACGAAGTTCGGGGTGTGTTCTAATAGTCTGAGATCTTCGCGATGGGGCTGATGGTACGGTCTCATCCACGAATTACCGCAGGTCGACATCACTGGCCCCGCAGAGAAGTGTGTGCGCAAGATAATCTTCGAGTATCTGATGCACGGCGAGGTACGCAACAACAAGCCCAGACCCCTTCGTCCCTGACACTCCCGCCTCCTTGTGCGCGTAAACGATGCCCCTCACCGCATAGGTACTCGAACATCTCTGCCACGACGCGACACAGTCCGACAACACGCCCCATACAGCGGACACTGGCCGTAGGCACACTCCTGCACTCACATGGGTTGAGCTCCAACGGGAGCCATACGGAAGAATCAAAGTGGCCGTCACGGTGTTGGTAATATACGCTCCGTTTACCATGGTTGCCATTTTCCTTAGGAGGCGCCGCAGGACTCCTCGTGGCCTGGCAGCCCCTGTGGTCACGGAGTAAAGGGAGGGGAGAGTGTGGTAGCTCACGCCTCCTAAGTTAGCGGCACCTCTGAACAGAGACGCAGCATGTTTTGTTATGTTTCTTGTTAAATCCTGTCAGTTTCGATATTCAGGGAAACTGTAACACGATCCACTTTGGGTTTCCTGTAAACATACCCAACGCATTGGCGAAGCCCACGTCGACATGTGGCCTCACCACACACTTGCGATGTGGAACACGGATAAGTATTGGAACATAAAACGAGGAATAGATACATATTCATACATTCGACCGAGCGGGGACTACGGGTTGGTATGGATGTCTCAATCATGACAGTGTCGAGTTGCGATAACGAGCTCAAGGGAGGTATCACAGTGCGATGCAATGTACTCTGCTGGATGGGGGCTGGACGTGAGGACTCCTTGCGGATGTACGTACGGGAACAATGGCAGGAAGCGAGAACGGGACAGGCGCGGTTTGGGAAGCAACATCACAGTGACAAGTTCACAGCGAGGCAAGGTCGTGACTCATGACATGATGGATGGACATGAAGGTCGTGAGAGCAGCGGAAGAGTACTGGGGTCCAGGTTAACGAGGCGTAGAAGAGATGCTGGTGATACAAAGATCCGAGAGTCTGCTGACTATAGCGATGAACGGGTGCGACGACAAGGGGAGGTGCTTGTGTGTGGTTGTGCGGTGCAGTGCAGTGCGGGGTATCGGGGTGGTAGTCCGTGTAGACTGGGTGCGGTGCGGGGATGCGAAGATGCGAGAGAGAAGATTGAGGTGAGGGTGCGAGGATGATGAGGATGGAGAAAAAGTGTATGCGAAGTCCAAGATATGTGCGCGACTTGAGATATGAGATGCATGAGATGAGATGGAGGCGTCCGTCATCAAAGCCGCCTGTCGGCCCCGACGCTGATAAATGTGCGCGCGGCGTGCTCGATGCTCGCACGGGCGCACACAGTGAAGGAAGGAGAGCGCCGCTCAACGTGCTCTTAGATCTTCAGCTCCCTGAACCCCCGGACGTCCAAGCGTCCCGTCCCGTTCTTCCGCCACTCGGCGTTCGCCTCAGGATCCTCCTCAGACGTCTCGTCCGCCGCTGCCGCTGCCGCCGCGGCCTTGCTCGCAGGCTTCTGATATCGTCCCCCAGGGATGACGATCTTGCCCGCGCTCCGCGTCCGCGCCGTCGTACTCGCCACGGCGGCTGCCCTGGGCTTCGGCAGGCCCAGCTTCTTGCGCTGGCGCCGAGTCAGCGGCTTCTCTGCCGCTGGAGGATCCGGCGGCGGTGGCGTAGGCTCAGGCGATGACATGGGCGATAACGAGCTCACAGAATCCGCCGAGGATCCCGACGCGGACAGATCGGGCGTGTCCATGTCGTCAGTGTCCATATGCAGATCCCTGTTGGGCAGAGCCGATACCGCCGTGGACTCTTCGTTGAGCGTGGAAGCGGGGCGAGAAGAGCTCTTCGCCCGCTTCGCAGCGCTCTGTGAGCTCTCGGACGCCGTCTGCGATGACGCAGACGACTCGTCGAACGTCCGCTTGGGTGAGCGATAAGAGTGTGGTTCCAGCGTCGACACGCTAGGGAACGCCGACGCTTGAGATGATGGTGCTGATGACGGCGGTGGGGAAGGAGAAGCAGATCCAGGCAAAGGAATCTGTGAAGGCGTGGGCGGTGAAGCCTCCTCTGCCTCTGCGACTGCAGACTCTACAGTCTTCTTCTCTCGCTTGGGCGCCTTGGCTGGCTTCGCCTTAGCTTTCGAATCAGGCTTCTTCTTGGAAGAAGGAGGAAGAGGCTGATCTGCTTCTGGGGCAGGCGTCTCCTCGACGTTAGGGAGGCCTGTATGCGGTCCACGTAGGTTCCTGATGGACGAAAAGTGTTCCCAATCGTGGTAGCTACTCCCACGTCAGACCACAACCTTGGAAGATGCTCGACGAGTGGACGTACGCTACGTATACAGTGCCCTGAGTTGTGGACGGCTCACTGTCGTCGGTTACGGTCTTGTCCGACGCCGAACGAAGTCGTTCTCGCCGTTGCCGCCGTTTCTGGCGACTATCGAGCGTCGAGTCGTCTGCGGACGCGGATGGCTCCGCCTGCGCAGGCTCATCCGCAAAGTCACCGCCGGCGTCCCATTCAATAACATACACCAGACCAGGCTGGATGACCTTCACGTTACGCTTCGACATGTGCGCAAACGCTGAGAGTTCAAGGTGGCCGCCATATGTCGCTTCACGGGAGCCATCACGTCAGCCGGGTTGGAGTGCTGCGGCAATTCATAGGAAACCGACCTTGTTGGCGCATGCACGAGAGATGGTGCTCCAAACCACGCTCGTCCTCGACGAAAGGTGCATAACGCTCCTTGTGCGCCTCGATCCAATCACAAATGTCTTGCCTCAGCTTGAGATGGTATGATGGGGTGCCATACAGCTGGTCGGAAAGCGCCCTAAAGAGGCAATTTCCGTCGCCGATCGTGTGTGCAGCATAGAGGCCGAGCTGGCGCAGCTGGGCGTCCAGCATCTGGCTGCTCTCCTCAGGGTTAGTCACGATGGGCTGGTGCGGGGTATCAGAGGGTGAACATGTGGCTTGGCGAGTCGATAACGATCTGACCGCTCACCTTGCCCCTGCTCCTCGTCGTGCGAGAGCGCACTAGGTGGAGGACGCTATGCGATCAGTCATCGGAGGACGACGGTCCACGCGATGGACTCACTCTGCGGGGCCTGGCGAGCGTGCTTTCGCTTCGGACCCATGAGAGAGAAAGTTGTTGTTCGTGTTCGTTGTCGTCGTCGGTGGGGTCGAGGTGGTTGAAAACCAACCGGCAAAGCGGTGTTCCGGGGTCTCGCCTACTACGGACTTCTGACACCAGTGAAAATAACAACGTGGCTTCCGCGCGAGATGGCGGTCAGCTATGGGTGTGTATGTGCTGGCTGTTGGCTGAGAAAACACTAGCCGCAAGATTCCCTGCGATTGTAGCGGTGTTGAGAGGAGAAGAAGATGTCAGAAAACGATGGCAGTACAAGTCTCGCAGCGTGTGCAGGATCACTGATCTGCTACAATCCGGTGGGCACGATGCTCGAGGGCGGCATTTTGAGCGGAGTTTAATCTCTTGCAGATCATTTTTGTCGCCGACCATATCCCGAATCACGGTCCGAGCGTTGCCGCTTTGTGCCGCCTCCGCCGTGGTGGAGATCGTCTGGGCTATGGTCATCGCGCTGCGCAAGGACCTCGACGCCTCGACGTTGTCAACAACGTCCTCGGCACCATTCGATCCAGCGTGCACAATTTCCTCGACGTCGGCCGCCCCATCTCCGACGCTGTTACTTGAACGCTTGTCCAGTCCCAGGCTCGTTTCTCTCACGAAGGTCCATCGAGGCTGCTGATCGCACTACCGTGGCTGCGTGGAGTCCATCCTCCCAGAGTCCGAGGAGAGTCCCAGGCCCATCTTACTCGACGACTATCTCGACGACAACGACGACGGCCGCGTCTCTCTCCTGCCCGCAGCTGCTTCTAAACTCAGACGTCCACGCTGCTATTCATCCCTGCGCAATCCGCAGCATCGTCTCGCCCTGAACAGCACGACAGAACACGGATCTGTCTCAACCTCGAGCCGTAACCGGTCACAAGCACTATCTGGCGTCCGCAGACTGCCTTCCGTCGCGATATATACCCGTCCGATTGCTGTATTTCTAGCACCATGGTCGTCCTGGACGAGAAATCCGTCTCTATGCTTCCCCCGCCCCCACCATACGTCGAGGATGGCCCCCTCAGCCCCCCGCCGTTCCCTTCGCAGAGTCGCGCTCCGCCAACATTGATCACCTTGCCTCCGCATCTCCTCTTGCGGATCGTCTACGACACCTTCTCGGGTGGCCCCGTCAAGAGCCAGCGAAAGATCCTATACTGGCTGACGATGAGTTTGAGGCTCGTCAATCGGGCTCTGTATATTGGTAAGCCTGCACACATCAGCTTCGCAGAGCCATCAGGGGCCTGGTTCTCGTCGAGGGCCGCCCTTCCTAGGGCTATCAGCGTATCTGCACATATCGATCTTGTATTGGCCTTCTCCTGTACGTACGACACAATGAAAGTGGCGAATACAGATCACCGCATCCCCCGACCACCTTGCAGACCCTATCGACCGAACCAGCCCCTTCATATGTTGTATTGCATCCGATCACTGCGTGTTCTAACACTACATGCTGTCGCACAGCTTGCATGCACGTCCTCCGCTCGACCTATCTTCCCGCGTACTCCGCGCTCGTCCGCCCACCATACACGTCGGACCCGTTCCCGCTCTCGCTCCCGGACAGCCCATACGTGCCCACGTCCTCGACGTCACCGCGCTCCGGCACGGCGTCGCTCCTCCCGCTGCAGTCGGTGCAGCGCGAGACGCGCGTACTCGACCTCTTCATCGCGCTCAAGGTCCGCGAGGACGTCTGGGCGGACGAGTCCGAGCTCCACCTCGAGCGCGAGGAGAGCTTTAAGGACCTCTTCGACCTCATGCAGCCCCGCGCACGCCTCGAGGACCTCGTGCGCACGTATGGCGTGCGCGAGGGCGTCGTCTCGACCTCCTCTTCGTATTCGTCGTCGTCCCCGACGGCGTCGACGCCCTTGTTGTCGCCCCCGTGTCCAAGTGGGAAGAAGGGGATGAACGGCCACGGTGCGGAGTCATCGTCTTCAAGGTGGACGAACGGGACAAGCCGCGTGGCGAGCTCGAGGATCCCGTTCAGTGCGCTGTCCGTCTCGTTCTCGCCGCGAGCAGTCGGGCTCGTGCTGACGACGCGGGAGCGGAAGAAGACCATCGTGCAGGTGCCTCGGACACGTGAGGAGACGCTCGAGGTGTCTGCGAGGAAGCTTGTGGGGGAGCTTCGGGCGTGGGTGGCATCCAACCACGGTGGCTTCGGGGTCCGTTGAACGTTGATCTTTCTCGCTCAAGGGATATTGGATAACCGCATATATGTACTTGTATGACGACAGCTTAGTAGTACGATAGTACTCGATGTATCATTAGGGTGTTTGTTGTTTGCTATATATAAACCCTACATTGTTGCATAGAGCGGATGAACGCCTCGAGTCCTCTGCTCTCTGCCCCTAACGTAGCACATAGATGGACAGAGCGTGTCACGGCGGAGTTGTGGTTGCTGTCGCCTACTTGTCCCTAAGCTCCTCTTCCGAGGCCGTCTGAGTATTCTGTGGGAATGCACCAGATACTACAAGATAATGACATTATGCAAAGTAACATGCTCCCGCTGCATAGCGGGTAGGGTGGGCCAAACCTAAATAGTGTACGTTACATCATTCCTGTAGTACAACGCAGAGCTTTTCCCGGGTACATGCTGACATCTACGGACCGTAGTATCAGGGATTACCCTGCTTACTGCTGTTTTGATGGCGGAGGTGGTGGTTGGTGGGGTACAGGCATCGGAACAAATGGGGCATCCTTGGACAGAGTAGGGGATGTTGGATGGATCGTCGAACGGATTTGAACCTTCAAGACTTGACACCTGCTATCGGCTTCCTCCCGTACAGCCTAACCAATTCATTTGCGCCGCGCCTCTTCATGACGGCCAGTACAAGGATGGCGACCGCGACGACCGTACCCAGCGTCAAGGTTACGATTGTGGCTTGGTTCCCAGCCAGCTGCAGGAGCTCGTCCCACAATGCAGTCGGCTCCGGCTCCGGCTCCGGCGCTGGAACGTGGAATACTACGTCACCATCGCATACTGAACGATCAGGCAGCTATGTGGCGACAGAAAACATTACATACAGGCATAACACAGAAGGGTGAGCCACTTCGACGCACCTCGCCATTCGAGAGGTACTTGACGATGATGCGGCCTAAGCACGTACTAGGGCGGAAATCGAGCAACTGACATCCCGCGAAAGAGACGGTAGACATGAGCCTTCAATAAGACGATGCCATGATAGTCAATAATATGAGCGAGCGTACCCCGCTGAGCCTCATCTGAACAATTCCGCGGGCTCCTCGGATTCCAGGGAGCACGTCCGTGAGCGGGACGCGTCGCGCAAACGGGTTTTCCTGATACTGAATCACGAGGGGCGCAGTAGCAGGGGTCTTCGGTGCTTTGTCGTCTAGCCTCAGCGCCAGACGCTCTACCGCACGGACGGGCCAAAGGTGGCATAGATAATCGAGCGGTGGGAATACGCTGGGGCCTGTCACCGCAGTGGTCAATGATATGCATTCTGAGCGTAGGATCGATCGGTAGATATACTGACTCAATAGAGGCGCGAGATGGATGTCGCCCTCAGCGAGCATCGCAGCAATCTCGCGCGTGCGCTCTGCCGCTGTCTCTGGGTGGTAGTCGGCTACCTTGTCTCCGCAATACAAGGACATCAAGCCGAGCATGCCATGATCTAGGCTGAGCTCGTCCCCTAAGCTCCGCATATCATAGAGAAAGGTTCGGACAGGATTGTGCGTGATGTTTGCGAACGTGACCAGCTTGAACGCGGATGTCATGTGGGTGTTGTTGAGGTCGACCCCGCGAGAATTTCTGAGCACCAGAGAGGGCGCGTCATGTCAGCACGTTCACAAAGAGCGAACACACCAAGGTCGGCCGTGGTAGCCACTCACCGCCAGCCCAAGGACATGCGGCGTTGAGCAACCTGTGTAAACGGAGTATCAGTGAGCCATTCCGTCAAGCACAGGTAGTATGTCATGTTACAGAAATGGACATACATCGAATAGTCTCCACTGATACCACATCATGTCGCCATCGTCGATAATCAAATCGGCCCAATATGTAGAGCAGTCTTGGTCTCCTGTTCTTACGCAGAACTCGACGAAGTGGTCGATGGTGAGATGAGCATGAGTGATGTCGTCACGCCACACCTAAGGCAGACATAACATATGTAGCTGGAGAGCTCGGGTATCCCAACAATTCTCTTACGCACCTCGTACGAATCTTGATATAAGTAAGCGTTCAGGTCTTGTGGCGCTTGGAGGAGAACACGGCCTGTACGCTGCAATGGATGGCATCATATCCAACGGCAGGGTCGAGGCCTTAGGGGTATCCTCGCTTACCTCGGGGAACACTACAAGACGAAATAAAATGCATGTTATAGTATTCTGCGATGATAGGAGATCGGGATAGTGACGTACTTTCTAGCAAGTATTGTCCAATACGAGCACCAGATTCAAGCCCCCAAAAATTGATAGCGCTGCTGGGACCATCGAAAAAATCAGCCATGGCGACCAAGTCGCGCACGGCTGCGGCGGTTCCAATGTAAGTGAGCATTGTAGTGTTCTGTTTCCGGATACATTCTTCGACAGCCATGGACTGGAGGTGGAGCCAGTTCTTTGCATCTTCACGTGTCTGCTCTCGGATGAAGTGCATCTGATCATCCCAAGCGGGCTCGATGCCAAGCTCCTCGCTGGCCCGTAAGTAGAACGCCCATTTGTCTTCCTTCGTATCAAAGCACTCGACTCGGCTCGGGCTGGGCGACATCGGTGGGGGTCAGGATGCTGTGTAGGTGAAGAACTATCAACCTACCTAGAGTTCAAGTTGAGGTTCGGATGTCCCCAATTGCCGCGTGTACTGAACACGACAAGGTCGTACTTGCCCAGTGTGCTTGCGTGCACCACCGGAACCTCAGTAAGCATCCACGACTGACGACCCATCCAGTCTATCGATAGCATGCCGGGAGGACTGCGCCCTCCAGAACACCAGTTGCAGATCAGAAAAGCTAACGCTGCGGAGTGGTGGCGGGATGGACAAGTGCTATATATGTTGCTATACATACCTGGGTCAATGAAGATCGTACCCTCGCGCTCAACGTCCGGGGTGGCGCGATACCTAGCATAGTAGATTTGTTGATCGCCAACTTCAGGATGCGCCCAGTCGAGAGGGACGTCGAACAAGCCACACTCAGTGTCGATGTCTCTAAAAAAAGGCTCGATCGCTGACACCAGATCGCCCAGCATGGTGGCACATGGTATCAGAGTATGCCGTTTTGAATGTAGCGGTTCGTCTGGAGACAGAGGGAGCTATACGGCCATCAATATTAAACATCACGCAATTAAGTGCAGCGTCGGATAGTAAGCGTACCTGTGCATCCGCCAGGCTTGCGGCAGATATCCTTGCGGGAGCTGCAATCAGCAGTAGTATGGAGAAGAGGAACACAAACATCCTGCACGATGGGATACGCTGAGATGAGGGGAAGGGGGATACGCTTGTTACGAACACGAGCCCAGCAATGGGCAGATAAGCAGACGTGCTACGACTCGGATATCAGTGTAATGACCGGGAACAATAGCGCGGTAGAAGTCAACTTGACGGCAGGTTCAACGCAGTACTAGTACTTCTTCCGTCTGCCATGGTGCGTTGATACTTTCCCACTAGCACTGGTCGTTTCGTGAACACAATCCTTGAGAGCAGTGAAGAACTATCATATATCTACTTCCCCTGTCTTATACGCAGAGATCTCAGATGGCGTATCAACCTTCTCGTAGGAAGATGCAGTGAATTCTTCAGCAAACCGGTGTTCACACGCCAGCAGCTTGACATGCTGATTCCAATATCATCCCTCGGGTGGCATAGCATCGGAAGTGCTGCATCTAAAATGACATCGCTGTCGGTCAGTTATGAAGAGAGGAACTTGAGCTATCGCGGTACCTCTAACGTGGTGGCGGTGAGAGCAAGAGTTGTGTACACAACTTAAGCGCCCATCCGTTCAGTGGCTGAAATTCTGAAAGGAGATTGTTCGGCACGGACCCACGGTAGCGCGGACACTTCATACGTAGCTCAGGAAACGCCCTGGGTTGTAAGAATCACACATATCGTTCATATGGTGGGAGTATAAAGAAACTTCAACAGCGCCCGTTCTTGAGCCCCTGGATCGTTTCGGACAGCGGGCTCGTACACCAGCCGCTACAGATCCTGGGCTTCTTTTCCATCCCACTCCTGCGATACCACAATGGTCACGTTCATTCAAACCTGCTGTAACAGTGGTGGCAATTACATGGATTGCGTCTCACGCCACAACAGCGATGTCGGCTTCGCCCTTGAGCTGGTCCCAAAAGCTCCGAGTCGTCTCACAGCAATTTGAACGTCACGGTCTCCGACGAGCTGCAACAGGCAGCTCGTCTTCATAGCATCCTGAATGATCTGGCAGCTATACAACAGAATGATTTTGCACGTGAGTTGGAAAGACACAGCGAAAGGGATGGCCCATCAGTCGGTCGACGCACCTTGGCATCCAGGAGGTACCCGACGACGATATCGCCCACGCACGAACCAGGGCGGAAAGTGGACTGCCGTCATACCGATTGCCGTAAAGTGCACAGAATAGGTGAGTTCCATGCAATATATAGCCAAGATCAGCAGCGTACCCCGAGCTTCCTCTGCACAACATCGCGAGCGCCTTGCATTCTAGCCACCACGTTCTGGGTCGGGACATGTGGTGTGAAGGGACTCTCAGGGTATTGGATCACGAGAGGGGCCGTTGCGAGGGTCTTCGACGTCTCGTTCTCGAGCTTGAGCGTAAGACGCTCCACCGCACGGATGGGCCAAAAGCGACACAGGTTGTGTAGTGGTGGGAATATGCGGGAGCCTGCCAGCGTAATCAGTTCAGCATCAGCATAGGGATAGCTGGCCAATTACGCACTGAACAGAGGCGCGAGATGTATGTCGTCCTCGAGCATCGCAGCTAACTGGCGAGTGTGCTCTGTTGCAATCTCTGGGTCAAATTCGGCTGCCTTAACTCCGCAATACAAGGACATTGTTCCGAGCTCGAGGTCGTCGACGTCCATGAGGAGATAATCGGTGGCATTATATGTCAGGTTGCCGTACATGATCGGTTTGAACGAAGATGTAATGAGGGCGTTCCTTTGATCGACCTCGAGTGAGGTTCTGGCCATTCGAGAAGGCAGATCACGTTAGATATCGGTGCACCGGAACTGAGTGTATGAACTGCTCACCTCTAGCCCATGGAAATGCGTCGAGCCGTCTGCGCGAATGAGCGGATTCACCAGCGGAATATATTGTCGCAAAACAGCAATGGACGTATGACAAACAGTGCCAACTGGTTCCGCACTGAGCTGTTTTCGTCAAAAACCACACCGTCCCAATATGTGAAGCGGTCTTTATTCTCTTCCTTAACGCAGATCTCGACGAAGCGGCCGATTATATCTTGGGCATGAATGACAGCCTCCCGCCAAGCCTAGAGAAAACAAATTAGCGAAAGTAAAGTGCGTTTGGTTGAGCAATCGTTGCGACGCCGTTTCCGATTCCCTGTAAGTAATGCATTGCGCAATGAGGAGACAAGCGCCGCTATAGGCAGTTGCAGTTGATGCCAAGAAAGCGTCGGTGGACATAGTAATTATCGTAGTCGATCGAAACTTGGAACTAGTAGCAGAACTCAGGCTCCCTCATCAGGGAAAACCTCCCGCACTGTTTAGAGTAAATTTAGATATACTCACCTGGTAACACTGTCTAACCCAATATACTGCGAGATGTCGCCTCTTACTGACCGTAAACGTGCGATACTCGTCATAATCATGAGCTTACCGGTCTTGAGACCTCTATAGACGAAGACTTACTCGTAGTACCTGAGAGTGTTGGGCATCAGCGCTCACTTCTCGGTTCTACGGCGTGCCGCCAAATCACTCGCATGGTAGGTATTGCACCGCAGTGGGTATTACACAGTACGATACCAGTACATAGGGCTTGCAGCTATAGCACTTTCGAGTCCGCGGGCCATCTCTCGCGTCATCTGTCAATTTTTAGACGTTTCACTGCGTCGCGCGTGACAGGGGATGGGGGAAGCAGGGGTGCGATTCGCTTGCGCGTTCGTGGAGTCAGATAACAGCCAGTTCGGATGCTCGGGATAGGGTAGTATCGCTATTACAATCAGGGAAGCGCGGTGAGCAGGCCGTATAGGTCAAAACTACAATGAACGCACCAGCTGACTTGAGCATGGCTGGCTTGAAGCAACCAGGGTTGTGTCGTCCTCCCCCGGCTGTTCAAAGTCACCGCAGTCCCGCAACGCCTCGGATCGTCCTTCTGCGAGTCCGTCTGCCCATCCTAGACAATAAGCATCATGGATAGGGTCACTATCAGGCTCGGTTTGCGAGCTGTGGTCACTGCACGCAGGCGACGCCGGGCGTGATCCATGTTGGGACACATTATCGCTTGGGTGCGGGACGTTCTTGTCCTCGGAGTGCTGATGCCTCAAGGTGTGGACAACCTCCGAGTCCAATGGAGCTCCTGAGAATAGAGGCTTGGGCTCGGAGTGGATGTTGCGATCGGCAGATCTCGAGGCAGTACACGAAGCCTAAGTAACGGGTTATAGTCGCATATATGCAACTTATCAATGAGTAAGGCGTACTCTCGGACGTACCTGTCGACCAACGTTGAGGCTGATAGAACCAGGTTCTACACTCAGCCGGAGCGAGAAACCACGATCCACAGTGGTGGCATCCAGGGAGAGCTCGACTTTCAAGCCAGTAGAGAGTATCCGTACGTCCAAAGGGGCAGGATGTTGTTGTCGAGCAAGCCCTGTCGCGTCCATAGGTAGGTCCAGTACCATGAGCTGGAGCAGGTTGCAGTTCAAGCTCAAGCCTGAGGTCTGAGAGAAGCGCTGACGGCGGCGGTTCTGAGCGCCAACAGCCAACAGACATGCCTCTCTCTTGACGAGCTCGTAGTATGTCCGCAGCTTACATATGCCCAAAACAGTCCCGTATATTGCATGGTTTTCACTACATGTAGTCAGATATGTTCCCCTAACCTCGTAGCGGCAATGGTGGTAGAGAGATGCAAACAGGGAGCTGATGACTTAGCGCCCATGGACTGCTTGAGCGACTTGGTCTCTAATTATCGGGAGACGCCAAGACACTTACACCTCTTACAAGCCATTAGAAGCCATTGCTTATAGCTATAATATGCCTGCAAAACCTGTCATGAGCC
Source organism: Cubamyces sp. BRFM 1775 (assembly GCA_022385745.1). Taxonomy (NCBI): domain Eukaryota; kingdom Fungi; phylum Basidiomycota; class Agaricomycetes; order Polyporales; family Polyporaceae; genus Cubamyces; species Cubamyces sp. BRFM 1775. Next base: position 303,661 of record MU278468.1, on the reverse strand, counting down.
TTATATTAGACATTGTAGCAGGCCGAGCAAAGTTGCCTATCCTGGGCGCTTTCTGACCGAAGGCGCGTCGCGCGAAGTCCATACACTATGCCGCCATGCCTACACGCACCTGAGCATTTTGACCAAATCTAATCACAAAACTGTATGTATATGGTCGCTACTTGAGTTGTCATGATATTAGCATATATGTTTCTCGATCTACAAAGGGATTAAGCCAGAACACATCGCACTCCTCCAATACATTACTGGTAGTCCAATGGCGCGGAGCGACTGGACCGAAGTCGGGGAACAAATGGCAAGTACGTTCAATATCCTCCACTGAAATCACACTAGCCAAGCGTGCTCCACCCTGGGTAGAACGAGCTATCTTGTACATCCCGTGATCAGGGTGAGGGTTGGAACCAGTCCGAGTAGGTGAGAACCACTCGACGTAGGCGAGGTGGCGGGGGCGATCAGCTGCTGCCAGAGTGGGGAACAAATCTGGCATCGCCTTCTGTGGGAGGGTGAATATCATGCGAATCTGAGCAATCCGGAACCCTGTATATATCATGAGTGTCCGAGATATAGATCAAAGTGTACTAGGTTAACGCACCGTGCACTGTCTCACGGTGAGGGATAGTCCCAGGGGGAACTCGCACTAGCACGGTGTCGAAGCGTGCAGGTACATCGCCACCATGCTTCCCCCTTCGCGATGGGCGTATATGAGCAGTGTCGGAGGTGTTGCTAGTGGTGACTCCAAGGGTGTGGTTGTTGCGCAAGTTGAACCGGATTTTGTGAAAGACCGGCATCGCACGGAAATTGAAGAAGACAGCTCCGCAAGCCAGCTCGACTTGCGCATCGGAGAGGTTGGGATGTTTGAGAGAGACAACATAACGTGTGAGGGCGTCACGAATATATGGAGCACCGTACTTCGTGGAGGCATCGTGCCAGGAAACCGCTTTGACAGAAGGGTGCCTGGTCATGGTGACGTGAGTGGAAGGCTTGTCCACCACCGCCGGCCTTTGAATCGGACGGGTAGTACATGCTGCCATCAGGAGTGTAGGATGGGTGAGGGTAGATGTTGGCGCTCTGGGCATGTCTAACACAGCTGCGCCTACTGGTGGTAGACATTCAGACGTAGGGCTCAAGCCATCACGCTGAGATCGAGGGGATGAGAGGTCTGACAAGACAACAGAGGGTCAGTAATGCATCAACTGAGGGTGAGAACTGAGTGACCTACTGGCAAGTCGCCACTGGATGTACTTTTCATGACGCTGGACCTTCTCCTTGCGCTCGAGCCACTTCGTCATTTGAGCGAACTCATCCTTGCAATTGGTCGCGCGGTAAGCGTCTTTGGCAAGGTCAATGTGGAGACGCTCGGAGTACTGAGTATCGTAGTTGTCGGTTGTTCCGAAGAGCTCAATCGAGCGTCGATAGTGTTCAAGCGAATGCAGCTTGGGCAGCTTGAAGTGTTCACGGATGTTCAGGTCGACGAACACTTGCTTATTCGCATGGAAGTCCTGCAAAGCCTTGTCTAGACGTCGGAGCGTGCGGCTGGTGTGCGTGGGTAGCTGAGCCAGGTATAGGAAGTCCAGCAGAGCCCGAGTTGCGCGTACAAGTCGGGTCGAAGATGCACCACCTGGCAGTGGTAGCCCCACAATGAGACCCAAGAGAATCCGGCCGATGTCTTGATGTTCCTTGCCTGTGACACGGGATAGTGATGAGATGCCTTTGGTGAAAGCGCGGAGGCTATGGTTGGGCGGGAGACGAGCGCAACGGGCGTCGAGCTCTTCGGAGCCATAGGCTGTTTGTACCCATGCGACGAGGTGCTTCAGAACGCCTTGGTAGAGTTGGTGTAAAACATCGGGGGTAATCGCCGCAAAGATGTTGGTATAGGGGAGTGCCTCCCAGAAGGGGTGGTAGAGCGGTTTGATTCCAGCATCCCTACATGCACGTGTGAACGCGAGTGGCCCTTCGTCAATTGCTGCAAGTGCGTCCAGGACTTTTCCAAGGTCACGGAACGGGCGGTGGGCATTAGAGAGTTCACCAACTTCGTTCCGGGGCACGTCGCATTTTGGACACTCCCCGTTCTTCCCACCCGTGACCAGGAGCTGCTCTGGGTAGTCGCCCACGAAGGTGGCTACGATGGGATGCCCTCGTCGGACTACACCATCCCCGCTTGCAAGATACATGCCGCTAACTCCAAGTGTAGCAAGTGGTTCGAGCACGCGGCCCATACATGCATGGAATAGGTTTGCGAGGGTACGGCGGCGGGAAGCCTTGTTGGTGATGTGAAGGAGACGGGTGGTAGGGAGATAGGCGAGGAGGATCTGGCCTCGGCGGGATGGTTTGCAACGAACGTCCTTTGGGAGATTGCCGAGTGTCATGTACACTGGGTACGCGCTCTTGTTTCCGATGAGGGTGAGCTGCGTCTTGTCCGACGATATGATGATCGGCACAACCGTAGCTCCGGGGCGTTGCTTCTCGAGCTCAGCCTATAGTCAACGTTAACGTCTGATGAGTATAGTACGAGATAGACATGAACACGTACTTGAGTTGCCCACCACCACTTCCCTGTGTTCATATCGAAGTAGACACGAACAGATCTTGACTCATCAGTGTAATGACGCTCGGGGACCAGAAGCAAGAGCGGCGCAAACTCCGGGTCTCCAAACAACGACCGAATGCAGGCAACAACATCGCGGAAATAGACTTCAAACATCTGGCCAGCGACGTCAATCTCATGTCGCTGAAAGGCCGGACGTCCACTTGGGAGCTTGTCGATGATTGCGTTGAGAGTACGGCTATCCTTGTATGAGAGAGATAGTTTTTGCGCGAGCTGTCAAGACAAATCAGAAGTTGAAGGCAGCTTGAGGCGGTGTTATAAGTTACCCCGTTAATAGCTAGCAAGTCGGTGAATGCTGTAGATCCCGCTCCTCGTAGCTTAGCCCACCTCGCCAACTCCCAGTCTGTTTCTGAAGCGAATGGTGCATACAGATTCTGAGCCTCAGGATCACTGACTTCAGACTGATATTGTCGATATGTAGGTGACGCAACCTGGGCGGTGGCGAGAGGGTCACAGATTGCGGCTCCTGCGCCACATCCGGGATAGCACACCTTGAACGTACTGACAGGTGGATGACAAGACACTGGCTCCTGTTCAGCGATGGGCAACGAGAGAGCGGATGAGAAGGGCCGTGTTGAGGTAGGCAGGGATGGTGGCATGACAGGTACCGACCCAGAAGGGTCACCCGAGTTCATATCCACGTCCATAGTGTCGTCTTCATTGCTAGGGAAATCGCTAGAAGCATAGGAGCCAAAGAAGTCGCCTTCGAATGGTATGGGCGCTGCATCCAGATCAAGTGTCTGCATAGGTGTGGGTATTGAGGCGTTTTCGAGGTCCGGCTCAGGGAGCACCGTAGAGGCGAGGTTGGCAGCAACACACTTCGGATCTTGGGTGCGAGCAAGGTGCTTTGAAAGCCCAGACATCGAGAAAACCTTCTCACACCCAGGGCAGATAGTGGAAGGCATGATAATGTAACCACAGCAAGGCGAGTACAAGTACACGCAGAGGAGACTACGTCTAAGGTGATTCCAATCCTTGCCCGGCACAGACATGAGCGCTTAGCGTTGCATAAGCTCCGAACGAAACTCACTTTTTTTGATTGTGAGGTCTTCTTGCTTTTGCCTTGCGTCCCCAACAGTTCGTCTTCGCTCAACGTCTCACCTCATGCCCAGTAAAAAGCCCACCGCAAAGCACAAGGATGCCCATGCGGTGACACAAACACCCGACCATAGTACGTCTCGATGTTCCCAACGTCACCAAAAAGGTCAGCCGCCAAGTTTGATATCAGCATCAGAAGACCCCCCTGGTACGTTGGAAACATGTCCGTGATCAGTAGTGTTCAATATAACAGAATATGTATAGTTACTCGCCATTCGCCACGGCCAACCGCTACCAGAGAAACGGATCCTACATCCACGCGGCCGAAGCATAACACGAGGGCTGCACAAGCTGCTAACAAAGGTAGGTCAGAGCCATGGTTATAGAGACTCGTGGGCCCGTACATCTATCCAATGCTGATACGCTCTGCCTTATCTAGCCGATGAGCCGACCAAGCGCGCACTTCCGATTCAATCTCCAGCAGGCCGTCCCGCCAAAAAAGCTAAGTCCTCAAAGGCAACTACCCGTCTCGGTGAGCTCAGAAGGCATAATATGAGGGATGGGTATGTCTCACTCACATCAATACAATAGATATACGCTCCGCTGAGGCTGTACAGCAAGGACTCATGCCCGCTGCTGGCCGCCACGCAGAGGCCCCAGCGGCTACAACCAAAAAGACGAAGGTCAGTGAGGCAGAGGACATCGAGCCGCAGATGAACATGCCTTCGCAAGCAACAGCTGCAACTGTATCCAAGGCAAAGAGCGGCAAGGGTGGTCGCCCCAAGACGGTTGTACCCGTGGATCACTTCAGCGACGATGAGCTTGAAGATGATCCAGAAGAACCTGAAGAAGGTGAAGGAGCCGTCCAGTCAGCTGATGAACAGGGCGATGATGAAGAGGATAGTGGGTCGGATGATGATGAGCTAGCTGAACACTCGCCGCATGATACGATCCAAGCCAAACTCGACGCGGAGGTGTGTGCTTACCCTATCTACAAGATAAACGTGGCTGAAAGCGGTCCCACTGGGCAATTTCACTAGCGTCCTGCGTGGACAGCAAGGGGCAGCTCCGTGATGCGCCAAATTGCTGTGAAAAATAAAGGTAAAGGCAAAGCCATCGAGATCGGCACCGGAACGGACAATGTAATGGGCGATGAAGAGCAAGTTGAGGACGCCCAGGACGATTCCACAGACCAAAGTGGGCAAAATACAGAGTTCCAACCCGACGAGGATGAGGAGGAGGAGAGCAGTGAGGGTGAGGTTGACGTGGTCGAGGATGTGGCATGCTCGAGCACAGGCTCTCAACAAGGGCGGCAACAGGTGATTCCCGGTGTTAAGAATAAGGTTAGAGTTTGCCTTGAACTCTATTCCTGCTGCCACGATGACCTTCATCTCCCCTAGGCTCCCTCGAAGCGCGACTTGAAGGATGCCCTTGAGGTTCGTCTCTTCTGTCTTCTCCTTGCTGCCCCCTATTCTGCTGACTCAGTAAATCTATGGTGGGCAGAGGCCGGCCTGGAACGCGAAACATGCCTCTACAACCCACCGTGCGAGTACAGCATCTCAATCCTTGCCTCCCCCAAGCATCGGGAACAGCACTCGGTCGTCAACTTCTCAGACTGTCGCCAGCCCACAACTTGCACCTCCAGCCACTCCCTTTGACCAACCTGTGGTGCACGCACCAGTGGCAGACAACACTGAGCCGGCCAATGCCTTCGATCCGGTGTGTAGCCACTCCACAGCATCGCACACCATTACTCAATGCCACTAACGTTCACCTCTTCGACACATTTGTGTAGTACGATCTAGTGCCTCCTAGCCACCCCGGTGGTGTCTTGCCTCTTACGCCACAGCATCCACACATCCGTGAGATGCTTCGGAGCTCATTCCCTCGTATTGAGGCGGAGTTGATGTTCAACGAGGCGTTCCCGGATTCAATCAACCGCACGAAAGCAGTAACACAAGCGATGATTCAGTCAGCGGCTACGCTCGGACACGCAGCTCTCGAAGAACGCCTCCGCAAGGACAACCTCTTCACCAGGCTCCTGACAGCGATTGTAAGTTCATCTTACATCACCCGGATTGATAGCTGACATGTATAGTGGGTTCAGCCCAGTCAGCGCATCAGTACGTTCCGTGGTGCGGTCAAAAAGGTAGCGGATGCACATGTCACCGCGTTCTATCAACTGGCACCAGAAGAATGCTCGGCGAAGATTCCGTGGTTGTTCAACCATCTCACGTATATCTACCCCGGCGATGTAAGAGGTGATTGTCATAGTACGATCCGTGTTTGATGCTGAAGTCTCTCAGTTCAGCAAGCAGTCCGTGCCGTGGGGCAAGCCATACCAGCATCCAGCTGTTGCGGCCGTAATCCGTGCATGCTTTTTCACAGGTATCGGCGCGTTTGCGACACTACATGCGGATCGCTTTGCATCAAGCCTTCCTGATCGTGCTGATGAGCGTGAGATCCCAATGGCGATGCTTGCGCTCGTCAGCACAGCGGTAAGTCCTCAGCGTACGAGGTTTCAAGTTGTCCTACCACTCACTCATCGTCCATTCGTAGATTCATGCGTCCCTTGCCGAATGGAAGACGGGATCGCACAAATCTATCCCATTCTCAGGTGACGCCTTCCTGGACGTCTACAACGAGCACCGTACGCTCCTTATTGGGATCCATAAGCAAAACATCCGCGCGTATCACACCATGATGCATCGCTTGTACGCTGTGTCAAGGTAAGGGCTCCCCGTTGCCAGTTTCTACTGTCCACAGTATCGCTGAGCGGATATGTAGCGGTACTCTCCAGACCCAACCAGCAGGTGCCGGGGCTGCCGCCAATGCGCTTGCACAGGTCGACATCGCCGCAATGGACGTCGACTAATCGTTCACATGGGCATCTGCTTGTCTATCCGACGCTAATCCAGTACTGCTTCATTCGTCTTGTCCGAGCCTATCAACCTCGACGCGCAGTTCGTTATAGAAGTATTGTTGTCGCTCATTTGCTCCGTCTGACATGCGGCTAGAGTTAGCTTTCTAGATATATGTTGTCCTTTCCCCTTTCTTGTACTAGTTGTAGTCGCCTGAGCTGGTTTGTACAGGTATATGGCCAGTGTTTATAACGAGCGGAATGCCATGCTACGAGTATCTCCGAGTTGCATCAAACCGAACGAACGTAACGACCAAGCAGACCATAGTACGAACGCATAATGGACGAAACACAGTATATAATCCACTCTACGCAGGGATGCGGGGCCTTAACAGCTTCTCATTAGGCGGGGATTTCTCTGTTTATCATAATGATCTAATGACTCTGATTATTGATAAATAGTCTACGTTACAGGTAATTCGGGCGGGAGGTTTTCCCTGATGCTGTCCCCATCACGATAAACCTCCTACGAATGGTTTGGGGTTGCGCTAAAATATGAACGACTGAGTCACATTCACACTAGCACAGTCATACGGTTCTCGAGCCTTTCCTCACCTTGACACTGGCAGGTAATCCATTCACTACTTACCGGCCGCCCCGAGCCTTTCCCTGGGCCAGCTGCACCGTGCCACGGGCGCTACGTATCCTCAAGACGGCTGCTATAATGAGGAAAACAACGGCAAACCCCAGCGCAGCTACAGCGGACGCCGAAACTCCCGTCATGGGCGTTCCCGAGAGGGGCGCACCGTCGAGCTGTGCATCCCCATAGCATATCGACCGGGCAGGCAGCTATGTGAAGGGCAACGCGAGTGAGTACGGATAGGCATGACGTCGAGGACAAGGGTGGATCGGTATGGTCATGCCATCGTCGCGTACCTTGCCGTGTACGAGATACTCGAGGAATACGTCGCCCATGCACGTGTTTGGATCGATGCCGAGTACCTGCAATCCCGGATTCCATAAGCAAGCAAGCCCGGCTCAAAGGTGAAGAGTGCGATATAGTACCCCGAACTTCATCTGCAAAACGCCACGGGCACTCTCGATTCCAGGGACGACCTTTGAAAGCGGGTGGTGTCGCGCCAGAGGGTCATCGGAGTATTGGATCACCAGCGGGGCGACGGCGGGTACCTTTGGTGCTGGATTGCCAACGTCCAGCGTGAGGCGTTCCACTGCGCGGAAGGGCCAGAGATGGCACAGGTATTCGAGCTTGGGGAACATGCTCGAGCCTACCGTGACAAAGAATTGGGTTAGTAATTCACGTCGGACTACCGAGATAGCAGGGGTCGAAGAGTAGGACTGACTGAACAGGGGTGCGAGGTGGATGTCGTCCTCGAGCATTGCGGCGATCTCGCGCGTGCGTCCTTCCGCGACCTCCGGATTGTAGTCGCTCGCCTTATCTCCGCAGTATATGGGCATCATGCCGAGGGTGAGGTCTTCAATATGTGGGATCTGCTGTAGCTCATAGAGCAAATCAGCAGCACTGAGCGTCCAGTTGCCCCACTTGATCGGTTTGAGCGCGGATCCGAGGGCGGCGTTTTTGACATCGACCTCCCGAGAGTTCCTGAGCGTTCACGAGTCCCGTAAGTCACCTCGGGTCTTCATGTACAAGGCATAGTCGATGTAGCATCGACCACTCACTTCCAGCCCAGATACTTCTTCCGGATTATCTGTACAGAACGTAATCTAGTAAGCCATCTGTGCAAAGCCGCATCGCATAATTGCAGCTTACGCACGCCAAATAGGTTCAAATGGGTCAAAGCCATGCCGTCCTCGTCCTCGTCCAGGCTTTGTTCATACCGGGTATGCCAGTACCTGGAGCAAGTCTGGTTCGCCGCTTTCATACAGAAATCGACGTAGCGGCCAACACTATTTTCGGCGTGGAGAACATCTTCTCGCCAAGTCTAGGGTTGGAATGGCGCCGTAGGTTATTCATGAAGAATGAGATACCGAGAGTATCCCAAACGTACCTCATACGATTCTTGGTGTAGATAGGCCTCGAGGTCCTGCGGCGCTTGCAAAACAATGCGACCAGCACGCTATTATGACACACGTTTAGCTCGGCCATCTGAACTTTCAGCATCCGTGCCTACCTCAGGAAACACTTCAGAAGAGACAAGTATATGTCAGAGACAAGGGATCACAGAGGTGAGAGATGAACTGGCTTACTCTGCAGCAAATACTGCCCAATACGAGCACCAGACTCGGTCCCCCTGAAGTTCACCGCACTGCCAGGACCGTCGAAGAAATCGGCCATGGCGACCAGGTCGCGCACGGTGGCCGCAGTTCCCATATACCTCAGCATCGTAGTATTTTGCTTGAGAATGCACGCTTCGATCATCGCAGCTTGCAATTGGAGCCAGCCCTTCGCGTCGCCGTGTGTCTGCTCCCGGAAGAACTCCATCTGATTATCTAGAGCGACCTCGAGTCCCAGCGAAAGCCTGTTGAACGCATAGAACCAATCCCTATCTTCCCGCGTGTCGAAACATCTGGCAAAGCTGGGCCTGACAAGCAAAACCGCAGGCTATAAGCCAGCAAAGGGCGACAAGCTGCTACATGTGCACTCACGCAGTGAGGCCGGGATGACTGGTGTAGCCGCGCGGGTTCCACACGACGATGTCGTACTTCCCCTGAATCATCTTTTGCAAGTTCAAAGCCCCATATAGCATCCACGTCTGCTGGCGGGTCACCGCTTCTCCTGGCAGACTGATGAACCCTAAAGAGTATATGCCTGTGGATTGCCCATCAAAATACTGCAGACGCGTCGCAACGAAGAAGCCCGTCCTGTGTACCTGGGTCTACAAAGATGGTGCCCTCGCGGTTGACACCAGGAGCGGCAGGATACCTCGCGTAATGAATCTGCGTGTGACCGATGTCGGGGTCCGCCCAGTCGAGAGGGACGCCGAACGAGCCGCACTCAATACGTTCGCTAAAAGACATGTTGAGCGGCAGGAGGTCCAGCAGATCGTTCTGGCCTAGGATACCACTGGCACAAGGGACGAGACGATGATGCCGAACCTCTCCTGCTGCATTTGGTAGAACGGGCACCTGCACGCGGGGTTGACGAATGCTCAGTCAAACCCACAAGGCGAGGTTGAGAAACTGGGTGCGAACGTACTTGTGCTTCTGGGCTTGAAGGCGTCCACGTTCTGGAAGCTGCAGGCCCTGACGACATGGCCAGGCTGAGGACAACCAGCGTGTTGAAGTGGACGATCGGGTGTGTATACATTATGGGCAACTCGAACTTGTGTGTGTCTCAGGGCCTGAAGGAAGAGGGATAGATTCCACCGTGAGAAGTGCGGCACTGACTTTCAAATATGCGTCGCTATGCTCACCAAGGCCATCAACTGTCAGACAGTGCGCAGGGATCGAACAACAGACTCGGAGAGGGAGAGGGCTTGGTTGGCGCAGCATCAGCGCTCGACAAACACGCAGTACCGGCAGCGATGGCGGTGGCACTGTTCTAACTTCCTGTGATAACGCGACCAAGAAGGCCTGGGTGCCAATGCACTGCCATCCATTGCCATCCAGTGGGGTTCCTGACAGTATTTCGAGCCCCTAACACGGAGTGCTCGGCGAAGCCCCTGGCGCGCAAGACGACAACCACGTCGTGAGCAGCTTCAAAGCAGTGAGATCAGACGAGAAGAGACCCCATGTGAGAAGATGCGGTGTTCTTACCGGGAACACTGCAGGCTGCAAGGTCGAGAAGCTTGAAATGAGGCATTGCCACCTGTCGCCCATGCCGATGATGCTTTAGTCCTCTGAATCTGATGTAATCACAAAGCATGAGATATGCGTCACAACCTAGATTCAAGTAAAACGTCCGAGCAGATACGAGGCGAAATCACCAGCTTGTAGATCTTCAGCGGGAAGATGCCAACGAGGAAAGTGAACGTTAATGTATGCAACGCGGTCAATGGGGAAGCAACAAAGCTAAGTTATCAAGAGCTAACGGGACAAAATACCGATGCGAACAGAGGCAGGAGGTATTAACCAAGAGATACATTGCTGATGTTACACTAGTAGCGGTACGGCGCCTTACAGGTCGAAGAAGCAGAGACAATAGACGGAGGGGACTGTATCATAGGCGCAGCGCCCTCAGGCTGGGGCTGCTGGGGCTGGAGGGCAGGGGGAGGCGGGGCAGCAGGGTTAAACATCATATCGTGCACGCTGTGCAGCATCGGCGTGCGGTTCATCGCGTTCGGATCTGGGCCCATCTCCGGGATAGCAGGCTGCCAGGCTGCGGATGACGAAACCAAACTCAATACTGGGCTCCACGACTGGCAAGGGCGTAGACGGGGGTACGTACTGTGCGTGTACTGCTGAGGCGGCTGCTGGGGCGGCTGCTGATGCTGCTGCTCCGGAGGCGGCATCGCAGGATAGTGGGGGCTACGCTCGAAAGACGTGCCCATGGGCGGGTTGTGAGGAGCTTGCGGCGGCTCGCTTGAGGAGGGTGCTGAGAGAGTGGGCGTGGCGGGGCTGGAGGGTGACGCATGCAAGTGGTCGACGAGGATGAGCACTTGCGGGTCTGCCTCCGACGTGCGAGGACCAGAACCCGAATGGCCTTTGATCATCCCCTGGGCCGCAAGGAAGGCCTTGATCTTCTCGCGCAGCGCAGTGACACTGTTGTTCTCCTGCGCAGTGCCGGATGAGCACGCCCCTATCTCCCTCGAGCTCAATCTCGAGGCTATAATCACTCACCCTCATCCAATCTGGACGCTTCGCACCAAACCCAAGACACTGCAACCGGAGACGGACGCAGGTCTGGCAAGCACCGTCTGCGTTCGGCTGCTCATCGCATTTCTGTGGAGACAAAGTCGTCGAACACGAGGCGAGTGGCGTTCCGCAAGAAAAGAGCGGTTTCAAAGGGGGAAAAGACGAGAATGAGAGACGATTCGTATACGCGAGAGACGGTGCAGACGAGCGCCTGGTGAGAGTACTGACCTTTCGACGGATCCTGCAGGTGTAGCAGCCCGACTTGGCACGAACGGCGCCTTTTGGCTTGGGCGCTCCGGCCTTCTTTTGGGATCGGGCCTGCTGCGAGGTGGAAGAGACTTGCTTGCGGGGGCTCGAAGGAGCGTCGGACATGGGCGTAGGCTGGGGGGATGCAGCAGGGATATTTATTGGGCGCAGGGAGAGCGGGAGGGAGGCCGAGCGAGACAAGGAGGACGGGCAGAGATGGGCGTTTATTAGGAGAAGGTAGAGGGGGCGTGACTACTTACTTATATGTACTCGCCCAACAACCGTGAGAGTTTTTCTCTTGTTGATTTCTCTACATTTCTCCTTACCCCCACTTATCCCGCACTGCCCCCGGACACCCCACGTAAGCGCCCCTTTCTTGGCTCCTTAGACATCGCCTTACCCGCCATAACGTAACTGATTGACCTTTATTTATCATCGATTCATATTTCGCCCATTATATACCCCTTGTCAGCCGTACTGACGGAAAGTCAACACCATGAGCTGCGGCCCATTCAGCTGCCAAAACTGCGCTGCGGCGCCTTCGAGTGCTGTATTTATCACGATGTGTTCCAATTCTGCGGTGCGCCCGGATGCGAAGGCGAGCGCCCGCTCGGAGCGCTCGACTCTCCGGAGAATGGAAGAGCGCCCAAAGCTGCCACAGCCGCTGAGATCTGGATACTGAGATCTCAGGTCGCCGTCAAGTTCCAGTAGCACCACTTTCTTTACCTCCTCCAGTAATATAAGCTCTACGACGCAGAGCTTTATTTTGAAACAGCAGAAGCCCTGACGAATCTCGTCATCGATCTAAAGATGCTCAAGATTCTCCCCGAGAGGTCAAGTCCGACGAGTTCACCACGAATAGAGTGTAGCGCAACTCGGCGCTTCGCAGCGCTAGCGCTGTCAAGCGCACGTTGAACGTTGTCTGTGTGGCGTGCCTTTAGGTGCCTTCTCGCCATCGCTACATGGTCCGCCAGGGATCAAGCTGATGCTAGCGCGTTTCGGGCTACGCAAATAACAGCTCTAACAGCGCCAGACGCACCGGTAACCGACCAAGACCAACTCTAAGGCCATACCTCATCAACTCCATGGATTTCTCAAAGGCCTCCTGGAACCAAGCCCGTCGCCCGCGTCAAGTCGAACATGTATCATACACATGCGCAATGGTATGTACGTAGCGGGGCAAATATCGGGAGCCGTTCTGTATGGTATCCACAGCAGGAACATTAGACTACTAACCTATGATACACTATCACAACGGACGTCGATGGCCGGTAAAGCCCCCCAACCCGCCCGGCGATATAATTATCGTACAACCCAGCCGTTCTCTGCGTTTCATCCCCAGGTAACCCCCATCATCCCACCTGCTCGCGCGCCACGACACGACACCGCATCGGGGAGAGCAATAGCCCGTATGTACAACAGCATCAAGCACTGCTCCCAGAGTGAGGAGGTCGCGTTGCGCTGCGTTCCCGATCGAGACTTGAAAGACGGACGACGTCGGGGATCCTCGACTTTCACGCCGTGCGAGGCCCGGTGCGATGTGGTGCTGCTTGCCCACATAACCCACACCCGCCCTAGAGAGAATGGCGTCAAAGCACCAGCCAAAGACCCCGTTCCCTGAGCACGCTGGTAGCAGGAATAGGGAGCTAACGCAGCCAGGACTAAGAGTGACGTTCCGCGGACCCCGGCTCGTGCTGGACGCCCGCCGATGCATTGCTCGCTGGGCTGAACGGTCCTCCCCCGCTCAAGCTCAGCCGCCGTGCGATAGAGTCCCTCCGCTTCCCGGTCACCGTTGTTCCTCCCGATGCACTCGCCCCCGGCGCCCCGGGTGCTGCGTTCGGGGGGCTGCTCACGGGTGGGGTGGCATCGCCCGGGAGGACGCCCTGCGTGGACCGGCGTGCGATGAGCGCGCGGATGGCGCTCAGCCATTTGATCTCCTCTTCTTCGCTCGGCGCGCAGAGCAGCAGCGTGCGCTTCGTCGTGACGACTTTGAATGTGTGTGTCCCGTGCGCGCCGTCGCCGTCGTCTGGCGAAGAGGATGAGGCGATCGGAGGAGACGCCGCCGAGGGAGAGGTGACGCTGGGCAGATTCCGGTGTGGAGGAAGCTCGTACTCGAGCGCGTCAAGGATCATCGAAAGGGGAATTTGGCGATGTGGCTTCGTGTCCTGTGCGAACGCCGGGCAAGAAGCACACGACGAAGCCAATTCAGTCAGCGCGCTGCATCTCTATCTTGGAAACCACAACGACTAAGTTGTGTACGTACCATGTGGCTGCGGGAATAGACCAGCTTCTCGCCGCTCAGGACGAACCATCTCTTGTGCCAGTTGTGCCGCCGTGATCCGCACTTCATCAGATAGCCTGAGACAACAGGCTTCGATGGTAATGCCTCGGACGTTGCGTGCGGCGGTGCCGCAGGTGATGTGCCAGTGACTGGCGGTTTCGTATTGGGAGACGCATCGTCAGACTCGGAGGAGGTGAGCTGGTGCGCATATGGTGACTGGGAGGGCGAGGATGAAAGGCGAGATGGAGCCCGAGCAGTACCGGGCGTGGTGGGGATGGGAATGGGTGCACTGCTGACCGAGTTCCGTGTTGACGTGGACAAGAGCGCCGTGCGCGCATCGTTGATAGCGCGGACCCAGTCTTGCACCTCCGCTTGTGACTCGGCCTGAAGGTAGAACGTGCGCACAGGAGAGACAATGCCGAACGTATTTTGGTGCTTCTTCAGCACGACCGGCGTGCATGAATGCACGTCGGTGAGCTCCAGGAGTCGCAGCAGCTTGTATTCTGCAGATGTCTTGTAGAACGCCAGATGCGCCGGGCGCAGTACGAACCACCGCTTCTTCCACGTCTATTGAACGGTGTTGGAGATACAGGAAAGCGTTGAGACGACGAGACGAGCGGTCAATTGCGATGAGATCGAGCACTAGGAGGGCGCATAGAACGTGATGCTGACATACCTTTCTGCGCTCGCCCTTCTTCCATAGGTATCCTGTTTTGATCACGGTCTCGTCAAGGGAGCCCCGAGTTGCAGCACTCGTGTCCTGCACCCTCCAGCCACCCTCCTCGTCATCCGAGCCTTCTTCAGATTCCTCCCCGCTCCCTGACCGACGCTCCTCAATCACAGACAATGGGGGCTGCGAGGATGAGGTGGCACCGTGGACCACCCCGCCTGCGCCGATATTAGCCATGGGGGAGGGCGAGATGACGGCATCGGGCGAGAAGACAGAGTCCGAGTCGGATTCTGTGCCGGATACAGCGACGGATACGGGCGTGGGTTTCTGTGCAATGTGCCCCGCAGGCGTCTCAGCAACCCGCGTTGTAGACAATGGGGGATCGTTCCGGCCACCCCTCACCCCTAGACGTGGGGAAGCAACCTAAACGCGCTAGAACGCACCTTTACTTGGGGCTTCGCTGTTGAGTGCAGCGAGAGCTTGCGGGTAACTTCTTGGTGCGACGGCGGAGGCACCGAGCGCGTTTGCGAACCACTGGAGGCCATCGTGGGTGTAATCGGGGTAGCAGACGCGTATAGGAGAGAGACAGCGTTCGCAGGACTCGCGGTCGCTGTCGTCGTCGTCGTGATCACCTTCGCGAGTGATTGGGCTTTCGGCGGAGTGCCGGAGTGTTGGCGGAGGGTAGAATTTGGGCGATACTGTTCAGCTCCGACAGCCGCTCCGCCCCAAGGTTTGATGAACGCCCAGTGGCACAAATATGACACGGTGGCTGAGCGCTGATGGAAAGTTGGGCGTCAATTCAGCCATGACGCTACTTATGGTATTAAGCGCTCATATAGGCTAACTTGGGCAGAGTGGTACTGTCTTCTCAGTGTACTCTTTATCAGGACAAGTTGGGATCTGTGTCCGAGAATTGCAAGGACTTACGAGTCGAGTAGCATCAATATAGACGGTACGCACGAGATAAAAGTGATTTGTTTTGACATCTGCGACGCTCCAATATGGCCCACTAGAACCTTCAGCCCATAATCATAGGACCATATAGAAGTGAGCATCTGAGCGGTATAGATTTCTGCTCGCCATCACTACTCATCATTACCAGTAAATGTTCCGTATTGAGCTCTTATATAGGGCCCCGTTTACTGAAATTAAGCCGGGACCAAAAATGTCCATAACTTTCCTCTGGACGGCAGGACATCCGAGAAAGCTGGTAAGTTCGCTAGATGATACGTTTACTTGGCATTGTATGGTCCGCTCAGGCAGCCAGTTGCCCACCACTTGCGCCCAACAGAAGTGTCGTCGATGCCATGAGTCCTGACAGATCCTACGGCGCGCGACTGCCTACGTTCTCGCATGGGAAAGTCATGCATTTGGCGCAGTGAATCTGCGTTCAATTCTCGACATCACTCATGACCCCGCCCATACAAAGCCGTGCCCGAGCTGCTCGCTCTCAGCTCACCCACGCACGGGGGAGCGCTACCGGACTCAGAGTCCCCAAGTGACTACGCACCCGGCCGGCTAGTCTTGCGGTACTGATCCTTCAAGAAATCCCAGATATCAAGCGGCTTGATCACCACCTCGTCTGCACAGTTACATAGTGTGATAGTGTGGCAAATTCGTCCAAGTAGCCGCCTAGAGCATACGGCAGTCTAAGACAAGCAGTTGGTCTTGAAGTTGCTAAGTAGAGCTTCAAAGGTTCTCGTCTCGAGGGTCGGAAATCTAGATCATATAATTGCAAGCTAGTGCCCTCGCTAGTGATGCTGTGCTAAATTCGAAGTAGCCGTCGGTTGTGAGAGATATGTACCATAATGTACGACTTCACGAGTTCACAAGTTCGAGGTATGTGCGAACTGCGCGTCCGCTCGGGAGCTGCCGTGCACGCGATCGACTGGATCGGACCCACCCATATGATTTCCGGATCGGTATCGTGTACCGCGTCTGTTACCCCAGCCTGAGCGTGAGCTGATCTTTATCTGCTGAAAGTCGCGTCACTCTCTCCCTTCTACCATACCACCACCACCTCTACCAACCACTCACACCGACCATAAGCCATGTCCCAAGCCAAGTTCGAGAAGGCCGTCGCCATCGTCCAGAGCCTGCCCAAGGAGGGCCCTATTCAGCCCTCCCAGGAGGAGCAGCTTTACGTACGTCCCCCTTGCGCGCGCGCGCGATCTATCCTCGTCGGAACGCGTCTCTCTGACAGTAGTTTATCTCCGTCTTGGTTCGCCCGCGTTCACCCCACGTCGCTGAGTGCAGTTCTACAAGTACTACAAGCAGGGTGAGTTTCTCTCGCGTGCTGGGCTTGGCGGGATCGAGTATTGAACGGCACCCGCGACGCGCAGCGACCGTGGGCGATGTCAACACCTCGCGCCCTGGTATGCTCGACTTCGTAGGCAAGGCCAAGTGGTAAGTCGTACCGCGTTACACATCCCGCCCTATCCACGCGGGCTGATCTCGTCCTCCCCGATCATCCAGGGACGCTTGGAAGAGCGTTGAGGGTACCTCCAAGGAGGACGCTTACGCCAAGTACGTCGAGAAGCTCCTCGAGGTCAGTCGCAAAACCTCCCTCTCCGCACTCCCTCGTTCTCACCGCGTTCTCGGAGACAGATCCTCAAGCGCGCGGATACCGAAGAGGCGAAGAAGTACATCGCCGAGATCGAGGCCGCATAGACGGCGGTGCATGTATGAGTACAGCAGCAGTGAAGATCGAATGTATACCATCAAGTGTATGTCTACCGTGCCCGTCCCTCACTTTCGGCTAGAGGCGAACCCCTTGCCCCACGACAAGCGCCAAGACTCAGGAAGGCAGACAGAGATGTCGTCCGATGCCCGTCCATCGTTCGACATACTGACCCTCCTTCCTCGACCTTGCACCATAGTCAGCCGCTGGAATCACTGCCGTGGCGCTTTACAAGGCGCACCGGCCGTTCCCGCGGACAGCTCCAGCGCTGGATTCGTGGAGGTGGTTCCATGAAGATATCCTTTGGCGGTGCTGCATACAGTGAAGATGCACTGTATGCGCGCCTGGACCATAATATACATAGTTCAACCTGCAAGAGACGCTCCAGGAACCAGATTCAGCCATCCACCAAACCGTGAATCACCGCACCAGCGCTGTTGTCGATCCCCTCCCCAGCTTCGAGCTATTGAGACAGCCCCTACCTGCAATAGAACCGGGGCGCGGCCTCTCTGCAGCCGCTGATTAGCATCCGCGCGCAACTTCGCGGCTTCCTTTGGGCGCCCTTCGTTTGCAACCTGCTGCGCTATGGATGGCAGACGCGCTCAGAGGTGCTTGGATGCGGTGCCTATGACGGAGGGCCCGCGCTGGTAGAGTCTATCAGGACGCCCATTCACCGCATGTCGCGCGCACGTTCCTTCTAGCCTGGGCGGATCTAGTCAAGGGCGCGGTGGCGCCACACCACGACGTGCCTGCTGCTGCGGTATACATACCTATCCAGATATCACCAGCGGCCAGCCTGACAGTCCGACATGATCTCCTCATATCGTCTTGGAAGAGAACCTCATCGGTCACGATATCGCCAGTCGTCGATGCGGTCATCGTAGGTCTCGGCCGCATCATGATACTCTCATGAGCATTCGCCAACGGATTCCTTCAGGCTCATGTACTCACTCGTGAATCCAGATTTTCCCAGTAAAGGCACATCCCAAGTCTAAAAACAAATTCATGAAAAACATGTGCAACATATTCCGAGCGAGACCCCGAGCACCGTATGCACACGTATTCCTACAATTGAATTTGACGCTCTGGAACCGCCTCGAGGCCTCGCCCAACCGCCCAAGCCATTCTGGGATCTGGATACACTTGCCCTCGGCGACATACGGCGTTTGAGAGATAAGTACGACAAATAGGCATGAGATCGCTAGGCACCCTGCAAGCTTGCCCGACTCGAAGCACTAGCATCGACGCGGGGATTGACGGTACTACTACTATATTAAGTACTAATTTAACATATACAGCCTTCACAACAGTATAGTACTTGCGAGCCATTGAGTCCGACTCCGAGGACCGAGGTGCTCTCGGAGATATGGGTGTTTGTGAGTTCCCCTGAGGGCCGCAAACTGATAGACACGCCCATGATTATGTTCTTCTTTCTATAGTCCGTCTTCGGGAAGCAAGATGGAAACCTGCAGGCTTTGTGAACCATTAATATTCAATCTTGGCGGCGAAACATTTTGATGTAATAGATACATACCTATCTCGCATATGCCGGTGGCACGTCGTACGCCATGGCATTCACCTGCCGCGTCTCTAGCAGTGTCCTCAACGCCGACATTTCCTCCCGCAGCGCCATGAGCATTGCAGGGTTGTTCTCGTCCATCTCGCTACCATGCTGATCGGGCCGAGATTTGCGTAGCATTCCTTCGAGCGTGTCGCTCTGCTGAGTATGCAGCTCGGAATCCTCCCGCTCTGGTAGAGTAGGAACTTCGCGCTGGGCTAGGCGGACGGAGAGCTCCTGTTTAGCTGTCGTTGTGTTCAAGGAAGACTCCGTGACAGGGGTTTCGCGGAGATCCGCGAGTTGCGAGTAGTCTGTGCTCGTTTCCGAGGCGGGTTTATGCTCGGAGGGAGTGAGTGTGGTACTGGCAATGAGGTGGCGGCCCCTTTCGGACGGATGATCTTTGTCCAGTGCTGGCTGAGCGCTGCCTCCTAGCAACGCGCCTTGCGTGGTACGCCGCTGGCGTCGCACGCGGGCACGCCAGAGGGCGCCGAGGAGACACGCCGCCGCAATTGCGGTTACCCCTCCAGCGGTAGCGCCTGCGATCGCTGCAACATGGGAAGTGCGAGCCTGCTGGTGGTTTGGGGGCGTAGGGGACGAGACAGCGTTCGGCTGAGGTGTAGGGTAGGACGCGTTTGCCTGCGGTACGTAGGAAGTTCCGCCAGGCTGGGCTGCAGGGGAGGTGGCGGTCGTTTGGGATGAAAGGGAAGATGCATCCCCTTGCGATGAAGGCAGGTGGCTTGCCTGAGCTGCAGCAGGTGACGTAGACGCAGGGGCCGCATAGTAAGAGGAGCTCATCTGGGTGGTAGATGAGGGAGCGTTTGCCTGGGACGTAGGGGGCAGGACGTTCGTCTGAGCCGGCGGTACAACAGAAGACTGTGAGTCGTCTTCCTCGGTCGTATACGCGATGTAATCGAAGAGCACGACGGCAGGTGTTTTGCCAGAAGTGATGATCTGGATCAGGTGTTCTCCTTGCACGAGCGAGTCGTTGCTATAAACTGGCACCTGATAGAGGACGGGAGGTGTGGTCCCGTTACCCGGCTTGTGTGTGTAGGCGCCGACGTACTCGTTGTCGATGTAGAATGCGAGGTTCGTTGCGGTGATTGGCACCCCGGGGATGGCTGCATTCAGAACGATGTGGTAGACGTATACGGCATGTCCTGTAAAGCTAGCCTGTATGACCAGGTCAGGGTCCCCCGGCGTTCCATAGTGCACCGCGTCGTGCCACGTCCCGTCGAATACCTCGCCAGTGTCTATGGGGTCGCCGCCAGCACGAATGACACAGATTGAACACGTTTGGCCGATATTCCAGATCCCAGTTTCCGGCAGATAGAGAGGCGTAGCACCCGTGACGCTGTCGCCTTTCTGGTCGTCAATGGTACGGTTTACCGATGCGCTGGCGGCGAACGAGACGGACGCGATGAACGAGAGGAGCTGTACAAGACGCAACACCGCTGACTTTGTGTGCATGCTGACGGTCAGTTGAGATCTGGACATGCACGGGCGAAGGGGGAGGGCAGACCTGGTATTTTACCGACAAGTCATTGTATAAATGACTGCAGGTACTGATTAAGTTCTGTCCAGCTGAGCATATGGCGTTTCAACTAAGACGGCCCAGCTCGACCGGAATACACAACTACCTTCTCGCTGCACAGATGATTGATGAGGAATATGACCAACAAAAGATGGGCTGTAGCGAGACGTATCAGTATGGAAGTCGTCTCTCCATTGAGAGGGTTCACCTGATAGGGAACGCTTGCAACTTGGACGGTACTATGATCCAAGAAGTTGTGGCGCTGTCCAATCGGGGTGGTGTGGTTGCGGCATACTGTATAGCCTCACGGTAGAGTGAGCGTAATGAACTCGCACGGGGACTGGTAGTACTGGAAATTGCGTGCGGCGTTCATGTGCTTTGGCGGCTTCTATGCCGTGGTAGCTCGCGTCAAGCGATGCCCGGAGCAGTACAGTAGCTCACCCGCTTCCGCTTCCGCACGACGCACGATGTCCTTCAAGGACTCAGAAAAGTTTGCTGGTATGGGCTCGAGTCAATTACTCAAGACCAAGCCAACATGTGAGTGTACTCACCCCCTGAGAATCCTTGCCGTCCCTGCGACAGTAGTGCTTGCTGCTGACGTCTGGCTTCTGGGCCGTTGGCAGATTTGAGAATTGTTGGGCGGGCTGACATTGAATGTTGATGAGCACCAAGCGCTCATAGATACTCTCAAACCCGATACTTGTCTACTACGGACGCCAACTTCGCAGCTCATCATGTCGGGCGCGGTCGGTACGTACGCAAGAATGATGGCATGAGCAAGAAGTAAGCAACGTTGGGAGACACGCGAGGTCACAAGGAAGTGATCGAATTCTGCTACAAGCCGTTCGTCGTAAAAAGTCGTCAACTGCCATCGTAAGCACACGAGGCGCGAGAGAGTACAACAAAGATATCTGGTCCATGATGCAAGTGGAGGAGCAAACGAGAAGACGGGGTCGTGAATGGTCGTAAACGTCGCCAGCTGGGGCCGGCGAACGTGGAAAAGAGTAAGACAGAGGATTAGAAAGATGCGAGCGAGAAAACCGTCCGTAGCATAAAGATAGTCAGTAGAGGGGCGGGGTCTAATGTGTCAGCGGTGTCGCAAGATGGGAAAGAAGTGCATCAACAGCAGTGCGATTGGGGGGGATATCATGAGTCGCCGCTCCCAGTACGACGGTCGGGATTCGCGACGAAGAGGGACGGCTTCGGGGCGAGCCCGTACACGCTGCTCCTTGGCTTCTTGGGCCGACTCGGAGACGGAGGCGGTGGAGGGGAACGCGCCCGCTGTTCGAGCGCAGCGACGCGCGCAGCCACACTTGAACCGCGAATAGGGCTTGGCCGCCTCTCCTCCATCCGTAGTGGCGGGGGCGGTGTCGCGACATCTTCGACAGCAGTCATGTCTGTGGGAGATTGCACCAGCGCAGCGGCCGCTTCCGGGCGCGTGGGGATCGTCACCGACAGTGCACCGAGCTCGCTGTCCGCCGAAAGGCCAGCATGCCCTGTATGTCCGTGAGTATCTGCGCTCGCGCCGCTGTCGGTGCTAGCACTGCTTGCATGCGAGGACACAGTGCTCTTGAACACGATGTCCATCGTCTGACCCATCCTCTCGATCACCTCCGTGTCCGCCGTCTTCGTCGTCTGCAAGGAAGTTGCCGACCGGCCGTGGTGCGTGCTCGCGTATACGGGGTCGTGCCTGCTCCCATGCGTGGACGTTGGCTCATCGGGCGACTGAGAGTTCGAGGACTCCTTGATCGGCCCGAGCGGTCGCGGGGGCGGATTCGGGTCACGGAAGTCCAGCGGACGCGGCGCGGTGCGGGAGCCGTCGGTCGAGGTCGAAAGACGGTCCAAGATCGGCGTCTTCGCGAACCGAGACCACCAGCTATCTGAGCGCCGCATCGAGCGCATGATAGGGGGATTCGCGTCAATGATGGACGACGGACGGCGCGGCGAGGCAGGTGCCTCCCCTCGCGAGTGGTCATGCGATGAATCTGAGCTTGGCGGCGGGTCGGAAACCGTGAGCAGGGACGGGTGCTCGGAGAGTGGCGGAAGTCGTGTTGCATCAGCCGTTGCCGGGGGAACACGAGTGTAGCTGTATGGTCTCGGAGGTGGGTCATCAAGGGACGGAGGATGCTTGAACTCGGTGGGATCGGAGTCGTACTCCTCGTCGCCCGGAAGTTTGTAGGGCTCGTTCTCGTAATCAGCGAACGGGTCTTCGTAATAGGACCATTGCGAAGTGTACGATGCCTTCCGGCCTCCTTTCGGCCTTGATGCCGTCGGAGGGAGGCCCGGGAGGCCCACAAGGGCCGCTTTGTCAGAGTACTTGTCATACGATGACTCTTTGTCCCAGTACGTGGTCGAGGATGCGCCGCTGGGGTCCTTCGCGTGTGAACCGCGAGTACCGGACGCGTAGGCCAACATTGCGCCGCCGACGTTCCGCAAGGAGGTGAGCGAATCCTGGACCATGTCGCCAAGAGTTGGGCGGCCTTGCCCCATGCTCCATGACCCGATGCTGCCGTCGCGCCGGACATGATACCATCCGGGCTCGTCGAACACCGTCGTGTCCTCATCCGCAAGCATATCTCGGCGCCGTGGAGGCTGTGAAGTTCTGCCAGGCACTAATCCACCCAAACGTTCCCTCACAGACTGAACGACGTGCAAGGGCTTCTCGCGCACAGCGGCGGCGCCTGCGACAGGGATGATTGGACCCATGTGGGGGGTATCATCGTCGTCAGAGGGACCCAGGAGGTGGAAGCTGTCGTTGGGGCCACGGTGTTTATTGCTCATGTACCATGCAGCCGCACCCCCAGCGAGAAGGCCTAAGACACCAAAGACGACGCCGAGCGCGACGGCCGTAGCATGGGATTTGCCGGATGCTCCAGAGGGATCAGTAACCGGGCTTGTGCCGTTGCCGCCGTTCCCACCGCCGCCGGACTTGCCTGTGGATGAAGGAGAGGATCCGCCTCGTGTTCCTGTAGAGCCACCTGCCGTGCCTGAGGGCGACTGACCCGAGCCAGTACCCGTCGCTGTTGGACCAGGTATGGTGTTTGAGGTGGGGTTGGTAACAGCGACAGGAGGGGTGTATGTGCTGAGGAACGACTCCTTCGATGCATCGAACAGAAGCAGGCTGGCGTTGACAGGCGCGGATTGTGCGTACCCTGCGGAATGTCAGGCATGTCCACACCAGATGAATAGAAGCCTGTCGGGGCTATACATACCAAAGCCAAACAGGACTTCTGAACCTAATGCAACGGCGAAGTGGTCCCGCCGTGGTCCGACTTGGGACAGGGCATCCACCGCGCTCCAGACCATAGGGCTTTGTGTGGTATCAAGCACCCATCCATCACTGAAGAGGTTCTGCATTGTTGCATCTGCACCACCCTGAATCAAGACCTTGCCGTCATCAAGAATGGTCGCAGCGAATCCACGACGAGGGGATGGGAGGTTCGCCGACGACACCGAGAGACTTGTCCAAGCGAGTGTTGATTGCGTGGTGTCCAGGGACCAGATGGTTGAGAACGGAAGAAGTGAACCCTGAGACGGAGAGTAGCCGCCGAACACGATAAGCCGTTGGTCAGGAAGGACGATCGAAGTGTGGCCGAACAAGTCCGGGGGACCGTTCGTTGAGGGCAACTGAGTGAACGTTGGGCCTGATGGGTCGTAGACATAGTGGTCCGAGAACGCATTGCCAGACCCATCTGCTTTCTCTCCACCGATCAGCCATATCTTCCCGCCTGTAGACGATGCGGAGTGGTAGATACGCCGAAGGGGCTCGTTAACCCATGAGGCAGTTTCCAGGTTCCAGTCAGGGGAGTCGCGATTGGCAACGTTCAGCAGCGCAGCGGAGTCTGCCCTTTCTGGGTCGAAGACTGGTCCATTTGGTCCGGGATCTCCGCCGAACAGGAGCAGGTTTGTGGTGTTGAACGCGGAGAGGGTGTGCCAAGCGACTGCGGGACCCTGGGACGAAGAACAGTCGGAGCAGCCGGAGACATATTGCCATGGTGGAGAAGATATGTCAAAGCTAGCATTCAGTGGAAGTAGGAGGATATCGTTGTTGACCAACGCGGAACTGTAGCCGAGTGAGTTGTATTGGTCGGTTCTGCCTCCTTGGACGAAGAGCGCGTCGTTGACTAGAGCCACGGCCTGTCCCCATCTACCATGCCGTTGGTGGTTAGGTTGTCAATCGTAGCATTGGTTCGGAAGGTTCGCGCACCTAGGCACAGCCGTGTACTGCTCCGCCGAAACGAACTCCTCGACCGTGGAGAGGACCAGAAGGGACAGTGTGACCTCATACAAGGCAAGCATACTTTGGGTTTAAGCAGCGGGAGAGCATACAAGGATAGATAAGTCAAGCAGAGTACATGTATACAGTGTAGTCGTGAGTGGTCGTGAGGAAGAAGGAGGAGCTGTGGGTTGGAGCAATCAACTGTTTGCGTACATATCGGTGCCCATGGACCCAGACCGCCACAAGCTCGATTTGCACTTGTTAGGATCAAAGGCTATCGCCCTCAACCGCACTCCTCCCGGCGTCTAGTTGGCGCCACAAGTACGTATCTCCCGTTCAACATACCCTCTAGAATGCACTCATTGTATGAGTGAGTTATCAATCAAAGTCCATCGGCACAGACAAGTCCCACGTCGTATTTGGCGTAGTATATACACTTCTATTGCTGAAGCTGTTAAGGTACGTCTAGGACTACCCTGCGAACGCGTGCAAACGGTAACAACGGCTGGAAAGAGCGGCAAACAAAAAGAGCGGAAGGGTATAATTCTATGCTAAAATACAATAATACAAATGCGTGCGACAACATGATACAAGTACTATGCGAGGATGTCCATCAAGTCCGTTCATGCCAACACCTTCCGGATGCCCTCCTTCTGCGCGGGCGTGAGTTTCTCGGGGAAGACCACATCCCACTTGACGATGAGGTCGCCCTTCTTCTTCACGCTGCCCTCCTTCCGGATCGGCATGCCCTCACCC
Organism: Cubamyces sp. BRFM 1775; assembly: GCA_022385745.1. NCBI lineage: Eukaryota > Fungi > Basidiomycota > Agaricomycetes > Polyporales > Polyporaceae > Cubamyces > Cubamyces sp. BRFM 1775. The sequence continues at coordinate 278,444 of MU278468.1, read as the reverse complement.
GGAAGCGTCGTCTGCTGCCCAGGCTTGACGATGCCGAACGGTACGGGCACCTGGATCTTCCGCCCGTCGAGGTGCTCCACGACCTGCTTGCCGCCTGTGCCGGTAAGCGCGTCGACGAGCGGGATCTTGACGTGCGTGACGAGGTCGTTGCCCTCGCGCACGAACCGCTCGTGCGGCTTCTCCTCGACGACGAACACGAGGTCCTGCGCCTCGCCGTTGGGCTGCTCGTTGCCCGCACGCGGGAAGCGGATCTTCGTGCCGCTCTTCCACCCTGGTGAAATCTGGATTTCAAGCACCTTCTCTTCCGTGCCGCCGTTGAGCAGCCGACGGCCGACTTTGAGGTGCTTGGTCGCGCCAGAGTAGAGGTCCTCGAGCGAGACCTTGAGCGGCCGTGTAATTTCGGATGGTTGTGAGGGTGCGGGTGATTGTGGACGTGTTGAGCGGGCTCCGCGCGGCATACCGCCGGGCATTCCGCTGCTGAAGAAGGAGCCGGTCATGTCGTCGTCGTCGTCATCTTGCGAGAACATGCTCCCCATGCCCCCTCTCCGGCCGAAGCCGCCCATACCACCCATACCACCCATACCGCCGAGCCCTCCCATGCCGAAGATCTGTCTGTATCGGAAGTCAGATATCGTCCATGCGCACAGTGCGCACTGGCAATACTTACTCGAAGATCTTGTTGGGGTCTGTTGGCGAGAAGCCTCCCCGACCTCCTGAGCCGAAGCTGCCTCCTGGGCCGGTGGTGAAGGTGAAGGTCTGCGCACCCGGGAAGCCGCCGAAGCTGGAGAAGCCACCTCCGGGGCCACCGGCTCCTTGTGGGGGTACACCACCGCCCTTCAAACCCTCCTCACCGAACTGGTCGTAAATAGCACGCTTCTGTTTGTCACTGAGGACTTCGAATGCCTCGGAGATCTGCACACACAGCGGGGTCAGAGCTGGCACACGAGTCATGATGCCAGAGGGTGCTTACCTCCTTGAACTTCTTGGAGGCCTCTTCTGAACCGGCGTTGCGGTCTGGATGCCATTTCAAGGCCTGCACACGACCCAGTCAGCATCAAAGTCATCCTCACTGCAGGAACGTACTCACCATCTTCTTGTACGCCTTCTTGATGTCGTCTTCGCTGGCGTCCCGAGAGACACCCAGCAGCTTGTAGTAGTCGGTACCCATCGTGGAAAGTTACGAAGAGTAGCGAGAGAGAAAGTTACGAAGGATGATGAAAAAGAAACAAAAACGAGTAGGTGTAACGGTGCAAGTTGAGAGGGGGCGCGGTGCGAGGTGCCATCGGTTTTATTGCGTCTGAATTGATTCGAGAAGGAGGGGCGCAATGCTAGATGCTTGCTAGAATGTCCTAGAATGGGTTCCCCGCCACAGTGACGTCGCAAGCCATCACTCCGCTTCGGTCCCCGACACTCCGCCTTCCCCCGCATTCCGCGCGCTACCGCCCGAGAAGGTCATGCACGTGCGTCGCTTCAATAGGGTACGGTAACGCCTTCAAGTTCGCGTGCGGAGTCCTCGCCCCCCACAGCTGCTGCTTCTTGCTCATCGTCCACCATGGCGAGCTCGACAGGCCCGGAGGCGACGACGATGAGGCGCGCGACCCGCGGCGAACCAAGTGAAGGCGACGACCGGCGCGACTCCATCATTCGTAGGTCGTGGTACGCCATGTCGGACATCCTCTCGCCTTTCTCCCCGTCTGCGCTCGCGTCGCTTCCCAAGAAGACGTTCCAGCGGCGGCCGAGGTATACTCGCGTCGATAACATCCCGGATGCTGAGCAGGATGAACACGGGCAAATGCCGACCGTGCGCGACTACCATGCTATCAACTCTGTGCCCCCGCAGGTCCGTGTACCCAAGAAGATTGCGACCCCCATTAAGGTGGAGGGCAAGGTCTGGTTCGCAAACGAACGAAGTACGCATCGCAATCCTATTCATGATATAGTCCATGGCGGCTTATTACTCTGAAATATCTAGCTTGGATTGCATATCTCCAGACCTCTGTCCTCATTGGCACTCTTGCCCTTGCGCTCTTCAATGCGTCGAAAGACGACATAGCCCGCAACTTCGCATATGCCTACGCTGCGTTAAGCGTCGGTGTTCTCGTACGTTTTCACCCCTCACATCGTCGAAAGCTGCAGGTCATCTGACCGTCCGTAGGTCTACGGGTACGCCGTATATCAGCACCGAATTACCATGATCCGCCGGCGGGATCCTGGGCATTTCGGTACGTAACCTCATGGAGCCGGCGGCCCTGTGACCAACGCAGCGACTCTTGCTGACTGCCAATTATACGTTTTCAGACCAGATATTGGGCCCTATCGTCATCAGCGTCTTCTTATTTGGTGCAGTCCTCGCCAATTTCATCATCCGAGGTAAGTCCTGGCTTTTACAGCCGCCTGCAGTGTTAACTTATGTGATTCGTATGAATGCCACCAGTGCGTGAACTGTAAGTTCCGTTCCACAGTTACCGAGGAATTGGCAGCTTACCGTCTACAGACAAAGGCAGAATGTGACTATACCTGGTATACCGTTCCTCTGAGCTTGCTGTTCCTACGACGACATATCCGCCTCTTCTGTTCGACCGACATCTACACGAACTCTATGTATTCTACGGGACCAGCTCTATGTAGGCCGATATCTGCTACTCCCTTGCACAATGCGTACGTCTCGGCTTGCTCTTACACTAACGTATCCCGAGGATCTAGTCGCGGTGAGTTGCGAGACGAACCCATGGTGCAGCCCTCCTGGACTATGGAAAAGTGGGGCTTAGACCCCATCTATCGAAAGAAATTACTCTACAACATGTGTAGTATGTTGTCCGAAGCTTTAGACGAGCGGTGCATCCGGCGCAGGCCGCAGTCTCGCTGAAGCCCTGCGCTACCCCACGAGTCCGAGAACGCCTCTGTACTGCAGGGTGCGGCGGACCACGCTCATCGTCTATCGGACGGTGGTCGAGAGACCGCGCACCGAACCCATCCTCTCCATCCCGTTGACTTTTCGTTACAGCGCCGTCGTACGGCGCGACGTCCGAGACGCCTTTATGCTCAGATGTAGGGAGGGCCGAGGGCTATTGAGAGAACCAGGTTCAGCAGTGGTTCGATAGATGGAGCAACCATGCACAACGCACCTTGACGGAACATGTTGAGCGTGAACTCGACGACGAGCAGCAGCACACCACCACCCGGCGCCAGCCGCATTACCTTCGGCACGAAGCCCTTGTACAGCGCTGCGGCACCCTCTTCGCGGAAGATCGTCACGAGGCTACGGAACGCGTGTTACGCACGGGTTAGAATAGGAGCATGTAGAGGGAGGTAGAGCGGATGAGACGTACGCGGGGTATGTCCAGTTGTATTTGGGTACGACGCCGGGGACCTTGGACGCGCCTTGAATACGGGACTTCACGACCTGCAAGGATGGAACGCCATATAACGTTAGACACGGTCACGAGATGAAGCGCTTCGGAGTTTACTGACATCGAAGCTGCCCTCAACACGTTAGTCGCTGAACGACGCATGTGTAAGGTAATAGAGTACTTACGGAGTATTAATAGCAGTGCCGACAAGACCACCAATCGTACCAGCGATGAGGTCGTTCGTGAGACGTGCCTTGTTGCTCTGGATGACGGCGAACGGCGAGCATCAGCTTACAAAGCCCTTACGCAATGTATGAGAGAACGCATATGGCGCACCTCAGGCTTGGGGAGGAGTGCGCGGACTTGGAAGATACAGCCGAAGTATCCACCATTCCACCAGAAGTGCCTGTAAACGCCTCGCGTATGAGTGCCCATAATCGTACTCCGAGGGCGCATGGTATATTAATGCGTACCTCCACATGGTCGCCTCCATACCAGCGTACAAACCTGGGCAGACGCCTTTAATATTGAGCATCCTCAGACGCACACGGGATAACGTACCAAGGAGACCCTCCTTCTTGACCACTTGAGAAACGACGTCCATAGGGCCCTTGAACGTACTCGTCTTGTCTTGCAGCCTGAACCCAACGCTCAGCGACCGTAGCACATCCTTGGGCAAAGCTATAGACGCACTTGATCTTGACCAACTCAAACGGAACAACGACGAAACTCTCCGTTGCACCGGCCGCGCATCCGGTAGCAATAGCGAGGTTCTGCGTCATCTTCTTCTCCCCCGAGAGCGTCAAGAAGCGCTTGCCCCAGAAATCGTTGGCCGCGCTATCTCCACCATTAGCTCTCCACCCGACGTGTTGCACGTAATGATGGGCATACGCACAACTTGGTAGCACGCTTGGGGGCCTCCATGAGCAGTGGGGGGACGAGTCCGCGGTACAGACGGCCAAAACTATGCGCTGGAGCATGAGCATACCGAGTGCACGATGAGGAGCATGCAGACGGACCCTTCCTCCTTAATGATGGTCTTGAAGCTTCCGAGGACGCCATGCTTGGTCTTTCCTGTCTCCAGCTGCATGCGCGTCTTCACCTATTGCGCTCGCCGACCTGGCAGTGTGAAGACATGTACGCTGTGGGGCACGCGAGCAGGGCACTCACGACATCTGCAATGCACAACGGCAATTGTCGTCTGCTAGCTCACACACAGACGTTGACGCGACGGACTCACCGAGAGGGTAGAAGGTCAGAATCTCAGAGATTCCGGCAATGGCACCGGCCGCGAAGTTCGCGACGAAGGGGAGCGCTGCACAACGCCTCGAGTGAGCACAGCACCCTGCTGCAATGCGCATGGAGCCAGCACGTACGCTTCCTCTCTGCAGCTGGGGTCGACATAGTGGTTCAAGAACAAGATGGAGTGAGCCGTGCCCGAGGTCGTGTGCGTATTATAGGTGAGCGTTCCAAGGTCCGAGAGAGTAAATGACCCCAATGACTCTCAACCGATTGCCAATAAAAGCGTGCTTGATCGCCTACGGGCGCTTCCCCATGTCCGGCCCACCGGAGCGAGGATTCGAGTGTGACCATCCCCAGCTCTGTGACTGTGTAACTGTCACGTTACCGGCATGCGCGGATGGCGGCGAAAGCGAAAGGTTGCTCAAGTCGGCGGATGGCTCAAGGCTGCTCCTGCCATGGTCTACATCGCAACCTGGCAGGATTTCCAAGAGGCGGCAGAGGCCCTCTATGAAAAGTCTCCCACTACCGTGCGTGTTCATTCAACCGTTTCATATTGACCCCGCGTGTTGACCACAAGGATCATGTGCGATCGCATCGTGCTTGCGTCGGGCGTACAGACGAGATACTGCGTGAAATGGCGCCAGTCTGCGGATGGGGCGGGGAAGTTGGTGCTGAAGATCACTGATAACACGACGGTGAGTATCACGTTAACTCTGTGTTAACAGGCCTACAGTTTGGCTCATCTACTTGTCTATCGCCTTGCGAATCCATAGTGCCTGAAATTCAAGACGCACTCCTCCGTTTACCTCAACCGCTTCGACGCGCTCAACCTATCTCTCATGCAGAAGATGCAGAACAGACGACCGACGCAGGCGTCGATTGCGCCCTCCCCTGCTCAGGCCCCCACCACTCTTGCCCAAACACCCGCCGACGCGCCCGCTGGCCAGCCATCTACCCCCACTCCATCAGGACCAGCTGGTGGTGGGGTCAAGAAGAAGAAGCCGAAGAAGAAAAAGTAGCCAGATGACCTGCAACCAGAGCAGAGGGCGGAGGAAAGGGAAAGGTTGCTCCGGTCAGAACTACTCACTCGTGTGTTGATCCGTTAGATGCTATGACATGTTGTATTATCTGGACACTCGATCGCAGCGATGACCATCCGGTCTTTTCCTATCGCTCCAACCCTCGCATATCGACCCAAGGCTCTTGCAACGCTTGATAAACCTCAAACGAGGAGATTGCACGATACGTTCATCAGGGTGTTGTGGGCCTCTCGTGCACAGGAATAGCGGCCCATAATTCTGTATCTCTGTCTTCAAAAGGTACAGGACGCTGATAAAGTGCGCTATCAATGGTGGTAGGCTCAGATCAGACATTACTGCCCTTGCAGACGGAGGAATGCCTCAGAAGATTTGGTGAGTGTATGCAGTAAATTAGATGCTGAAGACTTTGCTTATATTGCGCCACCATTCCACAGTATTCCTCCTGTTCCCTTTTGTATAGCATACAGGCCAGCGTGCTGCTCAACGCCAGGCCTCGCCAGCAAGAGCTAGTCTAAGATTGCTCAAATTCGTCTCACCATTCGACGAGGTATATCGATAATACCTCTCCCTTCAACGACTGATCTAGACGGGCTGTGATCAAGTGCTCAGATTTCTGACATCCGAAGACGTACGATGCTCAAAATCAGAACTTCGCCTGCCCTTGTCCAAGGCAATCAGCGACAGCAAACAGTCAAGACCACGCGTTGTGACGCCTTCCATCGCTCTCGTCGCAGAATTCACACTTCGTTCGTGGCCTGCTGACGATGGGTGCCTGCCAATGCATGCGCTGTTCAGCTTCCATCTGTCAATGCGAGTCCCCGGGAAGTAGCGAGCCGCGATGAGGCCGTCAATGCACCTTCCAGAGCACTACCTCAGTGGGAAGCTTCATGGCGTCTGATGCTGCGACGATTGATGGTACACATAAGTCGTTCTTGAAGATTGTGCGCAACTGATAGTACATTGGGCGTGCTAGGTACTACGAAGTCCGCCATGACACGCCGGTGTACTGAGTGCACCCCGAGAGGACGAAGTCATTGTTAAAATGTAAGTTGGGCGTTACTTCTGTCAGCCTATTGAAGGGAGAAGCTTCACCGTCAGTGTGGTCCCTGATGCATGCATGAGTACTTGCGCTGCCTTCTACAGATGGTCCTAGTCTATGATCCGAGTATTCTCGGGGAAGTAACTGCTGGTATAAAGGGTGTTGACTATAGCACAAGGAAGTTTCGTCAGCCCCGCTGTAGTGCTGATGTGCCACCCGCGAACTCAAACATGCATACCCGCTTCTCCGCTGTCGTGGTCCCCATCCTGATCGCTTTGGTCGCTCGTCACGCCATGGCCAATCCTGCGTCGGTGCGTTGTTAGGCCGCGTACTTACTATGTACACCTACTCACTAGCACTTCCCAGCCGCAGACCTCGCCGCATGTGCATGATACTGAATCCATGACAGTCGTAGACCATACCGTCGATGCGATCATTGTGAGTGCGCCGCGACATCTCCTCACTTGGTTTGCCCTACTGCGCACAAACTGACGCGACTGGCTGGCATTCAACAGCGTCGCGGCCCCAAAGTGATATATGCCACCTACGACGAAATCATACAGTGGATCGCAGACAACGACCCCGACCTCCTCGCCGCTGGGCCCCTCGGCTCCGACGCGCGGGTCGGCCCCATCCCCGCGACCCCCGCGGCCAACCCGAACACGACCGTCATGTTCTGCTCGAACGTCTCCGGCGAGAACTGCGAGCCGCCGTGCACTTGGTACACGGGCGGGCCGGGGTGCATCCGCGCCCCGAACACGAACTGCGCGCTGGCGACGTACGACGTCGAGTTCTGCAGCGCGGCGGACTGCGAGCCCGTGTGCGGCGAGACGTATGCGGATTGTGGGGATTTTCTGGCGAATGGGTTTTGCCATGTGCCGCAGACGAACTCCTTCCTCGTGCTGCCTCATTAAGGCCAGAATGAGTTTGGTGAGTGCTTGTTGGGCTGCTTGACCGCATCCGAGGTTGACGTGTGCTATTCTCGTGGATTATAGTATCGTCCGCAAGTTGTCAGTTGGACAACTGGCATGCGTAGAGAATGGTCTACAGGGAGGCTTCGTGTGTAACATAACTGTTAGTGGTTTAGCGGAAAATGTCTGAAGGAACTCCAGCCACGACCGGATGATGAGATACCTTCCACTATCAGGCCCTATGCGAGGCTCACGACAGGGGAAATACGCCTGACCGTCCTCTAACACGCTCTCGCACACGCCTAGATGCAACAAATATACACAGTGCGCGTGCACTTGCGCACCGTAGCAAGTCTATATTGGCTTTCATCGACTGTCGGATCGTCCACGCACCTGGTAACAATGCTCGATGGCCAGCCACAGACACTGGTTTCGACAAGCCATAGGTGTGTTATGGTCCATGTATTGTGTCGCTCGAAATTTTGGTACTCAAGGAGATCGCTTAGCCGGGACTACGCATCAGGAACCGATGGCGCACCGTCCCAACTTCCATCTCGAAGGCGGGCAAACACACGTAGTTTCGGTTGCTGTCCTCAGCGCCACTGTCAGGTGACGAGAGGGTCTGAACGTATGTCCCACATGGGCAGAGGCAGTGAACATAACTTTCGACTGCACCGGACGACCCGCGATCTGAACGTGACTGCTGCACCCTGTGCCTCACTTGGTCCTCTCTTCATCCCTCATTGGACGGGCTATAGCAGTATTGTGCCATGGGATTCCACAAAAGACCAAGTACAGCAGGCGGGCCCGCGATCGCTGTGCTTCAGTGGTACTCACCTCTGGATTTTCTTATAGCTATCGACCCTCAGCCAAGGCGGTGATGAATTGCGATGCTGCGTATGAAGCTATGTTCGCCTAATCTTCCTTCAGTTCGCCGCTAACAACCTGATCATCATTGATAACTCAAGAGAGTCGGTTCGGTATGTCTTCAGCATCGCTACTACGGGCTGATACAGTATAAACGAGCGCCTCAGGTGGACTTCAACGGAAGTCTTTCTGCGAATCCGAAGATCGTTGACGCAGCGAGCTCAAATCCATCTGGTCATAACGCCCCCATATCCCCTCTCGAAGAGAATACACAGCGGTTTAGAACGCCACGGCCTCCTCAGGATATCCTCGGTGCCGATGGTCCACCGCACATGACTTGGGCGTCGCGCCCGTCTTCGAATCAGTGCTTAGATTGCACATGTGGAGAAGTGAGATGCAGGACTACACCACTTGATCAACTCAGTACACCTATGCGGCTGGGTTCAGCGCTACGAAACTACTATAAAAGTTGGCTTTCGACGGGGCAGAGAGGCACGTCAAGAGTCAACGAACCGAACTCCATCCCTATCATCCCTATCCTATGTTGTTCACGAAGCAATCTCGCGTCTTCGCCACCGCGGCTACGGTCGTGGTCGCTCTAATCGCCACCACGGCTGCTGACCCTGTCCCGGTAGGCAGTCTAGCCTCCTCGTCGCTTTATGCAACCTGTCAATGACGTCCGTTGCATCGCAGATGGCGCAGCATGCTCGCGCCGAATCCTCCCCCATCGGTGTCGATGACAGCACCGGCTTGCACACGGTAAGTCAGGTTCCTCTACCACACCTCGTTGTCCGACCTCACCCCCACTCACAACGCCGACGAACGTCTCTGATCACCAAACGGAATCAAGGTGGTCTACGCGAGCCACGCCGAGCTTATGGCGTGGATCTCCACCATCGACCCCAGCCTCCTCACCTACACCGGCCCCTCAAACGCGACCAGCCCAGACCTCGCATCCTTGCCCGAAGCGGACACCACCGTCGTATACTGCGCCAAGCGGTCTGGCAGCAGCTGCGCCGCGCCCTGCACGGTGCACGTCGGCGGGCCGGGGTGCATCTACGCCCCGGGCACGAGCTGCCTCGCGGCGACGGCGGACGTGTCGTTCTGCAGCACGAGCGACTGCACGCGGTATTGCAACGCGTACAGCACGTGCGGCATTAAGCTGGACGAGGGGTACTGTTGGACTCCGAACACGAACTCTATCTTCGTGATTCCCCATTGAGGAGTTCTGGGTACGCGGTTGCACTGGCGTGACGTGTGTGTGTCTGTCAGGTCTATGTTCCCTCTTATTGATTCTCTGTCGTACAGTTACCAGTGGAACGACGCACCACCATGCGGATTTCCGCAGTGCAGCCTCAGCGTACTATTAGTCCGACGAAGATATACTTGAAGAGGCCTCACGAGTGCTATCATATTTTATTGTTCATGCTGCTTTATTCAATGCTGCTCGCTCTTCGCTTCATAGTCTGTATACGTCACATATTTCCTATGCACATTGTCCGTCCGAGAGACCACTGCCAAGAGAAGCACGCATGGATACGAGATCCATGAGTCGATACGTCCATGTATCGGTGAAGCGGCTTCTTACCTCTAACTAATCTTGCGAACGAGGGGAAGCACTTCTCACAGGAACCGCGACGGCTTCAGCTTGTTGAGGTTCGCGCACTTGATCTTGCCCTCAAGTACCAGTTCCGCGAGGGCCTTCGCCGTGCCCGGCGCATTGCAAATGCCCTGAACACACCTCTCCGTTCAGTACCCAACCTACTTCAACCACCGAAAACCAAAGTAAATCTCACCCAACAAGTATGACCCGTCGCAACAACAAGCCCCTCCGCGATCTCCCTCGCCTCGCCCACAATCGGGCCCCCGCCAGCGCTCACAACCGGGAGGAAGCACGCCTGGCGGCGCTCGACCTCGCCCTCGCGCAGCACCCTCGAGATGCTCGCGACGTGCGCCCGGGTGCTCTCGCACGCGCCCTCGTCGACCCGCACGTCGTCGACCGTCTCCGGCACGGCCGAGTCGTCGCCCGGCCCGCAGCAGTACACCTCGTCCGTCGGCCGCGCGTAGATCTCCGGGCTCGCCTGCTGCGCGGGGAGCGCGATCTCGGTGAAGAGGACGTAGGGGGCGATGCGCGTGCCCGGGCGCGGGCGCGGGCGGATCGTGATGCTGTGCGCGCGCGTGCCGGAGATGGGGAGGGAGGGGACGAGGGTGGGGGACCATGCGCCCGCGGCGAGGACGACGTGCGTCGCGGGGAGCGTTCCGGCCTCTTGCGCGCCGTGCGGGACGTACGTGACCCCGCCGACGCGCCGTCCGTTCCCGTTCCCGTTTCCGTTTCCGGTCTTGTCGACGACGAGGGCGGTGACCTTGCCTTGGACGAACTGTACACCGCGCGCCTGGGCGAGCTCGAGCATGCTCGTGGTGAACAGGTACGGGTGCACTTGCGCCGTCGCTCCAGGTGGGGCCATAGGTGAGTACGAATCCGTGAGGTGCGGCTCGACCCAGTTGAGGTCCTCCGGGAGGCCCGTCGCCGCCCTGCGCTCTTTCAAGGCAGCGTCCGCATCGGTTCCCGGGGCAGGCTTCGGCTCCTCCTCGGACAGCCCAAGAGTCTTCTCGAGGCTCTTGCGCCGTCCTCCTGCGCCGACACCGCTGCCTGCCGCCGCATCAGGTTCCACCACCTCCCCGCGGCCCTCCCAGCTCCCACAGTTTACGAAGCGCCAGCCCCAGCGGTTGGCGCCGTCGTGTTCCTGCGCGAGGCGGACGTGTTCTTGGAAGGAGACTGCGACGAGCTCCTTGGGGTATGCCCATTTGGCGACAAGCCCGCCGGCCTTGCCGGACGCACCCTGGGCGACACCTTGCGTAGAGGCCTCTATGAGCGTAATCGAGGTCGACGCGGGATCGAATGCGGGATGCGAGGCGAGATAGTAGGCGGTCGTACAGCCGATGATGCCGCCGCCGACGATGACAATGTTTCGCGCGGGCGTAGATGGCACTGGGATCAATAGAGGTTGTGGGACCCGTTAGCGCGAAGTTCGGCGTTGGCTGTAGAGCTCACTAAATCATCACGTACTGTTACTAGTCAATGTGGGGAGCAAGGTTCGATCAGGTCTGTTGGTGTGGGGGTGTTCGTATGCTCTCTCTTCCTATGGGCGTTGAGGACAAGTTGTAAAGCGTATACCGTAGTAGCGCTGTTTGAGTTATCACGATGATAGCAGCTCACTAGCAAGGCTGAGATCTTGAGAACGTAGATGACGTCATCTGACTCTCAACGGACCGTCCGGCGGCCAAGGCAGCAAGTACTACGGTGTTATCATGTTGACCTATAGTACTGTACAGTATGACGACTCGGACCATATCGACGGCCCGCGCATACAGAAGGATCTGCCGTTGAGTGGAGAAATATGGGGCCAACTTGCACAGCACGACATGTACGAGTTACACCGTGAGTGTTTCAGTTTCCTCCATGCTGTTGAGTCTTGCAGCTGCACAGTCGTCTTCCATACTCAAATTCAAAGCGCGGGTAAGCTTGCTGCCTACACGTATCCGAATGCAAAGCTCAAGAACCGTACTCTAAGTAGAGCTGCATCTACCTAGTAGCCAGGCTTGTCGACTGAGTACAGCACTTCATGCGTGTGTAGTCATCAACAAATGCGTACACATTTACAAGAATGAACAGAAGTACAGTAAGACTACAACCCGCTACAGCCTCAACGACAGGACAGGTATATATCAACAACGCAACGCGATCACAACACAAGTGTCGTAAAAAAGGGGAGGGGGTAGGTGAGCTGAAGCTGAAGCTGAAGGTGAGCACCGGTACCATCAACGCAACAGGACACTGATAGTCCGAGTCGGACCGGGTGTACCCAGCGACCGCAGCGACGGCTCAGGTCCACAACGGACAGAAGCGCTACCGCGGCCCCGGGAGGCGGCAGAGTGTCGATCTCATGTATAGATAGAGATGTGCGTGGGTGTGGTAAGGCGGGCGCATGCAAGGCCGTCCGAGGGGGTACCGAGGCACCGAATGACGAAGCAGAGCAAACTCAGTCGGCCCGGGGCGGAACCCACCCTCTAATGCGGCGGCGGGGCTAGGGAGGGGTAGAGAGGGGTAGAGAGGGATAAGGAGGAAGAGAGGAAGGGAAAAAGAAGTCTAAAGGGAGCTCGGAGCGCTGGAACCCAAACCCAAGGGACCGTCGAACCGTCAACCCGCCGAACCGTCCTAGGGCCATCTCCGCCCTCGCACACGGCCCGAGTGCAGGTGGGATGTATGTATGCCATGAACCATGAGCCAGGGGCCTCGCGGCTCGCGGCGGAGCTCACACCCAGGACCCGTGGATGAGCGCGTCCCACGCGCTCTTCGACTGCAGCGTGCCGATAAAGTTCGCGCGCCCGCCAGGGGTCGCGCTCCCGGACACGCCGCCCGAGGCAGGCAGCCCGTGCCCGTGCCCGTGCGTGCTGACCGCGTCCGGGACACGCGGGTGCGTGTTGTCCAAGGCGTGTACTGCGGTAGCGGACTCGACCGAGGGCAGCGCGGGCTGCTGTGCGTGCGCGTGCGCGGAAGTGGGGGTTACCGAGGCGGCGGAGTGTATCGACCCGTGTGAGCTCGAGGACGACACGGACGGTGCGAGCGGGATCGCGGAGTGCGGGCAGTGCAGCGCGGGGCTGGCGGTGCCGGACGTCGCGGAGGACTGGGCGGGGTGCGGACGTTTCTGCGTGCGGCGTTAAGGACCGTCTGTCTGCTGCAAACGCGCACATGCCATGACAGTGACAGGGAAGACGCGAGGCGGTGGTGGGCAGGTACGTGGGCAGATCGAGGGGCGGGAGGGGCGATCTAGAGAGATCGGGCTGTACTTACGGGAGAGAGGATGGAGCCGAGCGCAAGACGGAGACTGAGCACGTCCCGGTGGTGATCTTCATGAGCCGGCTGTCATGTCAAAAAACGAGCGAACGAACCCCCGAGAGGGCGTCGGTCAACCAGTCAGTCAGTCGCTCTCCGGGCCTCGGAGTGGGTCACGGAGGGGCTAACCATGATGAGTGTAGTTCGGAGCGGTGCGTCTAGTAGGCGATGTCGCTTTTAGGTCGTCTGAGGGCGGGCTGGCGTGCACTGTGCAGTTCAACGCGGACAGCAGATCTAGTCTGGGAGATGAGAGACCTGGGCCCGGGAGTGCTGGACTGTAAGGGGGGAGGGAGGGGACTCGGAGGAGGGACGAGCGTGGACGGCGGTGGTGGTGGTGGTAGGGAACAAGAAGAGGTGTGGACGGGGAGGGAGGGGATGGGGAAGGTGTTTATATCAGCAGGCCCCACGGCCTGTGCAGGTGGCCATTCGATTCGGACAAGGGCTCGGAGTGGGAGGGGTCAGCTGCAGCTGGGAGCAGCGTCCAGCACTTGGGCCAGATCGACAGCGAGATGGCGTCAACAAGTGCAGACAACAGTACTAGTACTGGCTCAGACCTCTGCGCAGTATCCTAGTAGTATCCTCTCAGTCCCATGGCCAACCAGAGCGTCTGGGGAAAAATGCGGGGTAATTGATCGTTTCTCACGCCCCTAATCCCCCCTCGTCTTATGGCATATATTGATATCGGCAAGCCTCCCAATTCAAACTCGCCAGGCCTAGGTACGCCGACACGCGCCCCTCATCCGTACTCACCTTGTGCCGGCATTCCCGAGGAATCGCAACATTCTGTCAGGAGGGACAGTGGCGCGCGAGGTCTGGACGGATAATGGCGACGATCTATCAAGGCGAGCCCACCGCAGTGCGAGCGAGAGTGACAGAGTTGTACCACATATGGGCCCAATTTCACAAGTCGTTATCTGCGAGCAAGCAGACAGAAGTCGACTCGAGAACATCAGTGGCAGAAACACAACATCTCCCCAACGCTCTTCAGCGCAAACTCTGAAGGAAAGAGGAACACAACATTCTAGACTCGCCTACATACGAGGCGTTTTGCACAATCACTACTTTTACATGGACGCATGACTTCTCTCCCCGTTCTACGACTTTCCACTCTCCCAGCGAGCTCGCCAAGAGACGATAGACGTTTCGACGATCTCCACTCCACCTTTCCAAGCCTCTCCAGAACGATACGGACGCTTGCACGGCCAAAGCCTAGACGTTGAGCTCCGCCTTGCCCGCCTTGCCGAGCGCCGCCTGCAGCTCAGCATCAGCGAGCGCAGGGCGCACCCACTCCGCGAGGAACCTGTCGACCTGCTCCGGCGCGCGCCCGATGAAGCTCTTCGGGTCGAGCAGCGCCTCGAGCTGGCCCTTGATCGGGTCAAAGTACGGGTCCGCCCTTACGCGCTCGATCAGGTCGTTCTCCAGCCCGAGCTGCTTGACCTGGTGCGCCGCCTCATGGGAGAGCACGCGGATGCGCTCGTGCGCCTCCTGGCGGTCCCCGCCGCTCTTCACGAGCGCCATGATGATGTTCTCCGTCGCCATGAACGGCAGTTCTTGGGCGATGCGGCGTGCGATGACCTTGGGGTAGACGACGAGCCCCTCGGAGACGTTCTGGAGCGTGGTGAGGACGATGTCCGCGGTGAGGAACGCCTCGGGGAGCGTGATGCGCCGGTTCGCGCTGTCGTCGAGCGTGCGCTCGAACCACTGCACGCTCGCCGTGCCGAGCGCGTTCTGCTGGATCGTCATCAGGTGCCGCGCGAGGCTGCAGATCCGCTCGGACCGCATCGGGTTCCGCTTGTAGGCCATCGCGGAGGACCCGATCTGCGTCGACTCAAACGGCTCCTCCACTTCCTGCGTGTTCCGAGACGTGTGTGAGTGCCAAGAGATAGGATGTATACGAATGATTAAGTGCCACGGGCGCACGTACCTTGAGGTTCGCAAGCAGACGCAGATCCGTCGCGAGCTTGTGTGCGGTGGCCCCAAAGCTCGCGAGGGGCGCGAGGACGTCGATGTCGATCTTCCGCGAGTACGTCTGAGATGTGACCGGGTACGCGTAGCCGAACCCGGAGAGCTCGGTGACCCGACGGTCGAGCTCCTCGACCTTATCGTGGTCGCCGTCGAACAGGGCGAGGAAGCTCGCCTGGGTGCCGGTCGTGCCCTTGACGCCCCGGAAGCCGAGGTCGTCCCGCGCCCGCTTGATGTTGCGCAGATCCCAGAGAAGCTCCTATTCGCCGCGACAGCATCCGTGAGCGCCATTCACTCCTCCTCGACGGCAATCACGAGGAACGGTGGAGAGGAGGATGGGGAGCGTGCGTACCTGGAGCCAGAGCGTCGCGCGCTTGCCGACCGTGGTGAGCTGCGCGGGCTGGAAGTGCGTGAAGCCGAGCGTGGGGAGGTCGCGGTACTGCTGGGCGAAGGTCGCGAAACGGTCGATCACGACGGCGAGCTTCTGAAGGAGGAGCGTGAGGGCTTCGCGGATGAAGATGAGGTCCGCGTTGCTATGAGATGTGTTCTTGAGTTAAAAAGGGCTACGGCGGTGTAGATAGGGAAAGTGAGCGCACTCAGTGACATAGCAGGAGGTCGCGCCCAGGTGGATGATGCCCGCCGCGGCGGGGGCGACCTGGCCGAAGGTGTGGACGTGCGCCATGACATCGTGCCGCCTCTTCTTCTCCTCCGCGGCGGCGATCTCGAACTGTTGCGCGTCCAGATGCTACTAAGAAGTCAGCACGATCATGTAAGTGGCAATAAAACAGCATAAAGACACACGAGGTTCGCCTTCATCTGCTCGATGGCCTCGTCCGTGATGGGGAGCCCGAGCTCCTTCTCAGCGATGGCGAGGTTGAGCCAGAGCTTCCGCCAGGTGTGGAACCGGTTCTGTATACACCCCCCTCAGCTTCTCGCAGCGCCATGATCCAAGTAGAGGTCGGACGCACGGCCGGGGAAAAGAGATGGGCCATCTCCTTGCTTGCATAGCGGCTAACCGGGGCGCGTCAGGACTCGGCTCTGAGCGGTACAACGCGGAAAAGAAGAGAAAGAGGAAGGGGCAGCTATCAACCTTGAGAGCGGCGTCTGGTAGGTGTCGAAGGACTCCATGTTGGCCTGGGGCGGTAGCAACGAGGAGGAAGTCAAAGAGGGGTAGAGGAGATTGGTGTAGTAGCTGAGTTCAAGAAACTTGAGGGCTGAAGGTGCTCGAGATCTAGCCGATCCCTATACATGACTCACATCTGAGATCTGCTCGCCCAATATGGCAACTTGGTTCAATACTTAGTCTACATACACGCCGACGTACGGCTCTGCTGAAATCGCATCCAAGTAGAAACGCGATGGTCCTGCATATGAAAAACTAGTAGTACACATATTTCTGCCTGATTCCCCTTGTCAAGAAGCTATCCTACAGTATAACGTTGGTACGTGGTACGTTCCTGCACAGCTCACCGACGAGTCGCTGCATAACCCACGACTCGGACTCTAGCGAGGCTAGCGGGTTCTCTGTTTCCTGAAAAGTCGATATCAGTGATAAATTAATTGAGGTATCACGGCGTGCAATGCTTACTCCAGATTGTGTTCAAGATAGGGCTAATCCCGAACTTTGACGACGCCCATAGTTGTGGGCAAGCCAATTAATATCTCTTTTTGCGCCCTTTTTGCTGTTTGAACCATTCGATAATAACAATCTTTACAGTGCGCGCGGGAATTGTGTCGCTGTTTGTCGAGGAGCTCGACATACACGTGCAATAGCCGCAGTGGGTCCAAGGCCGCCCTCGACTCGGAGGCTGCAACCCATGTGCCGTACAGACTTCTCAAGATTGACTTGCAGCTGTCACAAACACTGAACCGCCCCGGCGTGAAAAGTTCGTGCTCGATCCTTCGATATGTTTGTGTGAGGTCCTTCTGCGCTACGAGCACCCGTACGATATCCTCGGAGGAGAGGACTTCCCGCACACCGTCTGCGCGTAGGAAGCCAACACTGAGCTCGGAGTGGTGTATGGGCATGCAGCGCGCCAGAGCTACGGGGAGCAGACTGTCCTCTCCAATTGATCGAGCGAGGTTGACGATGCCTATGCAGTGTATGGGGAGGAACCCGGGCGGATTAGATGGAAGGAGATCAGGATCCAAAGACTCGAGTTGGGATGGATAGAACTTCTGCAGGTATTCGAGGTACTGTTTGAATATCTGTCGGAAATCATACTTGCGAGCCAGCAGGATACATGCGTGGATCTCATCGAAGGATGGTTCACGCAAGCTATACGGCGCGTGTGTCAACGCATGATGACTACATTCAAACAGGTGGTCATTCTGGTACCTTGTCAACGTCCTACCGAGAGGGATGTGCTGTAGAAAACACTTGAGATTCACTGGAGATACGTCCAGACGGATGACGGGACACGATCCGTCTACCGCGGCTGAGTCCGACTCGGGGTGTGGCAAGGATAGCATCTCTTCGAAGACGGGCGAATGGGTCGTGAGGAGACCCTTATAGAACCTGAACTTCGTGTCGCCCGCCACCAGGATCACGTTGCCATCTTTGAACCAGAGATCATCGTCCGGTTGGGGCGATGAGGAAAGAGGAGGGTTCACGGTGGTAGACGAGCCGGTGCAGTCGGCCATCTTCGAATCGGCGCCCTGCATATCTGCTGTGTATCGGCACGGCACGTATCTGGGGTGTAGAGCCAGCGCGGACGTCCGAACGGATCGTGTAGTGGACGACAGTCATGCAAGAGACAGCCCAGGGGGATTATATGCATCTCTGGAATAGTTACTGCGGTAATGTGGCTGGGAGAGCGCGAGCTGCGGTAGCCAGATGAAGGCCTAAGAATGATGTCCCTGTGAACGGAGTCAGCTTATATTGGGATATCTGATACAATAAGCTGGGCTCGGACACGGTACCGCAGCAACCCATGTATTAGTAACGCAGATCGAAGCTTAGCTTGTGCTGAACGCAGACTCTCCGAGAACTCAAGCACTTCGAATAGGAATACATAACTGATAGAACGTGCTGGCCTGCAGTGGGAAGACCACGTCCTCCCCGTTGAAGAGCTAGCTGTGGTAGAACACCCCACTTTCGAAGACCCAACTAGGACCGCAAAGTGCCAAGGGAGTGGAAAAGAACTCGGTATATATCCACAGGGGCCTGAGCGCGCGTGAAGAATGTGTTTGCACCCACCATCTAGCCAGAGATATTCGCTATAGCCCGCAAGAGCATTCACGAGGCTAGTCGCTTGAGTGAGGGGTACCCTATAACTGTTTCGTGCACACGTGGAAGCCAAGCAAAAGTTCTCAAAAAGGTGCATTAAATCAGAGCGACATCCTAGAGGTGAGCAGACGACAGTAAACATCATGGATGAAGCCAAGTTGCGGCGGCCAGGTCGTGACTAGCATAACGGCGTACGGTACATTGTGACCGGACGCGTCACATCAGCGCCTGATTAGGGCCGGTCGGAGATGGATCGGGCGCCACCCTGGTTGACTTCTAACCACAACTTGAACGCGCACACGAACCGCCTCTCCGCCCCATCCTCCCCGTCCTCGAACCATGGTATGTCATATGAATCTCATATTGTCGGAAAGAAGAACATCGTACTAACCAGAAACATAGTCAGTCACCCCCGCCGTCCTCCGTCGCCTCATGCGCGAGCTTAGTGAGCTCCGGACGAACCCCCCTGAGGGCATACGCGTCGTTACAAACGAAGACAATATGTTGGACGTGACTGGGATCATCGAGGGCCCTGGTGAGCATCATCGTAGTCGATTCGCTCCCCGCGACACGCTCCTGACGCGTTGTATGTGCAGAGGGCACGCCATATGCGGGAGGCTACTTTAGGGTTAGGTTCCAGTTCACGGAGGAGTTCCCAGCAGCGCCACCTAAATGTGCGCATCCGAATCGTCGGCATCTGCTCTGTCCGTCTGATCACTTGTCGCACAGGCTGGTTCTCCACCAAGATCTTCCACCCAAACGTCTCGACGACGGGTGAAATCTGTGTGAACACCCTCAAGAAGGACTGGAAGTCGTCTTATGGCATTGGTCACATCCTTCTCACGGTGAAGTGCTTGCTCATCTATCCCAACCCTGAGTCTGCACTGGACGAGGAGGCCGGCAAGCTCCTGCTCGAGGACTACAACAGCTACTGCGAGCGCGCAAAGCTCATCACGAGCGTGCATGCGAAACCAAAGGTCAGTGTTCCTCTAGCCACTCACGACGTTTGCTCATCCCCTATTAGGTACGCCCTGCGGAATTCAACGTGCCTTCCTCAACAGAGACAAACGCCACTGCGCCGGTGGCTTCAACGTCCAAGACCGTATCAATCACAGCGCCATCTGTTACAGTGAAGGCTACTTCACCGCCTCCTTCGGCACCTTCACAGCCTTTGCATCCCTCGACCCCCAACACCTACCCCACATCGACCTCCGCATCACCGACGGGCCTGTCAGGCGAGAAGAAGACCTCCGCCACCAAGGAGCGGCTATCTTCACCATCGCCTCTTGGAACCGCCAACTCCAACATTGCAGTGAATGTACAAACAGACGCTGCGGCGACCAAGCCGGTCAAGCGAGCGGCCGTGACCGCGGGGACGGGTGGAGAAAAGCGGAAGAAGGCGCTCAAGCGATTGTGAGATTGTCTGAAGGCCTCCTTGATTCGTACATGCCCCGGCTCGCACATATAGGCATCAACACCGCATCTACATCTTTCTGCGCATTTTTTGACTGGTTTGTGAGAGTGGATGTATCTGTAGCGTAGGAGGACATTACTAGTAGTTAGGCTCGGATGTGTCTATGTATCTGTTGTTATGATTACATGCTCTCGTCTCCCAATCTTTCTGTGAGGACCGGTCCGTGGCCCCTCTGCGGACAAGCAAGTGCTTCCGCTGTTGGGTCTTCCGGGCGCACCGCATTCGTGAGTGTGGGAAACGTGAGTCTGTACATCCAGTTGTCCGTGGGCTGGAAGGACGGACATACCTACGCTCATTTGTTCATCTTAAGAGTTGACAGAAGATCAATCGCCCTCGCCCTCGAAATTCCAACCATTCCTGCAGGACAAAGAGTCTACGGTCTACAACATGACATGTGGCCACAACGCTTCGTAGCTACTAGTCGTCTCACCCTCTTGGAAACTTCAAGACTTGACTGCTTCCACCAACGTCTCTTCCGTATCCAACCCCACTGACGCGCGGAAGCCACGCCTCTTCAGATACAGAACGGCCAATGCGGCGATGACAGCCACGACGACCACCGCCGGTGCCCCAGCTGTGATGAAGCCGATTATGCTGTTCGCCACCTGCCAGAGCTCGTCCCATAGTGCATTAGGGCCCGGCACTAGCCCCATCATGTCAGGGAACAACTCGTCCGTGTCTGCGCTGAGTGGCGCATTGCCATGGCACTCCGAATCGGGGCCCGGGTCAGGCAGCTGTGAAGCGAAGGGCAAAAACGCACATGAGAAAGGAAACTTGAAGGGTAAGGGGCGGTTGACTCGAAGTTGCGGCTGACGCACCTTGCCTTCCAGGAGGTACTCACGGATGATCTTGCCCAAGCATGTATTGGGACGGAACTTCACGGGGGTCTGTCACCCGCAGGGGGTACCGTACGAGTGAGCATTGAATACGTTGGCCACGACTAAGCCGGGAGCCTGACGGCCAGAGGCTTACCCCGAATCTCATCTGCACGACTTCGTGAGCACCCTGAACCCCAGCGAGGACGTTCTGGAATGGTAGGACCCGTCGCGCGAACGGGTTTTGATTGTACTGAATCACGAGTGGTGCAATAGCAGGTTTCTTTGGCACCTCGTCTGAGCTAAGTTCCAGCAGACTGAGACGCTCCGCGGCACGGACGGGCCAAAGGTGGCACAGGTACTCGATCGGCGGGAACATGCTGGTGCCTACGATGGCAGCCGAGGTCAGTGCAAATCCAGCGTATGAGATCCGGCACCATTGAATATTGTACTGACTGAGCAGAGGCGCGAGGTGGATGTCGTCCTCGAGCATCACAGCGATCTCGTGCGCGCGCTGGGCCGCGGTCTCTGGGTCGTAGTCTGCGGCCTTGTCCCCGCAGCGCAAGGGCATCGTGCCAAGAGAGAAGTCGTCTAGGAGCCCGACGTGCTGCAACCCGTAGAGAAGGTCGGACGCGTTGTGGGAGGTAAATATTGAGACCGGTTCGACGAAGGCGGATTCGAGGATGCTGTTGTTCATATCGACCTCGCGGGAGTTTCTGAGCGTTCGCGAAGGGGCACGTCAGCTATCCACACAAGGATAGAACGCATCGGGGGCGCAGAGACCACTCACCGCCAACCCATGTACGTGTTCCGAACGCCCTGTGCAGATGGGCCACCGTAGTGAGCGAATGTTGATGCGTCGGAGATGGGAATGTGTAACATAGCAGCAAGACGACGTACAGTGAACAATGACAGCTGGTGCCACACTAGGCTATCTCCACTTTCAAGGACGGGCTCGTCCCAGTAGGCGGAGCAGTCTTGGTACTTTGTCTGCGCGCAGAACTCGACGAAGCGGCCAAGCATGTTCTGTGCTTGCATGACGTCCTGTCGCCAAATCTAGAGCAGAGGAAGCATGAGCGTGACTGGAGGACGAGGGTGATGCATTCAAAGGACTGTTACAATGACGAACCTCGTAAGAATCTTGGTACAAATAGGCGTGGAGGTCTTCAGGCGCTTGGAGGAGGACACGGCGTGCACGCTACCATGGGATGAAATGTGTCATGGCCAAGTGGTACAGCGGAATACGACTCTGAATGTGTGTTCACTGACCTCGGGAAACACTATGCACAGAACACAGGTGCATTAGGGAAGCTTGTGATGGCGGAAAATAGTTATAGGACGTACTTTGTAGCAGGTATTGCCCAATACGAGTACCAGACCTGATCCCCCAATAATTAATCGCACTATTCGGACCATCGAAGAAGTCAGCCATGGCGACCAAGTCGCGCACGGTCGCGGCGGTTCCCATGTAGCTGAGCATCGTGGTATTCTGCTTCTGAACACATTCCGCGACCGCCATGGACTGGAGGCGGAGCCAATACTTCGCATCTTCATACGTCTGCTCCCGCAGGAACCCCGTCTGATTATCCCAAGCGGGCACGAAGCCAAGCTCCTCACTAGCCCGTGCGTAGAATTTCTTCTTTTCCTCCTCTGTGTCGAAGCACTTGGCCTGGCCAGGGCTAAGTGGACGTCGCATACCCGCGCGATCAGTATGATCCAGACAAGAGTGCAATCGTCTCCAGCACGATGACCAGACTCACGGAGCGGGACCAGGATGCCCAAAGTTGCCCCGCGCGTTCCAGACGACAAGATCGTATTTGCCCTGTGTGCTGTGGTGGATTTCTGGAGATTCGGCCAGCATCCACACCTGTTGGGGTGACGGCGACAACCCGATACGATGATACCCTACGTTCAAGTTGTACGTCAGGCCTCTGGTTACCGAAGTGCCAGTGTGCTCTATAACCAATGCCTTGCGTACCTGGATCAACGAAGAGGGTGCCCCGGCGTTCGACATCTTGTGCAGCAGGATACCTGGCATAATGAATCTGCTGATAGCCAAGTTCTGGACGTGCCCAATCGAGGGGAACGTCAAACCAACCACACTCGATGGATTCGATATAGGAATTAGAAGGCGGGAAAAATTCCATAAAACCGTTCTCCCCCAAGATACCGTCGACACATGGTAACAAGCTGTGTTCAAGTTGCCGGGGCTATAGGAGCCCGTCTGGAGAAAGAGGGAGCTTCATGGCGTCGGGTCAGTACTTGAGTACTCTTGCTTCGGAATAGTGCAGTATGTGCGAGGTGTTCAATAGTGGGCTTACCTGCGCTTCCGAGCCTGAGCTCGCGGGAGCTGATTTTGTGAAGATTATGAGGCCTAGCACCGAGATCAATGGGAGTGAACCAATCATCTTGTGCAATGACTGGGAGGCACTCTAGGCATGGACCTCGGAGGCCAAGGTGAAGATGAGGGACGGAGGTACAACGCACTGGACCTCGGATTGACTGGGATATGGCAGATGACTAGAGGCGCTACATCCCGGGCATCTATGTGATGGCCGAGAGTGACAGTACGACAGATTCCAACACCTGATGCGGCCTGCCAGAGCCACTGCGATAATGCTCTCAATCCATTGGAGCACTGGCAACGAGCTTGTATACATAGCCACGACGTTCGAGCTGACATCGGGGGCACTGTGAGGGCACATGCACTCCCACGGGAGACAGCCCCCTTGCATAAGGTTCACGCCCTGGTGGTGTGTTGGTCTCCTGATATGCACGAGGAAGTAGGATATACCTGGTGTACTTTGAATTGGACCTGAGGAATTCTCTGTTCATTCATCCTACAAACCGCACAGGCGATCTCCTCTGCCGCGATGCTTGGGTAAGTCTCGCATTCTGCAACTAGTCGTAACGGTAAGGGGGCGGGATGGGCGCTGAACAGTCATGAAATTGATAGCAGAACGGCGCGATTACATGAGAAACGGTGCACCGGTGGGTTCGCAATCGGCTAGTCTCCCGTAGGCATGGGTTCCGTTGGAAAATACTGGGAGTCCGGGCCCTCTCGGCGGATTAGTGCTTCTGCTGCTTTGGATCGCGGACGTACCAAGTATCGGAACGGCTTTATGTACCTGTCCGTCAAATAGATTCAGTACAACGCCTCATGATGCTGAGCCGTACAGGTACGTACGATAAGAAGCCCGGCGTCGCTTGCGCCTCAACGAAGATGGGTTCACCGTGCGCGTCGCGCGCCGGCAGGATGTCGTAAACGTGGAGAATAGACGCGATGTAGATGAACAGCGTGTCCTCGGCGAAGTGCCTTCCTGGGCAAACCCTGTGCGACGAGGCCAATGAGCACGGCACCTCAATCGGTAAAATGCCTTGGAGCTTCTCAGGCTGACGGACCTTCTACCGAAACCGAACATTATACTTCCCGGATCAAGCACTTCCGCGGGTGCCCCGTCCCCGTCCTCTAGAAAGCGCTCTGGACGGAAGATGTCTGGGTCTGGGTAGGCTGTGGGATCGTGCAAGATAGACCTATGGAGTCAACACGCCCGTGAACATCAGATGGATAAATCTGAGCCTGTTCCTGCACATACCAGACATTCGCAAGGACGACCGCGCCTTTGGGTATCCTCCACCCACGGTATTGGTCTTCCTCCATACATCGATGAGCGATGCCGAGCGGGAGCACGGTGTGCCAGCGCAGGCTCTCCTTCACTATCGCGTTGATGTACGGGAGGAAGTCGCGGTCATCGTGTGAGGGCAGCCTGGCTGGACCGACGACGAGGTCGAGCTCGTCTTGTGCACGCTTCTGTACCTTAGGGTTCATCAACATGGCACAGAAGAACCCGATCAGGGTCGCGCTCGTCTGCAATATAGATGCCCATCTTAGTGCGAAGCTAACACGATACACGGGTAAGCATACAGTGTCGACGCCCGCTGGAAGGATTGGTGCAACATGGCAACTGAAGGTCAGCGACATCGCGCGCCGTTAGTAGCAATGTAGACGACAAACGCACCCACAACCACCGATGAGGTGGCATCCTTGATCGCAGCCTCTTCTCTCTCCGCATCTGGGCCAGACAGATATGCCAAGTCCTCGAGGAGTTGGCTCAACATCGACGGCATCGCTTCCTCTCTATCCTATACATGCTTGATTTTTGCATGTAACGTCTGAGGAATAGCACTACTCACCATAGCCGCCTGTGCCAACTTGAAGGGCTTGTCGCGGATGACTTCTGTAGGCTCCCGCCACTCAAGAACGTTTCGTTTCCAATCCATTCCGGGAACCCACGCCGGGACGTACCGCAGCCATGGGAAGACTTCAACGAGGTAGCCAAAGGGCCGTGATGCCTCAGTAAACCCCATGACTGTGTCCATCATGGCATCTACCCAGCGATGGGTGATATCTCCTTCTGGCAGGCCCTGCGCAACAGTCAGGGTCGTTGCAATCATAGACCTAGTGTGAATAGTCATTATGGTGACGATAACCGAGTCAATAGTGCGATCGAGGCTTACATCTTTATCTCGCCTTCAAGGTCGTTTGGCACTCTGAGTAGGCGACGTAATAGTTCTTGTGCCTCCCGTAGCTGGACCGGGCGGAAGGTGCCTACTACCTTGGGGTGAAAGTGTTGCCAGAAGACGCGGCGGGTGTCTCGCCACTCGGCTCCATACCGCTTGAAGACCAACGCCCAGATCCATCCCGTCCTGCATGGCAGTCTACATCAGGACTAACCTCAAACTTTCAGGGTTTTGTCTTGAACGGCATGCGTACATTTCGACTAGAGGGGACGCAGGCCTGTCGGCGTAGATCGACCGCTTCTCCAGCAGGTCGATCGCCGCGGTTGCCGAGCCCAATATGATGAGCGTTTGGTCAAACGCTCGCAATGTAACGACATCCCCTGTAGTCAACATGTGTAGTTAGGGATCTACCACTGGCACCTGGTGATGGACATAAAGGCTTACCATACTTCGTAGCCAGGTCGGCATAGGTAATGTGGCCGTCAGCATGCGGTCCGGGGATTTCATAGAAGTTGCCTATCAGAGGCAGCCCTGGGGGGCCCGGAGGTAACTCCCTACGAGAATATCTCCAAAAGACAAGAAGGATTAGAAGTGCAAGGACGATAGCGACAGCTGCAAGGGCCGAGCGGGCAGTTCCATCGAGCACCATCATTGTACGCACTGGCCAGGCAAGGGTGCTGGCGCAATTGAGGTCGCTTCCACTCCATGGAGCTTTTTATATGGCGTCGGTTTCGCTTCTGTCCGCCTCCAATATCCACTTCTGGGTAGACTTCCTGGAGAAGCACAAAGTACTCAGCCCCAAACCCTTGAGGTCTGAGAAGAGTGTGTCACTGGTCGTCAGTAGAGGTAAAGCGCAGCTGGTTTGAACCGGTGATGTACCCCACCGGATGCGCACAGGTTGCCTACACGGTGTAATCGTAGACCATGTGAGCAGTAGGTTTGCTCTTTATCAGGGCTTCGTGTGAGAGAGGTGCTGGCATTTTCGTTCGTGAATGTCGCACAGGAAGGAAACCGATATATAGCATCGATCGCGACCGGCCGCCGCAACTATTAGGTTAGCCTCCCGTGCGGCTCGCTCGGGAGAACCATCACCCGTGAGCCGTGATTGCCAGAGATATCGTGGTACATTTCACCAGGAAAATACTGGCCGTGAAGACCATGACCTGTAGAACATACGGTATTCAGTATGTGCCCCAAACTGTTGTTCTCGTATTCCTACCATCGTGGTGTACTCTTGTCGACTACATTCCCCCGAAAAACCCTGTGAGTCTGTTACACAATCCAATTTGGTGCATGTTCGTACCTCGTGAGAGACGTAGAGTCAAAGATCCTTGAAGAAGAGAACTCTCGGAGACTAGATGCGATAGGGCGCTTGGACTCAACAAGAACTCGAGTCGCCCAGAGGTAGTAACCGTGAGACCAGCTCATGGCGCCTTCACCTTTCACATGAGTAGTAGAGGGAGGCAGTAATGATGCTCAGAATTGATGGTAGCGACACTCCGACATAGATGCGTCTCAAGATTGTTCAGTCGCGAACATTTGTACGTCCCCTTGTTCAAGTTCCCGCATCGGACTCCTCTTATACGTCTTTGCCATCTCCCATAATGAGTGCTTCCGCAGCTTTGGACCTTGGGCGCACCGTGTAGTGGAATGGCTTGATGTACCTGCCCGTCAAAATAAACACTCAGCACAACGCGTTCGTAATTACGCGATATCAGCTGGCAGGAGAAAAACGCGGACGTACGATAGAAATCCCGGTGTTGTCTTCGCATCGACAGGAATAGGATGTCCATGGGCATCGCGCGCGGGCAGGATGTCGTAAACTTGGAGCAGGGACGCAATGTAAATGAAGATCATGTCCTCGCCGAAGTGCCTTCCCGGGCAAACCCTGTATCAGTAGCGACACTTCGTAAGCCTCCGTGTACATCACTCAGCCACGACGGCGTATGCTCAACGGCTGGTCAGCGACCAACCTTCTACCAAACCCGAAGGCTATGCTTCCGGGGTCGAGAATAGGCCCTGTGCCGTTTGCTTCGTCCTCGAGGAAGCGTTCCGGGCGGAAGACATCCGGCTCCGGGTAAGTTGCGGGATCATGCAAGATGGACCTATAGTTCGTGGCACGCGTCAGCACCAGGCTTTAGGACCCGAGCCCCGAGTCTGACACCTACCACACGTTGGTGAGCACCATCGTCCCTTTGGGGATCCTCCATCCTCGGTATTCGTCTTCCTCCATGTTGCGATGGGCGATACCGAGCGGGAGGACGTTGTGCCAACGCAGGCTTTCCTTCACCATCGCACTGATGTACGGAAGCGAGGCGCGGTCCTCGTGCACGGGCAGTCTCCCGGGGCCGATCACGAGATCCAGCTCGTCTTGGGCGCGCTTTTGCACCTCCGGGTACATCAGCATAGCGCAGAAGAAACCAACGAGGGTCGCCGTTCCCTATTTAATGAGTGAGTTAATGGGGCTTAACATCACAAGGCAACTGGCTATGGAACACGTACGGTATCAACGCCGGCTGCCCGGGATGAGAGAGTGCTAGGTGAGCGCTCGCTCAGTGGTCAAGTAGACTTGTACATTACCTGTAATGACCGAGGACGTTGCACTCTTGATGGCGACTTCCGCTCTGTTGGGATCGGCGTCACTCATAACCCCCTTCTCGAATATCTGGCTGAGCATCGAAGGTCTTGCATCGCCACGCGTCTAGTCATCGCACTTCAGACTTCTCCGACACGCATGAGATAAGTGTAAATGCCCACCATAGCCTCTTTAGCCAGACTGAACGGCTGATCTCGGACGGCGAACACAGGCTTCTGCCACTTCAAGACATCCCTCTGCCACCCTGTCCCCGGGAACCACAACGGAATGGATTTGAGCCAAGGGAACGACTCGACGAGGTACTTGCCAGGTCGGGATATCTCGGAGAAGATGGCTGCGGATTCGGTCAGGATGTCGACCCAGGTGTGCGTGATGTCCTGCTCCGGGAGGCCTTGCGCGGCAGTCAAGGTGATGGCGAGGAGAGACCTGGCACCGACCATTGTCAGCGTGTCAGAAATGAGAATTTACGAGTACCGTAGGACGCAGACTCACATCTTGAATTCGGTCTCGATGTCGTCGCCCTTGGGTGCTTTGTGCAGACGGCGCAATAGCTGCCTAGCTTCGTGCTGTTGGATCGGCCGGAACGAGCCCACCACGTTGGGATGGAAGTGTTGCCAGAAGACGCGGCGTGTGTCTCGCCATTCGACTCCGTATCGCTTGAAGACCAGAGCCCAGATCCATCCGGTCCTATAGTGTCAAACGATCAGCAACCGTTGCCCACGAAAGCATGCGAGATAGTGGCTGTACGAACATTACGACTAGGATCGACGCCGGTCTGTCAGCATAGATGGACCGTTTGTCGAGCAGATCCATGGCGGCGGTGGCTGAGTTCAGGATGACGAGGGTTTTGTCGAAGATACGTAGGGCAACGACGTCTCCTACAAGAGAAAGGTGAATGCGTTATAGTTCTACGTTCGCGTCGTCTCTGTTGACGTACCATATTTGTTTGCGAGGTCTCGATAGGCGATGTAAGGAAACTGCTGGGGGACGTCAAACAGGTTGCCTATGAGAGGGTACCCTCGTGGGCCTGGAGGTAATCCTCTGCGGAACCATTGCCGGAGGACGAGTATGGCAAGTACGGCGAAGAGGATTGCCAGGGTGTCACTCGAGAAGACTTTGGAGCCGAGCATCGCGATGAGGCGCGCGTGGAACAGGGCCTTGCGGAGGTCTGCGCCTGACTACAGCTAACCACTGAGCTTTATATGAGGCGTCGTCGGGGTCTGCAGAGTAGGCCGTGAAGCCTCGGGTTCGTCGTGACATCATCGCCCTCCTGCAAAAACTCGCACTCGCGGAAGTAGCAGTGCAAGAAGTACGAATGAGTTAGAGCATGTATGCGAGAAGGGATGATAGATTGTCAGCAACCCATCTCATACATCTGACCACCTTCACGGGCATTGCCAAGCCAACAGGAGGCACGGATCCGAGGACTGACGACGGCGTCATGCCACCATATGCGTATGTGGCACGCATGGACAGCGATGCTTGAGGCTCTGTGTTCAATGAAGCCTCGACAGGAAGTTGCTGAGTAGGTTCGATACCATAATTCGAAGTAAGTGAGGCTTGCTTCTTCTCTAATATGGCTCATAGCCCCGGATAGATGCTCAGACCGAGAACTCGATAACAAACGAGCATGCCACTGAAAACATACGCAGCATAAATGCGCTAATCAAAGCCTCGAGATCAGTCCGGGTAGTTCGGGAATGTATAACATGCAGCACGTACCATAGTCGCAAGTCCTCCATCCTGTCGAGCACGCTATAAAGTTAGCGCCTGGTGTGGAATGGTCATGTCACGCAACGATAATGCTATATAGAGAAATAGCATAAGAGGACCGGGTATACTCCTCATACACGTACCAGGTAACCACTATCCACAAAACGTAACCTGTGGTTCTATCGCAGTATCGTCTACGATACCTTGTCCCGTTCGTTACTCTGCTTCTCCGGCGAAACGTAACTCATCTTAGGAACCTCGCCGTCTACCGACGTGACCATGCCACGAGGTTGACCGGCCATCAGTAGTTCTCCGACAGCGCAGATACCGGCAGACCAAACGAGCAGCAGCGAACTGATGCAGAAAAAGCTGATGGTCTGCCCGATTTCAAGCCATGAGCCCGTGTCCGTGACGTTCAAGAAGAATGTGATCGTCATAACTGTCGGCGAATATGCTCGTTAAGCTGGAGGCGAAGGCATAGTCATGAGAGACAGACTTGCCATCGGTGAGGGTCAGGGCCACGAGCACGAGGCTGAAAGGCGGGAGATCGAGCCGCGCGTTCAGCATGGAGAACGTCATCGCCAGTATAGTATATGGTGAGACGATTTTGAGGATCTGTGTTGGTAGAAGGTGAACTGGTGAGTAAGCACTGTGGACAAACAGCAGTACGAGAGCCGTACGAGGAGCGCTGCCATCAAAAATGGGCTGAAGATCGGCACGAGGCGGTACACAGGCTCGAGATAGAACGAGCTGAAGCTGCGGTCAGTACAGCGAAGCATGAGCTTAGATACGCCCTACGCACGAGATCGAAGCCACGCTGAGTCAGAGCGATCAGCGAATGAGTCTCAAATGTTGGACGTGGGTCACTCACTTGCCGGTTCCGAAGAAAGCGACCTGCACGAAGAACAGGAAGAACACTGCGATACGTAAGTCGTCCTTATGCGGGCGATACGTCCTTATAACGCCGTGCTTCTCAACCTCTGAAGGTTTCGCTTTGGCACGCTTATGAGCACGTAATGCGGTCTCGACCTCGACCCAGAGGCATAGCGTCAGAGAGTACGCAATGTAGAAGAGGCCCTCGACGCTGATGGCGAGCCATACAAAGCACGCGCCGAATCCGAGGAAGAAGCTCAGCAGACGACCGTAAGGAATGCTACGTGGCGCAGGGAGGATGAAAGGAGTGGTGATGGATGAAACTGTCGTCCACATATCATGAGCACCTGTTATTGATGAACTGGGGTAAGATAGGTGACCCACGGAAAGTACCCCAGGCGACAATGCGCCACGACCGCGGAACAGGCTTTTTGTCACGCAAATCCCACACGATGAAGTTCGTGAAGAGGATGCTCCAGCCGAGCTCGAACAGCTGCATACAGTGCACCGTGTTCATAGCTATCAAGTAGAGAGGGTATTTGAGGCTTACCAGCCAAAAGATCACGACCTTGTGTCGATTGTGCTCTTTGGGATCAGTGTGCCGGATCTTGAACAAACCACTCATGCCAATTGCGTACATGATAGCACCGCCGACGGAGCTGTTAACCGACTTATGTTAGCGGAAGTACGGTGGCAGATTGGCAAAGCAGACTGACATCGCGATCAGACTCTCCTGCTGATGCACGCTCAGCATCGGGAAAACGGCCGTGGCCAAGCAGGATGTCATCCATGCTGCTAGCAGGCGCCAATACTTGGCGAGGAGTTCTTTGGGCCACGAGAAAAGTGGCCACAGGACGCCGAGGACGACGAACCACGCACTCCAGATAGGCCTATGGGTATAACCAGCCTATATCCCAGGGTTACCGTGACTACGCTCGCTAGTCAAGTTCGAATAATACGCACCACCATACTCTGCAGGGCTGCGACGACAAGCGCGCCACGCACGATGTACCCCGCTATTGAACCCACACGGTCTGCCTTCAGGTAGCTCAGCAGTTGAGTGCTCGCGCGGGCGAAGACCTGGTCCCAGAAATAGCACGGGAAGATGATGTACAAGTAGAACGACCATGGGGAGCGCTGCTTGGCAAATAGCGCCCAGAAACCCCCTAGCACAGCTGTTGCCGCGACGTGGATAGGGAACACACTGGTTGAGGGCTTGGACGCGGCAGGTATCAGGATAGACACTGCTCCAAACGCGATCCAGCCGAGGTAAGCAGCAATGACGATGCCACGGATCATGAGTCGGTCATACCTATGGAGCATCGTGAGACTTGTACAAACCACGACGAAGGAACGGTGCATACGTCTGCAAATACCGCAAACCTTCAAGCGCGTGCTCAATGAGCTCTTTAGCCTGTGAGCGTGCTTGGGTGAAATGACCGTGTTCGATGAGGTGGCTGATGTCTCGCAACGCCAGTTCTCCCGGAACGTCTTCCATGCCCTCGTTAGTTGCAAAATAGGGATACTGCCGGTAGAGCAACGAATGTGTCCGCTTGTCCTCTGCGCCAGATTATTGGGTCAGGTTTACGAATGAATAAAGAAGATGGTGGATATACACACCATGCTTGATACGATAGTGCTCCAAAATCACCTGGTCTATGATCAGTTCATGCATGGAGCCTTACTTTCTTGCGTATACTACGGCACCTTCGCATTGACGAGCGCTCCCTCTGCCTGGGTCTTTTCCCCGTCCGCCGGAAGTAAATAGCCTGGTTTCGTGGGGTCTACATCTGGGAGAACGCCAACAGAGTTGACTGGCCAGTTGACTCCTATGAGCGACGACATGAGGACCGAAACGTCCGCTTGTTCGACGTCTCTCCGTACAAGATGGGACAATCCCCATGGCTGGGAGTACTCGTCGTGAGAGGACGGGGTCGTGTCAGGCAGTGGACCCTGGACGCCCTTTCCCCATGCTATCAGCGGTGTGCGGGTGTTGTCCGGGTCTGGGCCATGAGAGTTTTAGCTCAAGCTGGGCATTACATCGAGAGGGCCGCGAACCTTACCGCCGTCGCCGTGGTTGCCGATCTTGGACATGCCGTGGTCAGCAGTGAATACGTAGGCGGTCTCTTCGTCTCCATAGAACTCGCGAAAGAGCGCTTCTGTTTGTTTGACGATCTCGTCGACCACTTGTATATTAGCCATGTATTCCTATAATGCATATCTGTCAGGTGCAGCACCGTACGTTGAAAATAAAGGCAACACGCCTTAGAGTGAGGTCGGTATGAATGCCCTGTCGTGTCCAAGCCTAGGAGATGCAAGAAGAAAACGGTCTGGTCGCCTTTGAGGCGCGCATCCAACGTGGGGTTCGCAGTCGCATTATGGAACAATGCGCGGAGGTGATCCAAGACCCATACATCCAGTGCAGTCGCGTCTAGATATGACAATAAGAGAGGCACCATGGCTTATGGGGCAAGGTACTCACCCTTGGTGAAGTCCTCTTCGTGCTCGTCGTAACACCACATCTCTACTTTGCCCGGAGTCGCGCCCCGCGCGAACATGGGTAGAATGTCCGGGGAGCCGAATGAGTATGTAGCGCTAGACTGGTTGAACACCGAGTCAAAGTCGACCTATAATTCCACATTGGTACATCAGTCCGCGCTGTGTAGCAGAGCGCCTTACAGGATTGGTCTTCCAGCCCTACAGATGCACATGTTAACCACACGTAGCGAAGAAGATAATAGCGCGAATACCTTGGTAACGGCAGACACGTCTTCATACATGCCGCCTGGATGGCCAGTTGGTGAGGTCATTCATGTCGCTTGAGACTGAGTACACACCTATGAGTGCGACGTGTCCTGGCCTGCTCTCCGTAGGCACACGCGTATGAGATATCCCGAACGCCCCCCTGGTTTCTATTATCGACCGCAAGTGAGGCGCGACGACTTCAGGAGCTCCAGGGATCATGGAGAAGCCATTCTTCGCAAGTAGGAGGTCCGCTCGTAGTCCGTCACCTAGAGGCCAGTTGATTTCTGAGTCTCTGCGACTGACGTACCCGTGACATACCAACTATAAGAACAAGCCGCTTGGCCTCTGCCCTCTGCAGAGAGTGCTGTTGCATGCCATTGACTACAGGACTCGTAAAGTAACAGTCAAAGACAGTGCCGATATATACCAAGTGAAAGACGAGACCGACGAGCAGCAGCCTCCAGACCGAGCCAGATACTGCCATAGTTGAATAGACCTAAGACACAAGCGTTCAGACAGACATGTATGCGACGGCCTGAAGGCGACAACAAGTTCTAGGTTGAGAGACGTGGGGAACGGCAGCAAGCGCTGCGAACCCGACGAACGCCGCGGTGTCGCGACGTGCGCCAACGTTGGCAATTGACCACCACCACCTCCTCCTGCCACTATCTCGCGGCCTCGCTCTCTACGTGCATCAAAGTTGCATATACTCTCTACATGGACTAGAGCTACATATCTCGGCGTGACTCCCGTATTACTTATGTCTGTAGGCCTGGAAATGATCAGCGAATGACTAGCGGTCTATTTTAGCGACTTTTCTCCTGTGCTTCATCTGCGATTTCTCTCTAGAGCTGGCCGGCCGAATCTCTAGTTCTCGAATATCAAACGCATGTCTCTGTGACCAACACCATGACATCTCTGCATAGTGCAATATTCAATGCGCTCGCCGGAGGCTAGGTCACACTCATGCTCAGCCGACTGTCTCGCTGTAGACGACGGGCCGCCAGGTCGCCTCGTGATGTCGAGGGCAACTTCTCTTGATGCGGGATGAGCGAATTCATAGCGATATAATACGAGGATACTGGCTCTTTCTTGGATCTAGTCGACTATCATGGCCTCCTGGTTCGTCCTCTGCTTGTCGGCTATCGTCTCCGTCCAGGCGTCGGCGCCCACGGGCCCTTGGGATGCCTTCAACTATGCTCCAAAAAGTCGTACCGTATATCCTACTGTTGTCAAGGAGTTCCATGGCAGCGTGGCCAACGCAAAGGGCTTGCTTTCGAAAGGGAGTGCTACGTTGGGCAAGAACTCCTGGATGACTCTTGACTTCGGCGTTGAAGTGAGTACTTGCACGACGGCACTCTCCAGTGCAACTAACAGCCGTCTCAGGTCGGAGGCCTCGTCTCCTTGAACTTTGACTCGGTCTCCTCTGGCTCATCTATTGCGTTGTCTTTTACAGAGTCCCCTATGTTCATCAGTCCTTTCACCTCGGACGATTCCTCGTATCCCTCGGCGAACATATCCTACGATGGAGTTCTCCACGTTCCCGCACCTCTATCGACCGGATTCTGGACGCAGCCTTCTGCTATGCTACGCGGAGGGTACCGCTATCTCACGATTGTGTCTACTTCAAACCAGCCAGTCACCATCTCGAACGTCTCCTGTGCCATATCTTTCGCCCCTCACGTTCAAAATCTACGCGACTATAGTGGCTACTTCTTCACGCCCGACCCCGCTTTCCATGACAAGAACTTCTTAACGAAAGTTAGTAGCACTATCTCGGTTACTTGTGCGAAGCTGAGCTACCGCTAGCTATGGTATGCCGGGGCGTACACTGTGCAAACAAATACCGTCCCGCTGCATACCGGCAGAGCAGTGCCCTTTGTTCAATCGCCTGGTATGATAGGATTTACGCATTCCAAATACCCTTACATGCTTAGCTTGCATATAGGATGGCTCAATAACGCGACTCTGGGTGTCGCTGGTCCTATTATCGTGGACGGGGCGAAACGCGACAGGTTTGTTGTAACGTTGCGCGTGCATTACGCTCGAACTGACGAGTCTCTAGAGCCGTATGGCCAGGCGACATGGGCATAGCCGTGCCCACGCAGTTCGTGTCAACGAATGACTTACTGCCGACGCGCAATGCACTGTCCACAATGTTCGCGGCGATCGACCCCTTGACTGGCGCTCTTCCTGAGTCTGGCCCACCCCTCAGCCAATTAGGTAGCGATACCTATCACGCATGGACGCTCATCGGAACCCACAATTACTACCTCTACTCTGGGGATGATGCCTGGCTGCAGAACGTCTGGGCGAACTACACGAAAGCGGTCGGGTTCCTGGAAGGCAAAGTGGACTCCTCAGGCCTCATGAACGTCACAGGCCTACGCGACTGGGCGCGGCTCGGCGGAGGCGGCCACAACTCCGAAGGCAATGCGCTTCTCTACCAGGTACTCGTGACTGCCACCGACCTCGCGACGCACATGAATACCAGCGACTTAGCTTCTGCGTGGAGCGCGAATGCCACAGCCTTAAAAAAGCGCTACAACGAGGTGTTCTGGCTACCTAGCGCGGGCATGTACCGCGACAACGACACGACCACCCTGTGCCCCCAGGACGCTAACTCGATGGCGGTCCTATTCAACCTGACCGACACCCCTGAGCAAGCAGCTTCCGTGAGTAAAGGATTGACCAGGAACTGGAACGACCTTGGGCCGGTCGCTCCGGAACTTCCGGATACCATCTCGCCGTTCATCAGTGGCTTGGAGGTAAGTGGCTTGGAGAAGTCCTGCGGTGTGGTGAAATACTCACACGTGCCCTCAGCTGCAGGCACACTTCGCGTCAGGCAATGACGACCGCGCCATGGGTCTTCTTCATCGTGAATGGGGATACATGCTCTACACGAACCTCAGCGTGCAATCGACCTTGCTGGAGGGCTTCACGGCCAATGGTTCCCTTTCGTACGTGTCTTGATCGCCTCCCCTTGTCTCATAACTAACGCTTCATCCTACAGATACCGTAGCTACCGCGGATATAACTACGATCCCTCATACACTAGCCACGCGCATGGCTGGAGCTCAGGCCCCACCTCCGCGCTCACCTATTACGTCCTTGGCCTCACCGTCACCTCCCCTCAAGGTCGCACCTGGTCCGTCGCCCCGCACACGTCAGGACTTTCTGGTGTCGAAGGTGGCTTCACCACACCGCTTGGATGGTATGGAGTCAAGTGGTCGTTGCAGAAGCGCACGTTCACGCTGAATATCGACGTGCCGGAGGGGACGTCCGGGACTCTGAAGCTGCCGTTCAGGGGGAGAGTTGTGGTGAATGGCAGGTCAAGCGAAGTCGGACAGGGCGCCACGTTACAGTTGAGCGGCGGCAAACATGTTGTGCTGTTGTTGGGGTGACCTTACACGACTGTGCGACGGACCTCCTTGTGACCGCAATGAATAGCATAAATCCAGCAGATTGTGCTATTGTACATTATGCTACCGCTGCCTCTCACACAAGCTGTCGCCGTGTCTCCAGAACGAGCATTCAGGAAGCTGCGCCACCGTTGCTCAGGCACCGAGCGCCTTTGTCGTTCAGTACGGATTGGGAAATGAAGCTACTCCTGGTGCCAAGCGCACTGCCTAGCGTCAATCACACATGCGGCAACGGAGCGTATTTGGAACGGTCATACTGAGCAGTCCCGGGGGCGCCATGTTGGACTTCCCCCACGTCCACTGCAGTGAAGGCCGCTGAAGGGGTCTCGTTGTTTTGTTCTGAAGGACAGGTTAGTACATCGATCATACCACCTTCGGTATATGTTGAAACGGCGTACGCGTAAGCATGCCACAATGCCATTGTGCCACTATTAATACGCGTCTTAAGCTGGCTGTTGTTGACCCTCCTTATGTTCTTTCAGGAGCAGCTTTCTGTACGTCTAACATTTCAATCAGCCTCACCGGAGCCATCAACCTGCACTTGTAAGTGATTCACGCTTAGAATTCGTTGAAATGGTGATTGACTGTATAGCGGCGTGATTGATGGCAGACGATGTCTGCTTTCACACTAACGCCAGCATCAGCCGACATCCGCGTTGAACTCTCTGCTAGCGCACCAGTCGAGCGCACGCCCTCAGAGGCCACTGCGGTCGAAAGTGCCACATCTCCGGATGTTACAGAACCCAGCTCGCCAACGCCGGATGAGGAGTTCTGGCTCGAGGATGGGAACCTTACGCTCATCGCTGGAGGCGTGGAGTTCAAGGTGTACAAAGGGCCACTGATTGCCAGCTCCCCCGTTTTCAAGGACATGTTATCGCTACCTCAGCCCGCTCCTCCAGGGGAACCTTCCAAGGCACAGTGCATTTGTGGGTATGCACCGGCGCTCGTACATGTGTCAGACTCACCGGAAGATCTGAGGCACCTGCTTCGCGCCCTTGTACCGGGGAAGACGCCACGGTTTGTTGACATTCGCACCATACGTCCCAAACTTCTATCTGACGTATGATTGCCAGAGTCGTACCAGAAGACCTCACCTTCAACGCTGTGTCGGCCTGCATCCGGCTTGGGCACAAGTACGAGATGGATCACGTCGTCCAGCGCTGCCTGGACTACCTCAAGAAGCACTTCGTAGACTGTTATGAGAATTGGCCGCGCATTGACCCTCCTCGGCCTCCCGCTTTCCAAGGCATCCACTGTATAGGCGTCGTCAATATCGCGCGGACGATGAATCTGGATAGCTTGCTCCCGACAGCCCTCATGGGATGCTGTATGCTCGACGCAACCGAGATCACCGACGGCTTCACGCGCGAGGACGGGGCACGCGAGACGCTCTCCCCAGAGGACCTAGGGCGCTGCTTCATCGGGCGGGCGAACCTCATGCAGGCTAACACACTCGCTACGCTGAAGCTCTTCAACCAGACGCTCTCGGAGGGCTGCACTCGGCGCGACGTCTGCGCGGCGGTCTTCCTGCGCCTCCTGGACGAGCTCCGGAGCCACGAGAAGGTGGTCTGCACGCTCGACTGGTACAAGTACTGGTCCGACTACGTCGACGGCAGAGACAACGACCGGCGCCTGTGCCCACACTGCTACACCATGCTGCACGAGAGGGAGAAGCAGCAGCACCGCGAGATTTGGCGGAAGCTCCCTGAGTTGATGGGCGTGACCGTCGAAGGCTGGGCTGCGGAGCCTAGTACGCCGCCCCAGGCTGATCCGCAGGCGGAGGATACCCAGGCACGTCGTCTTATGCTACCTCATGATTTACACTGACCGACGCGCCCGCAGGCGTGATGTCTTGTATTACATGTATTCTGACTTGTACAATGCACATGTAAGCTAATCTGAAGCCAGTGCGAGGTGATGTGGTGCTTTACTGCAACACGCCAATGGCTAACGAAGTGCATGAGATTCCGTGTGGCTGAGTTGTCTCGTCAGCGTTAGTGCTTGTCTCGATTCCAGATGCTTACCTTCGCAACCTCCATATCAATTTTTCTTGATAGCTCTATATGTGGCCGTCTAGCAGCCCGGGAAGCTGTCTAGGCTCTACGCGGTAGTATTTCATGTCTCCATAAGGTTCAACCTACCGCAGCACACCTTTCATCGACGCCCACGGTATGTGGTTCTGGGCGAACGACAACAACTGCGTCTTTCCTGAACCTAGCCGACAGTCATACCCAAACTCCCAAGTCGCGATGCAAACCGAGACGAGTTCTCCCTCTTCTACCCTACCAAGTCAACACGCCAATGCTTTGGGGGAAAATGTATCAATGGCCTGCCCTGACAACATATGGAAGGACGACGAACTCTGGTTTGAGGACGGGAATCTGATCATCGTCGCTGGAGGTGTCGGGTTTCGGGTGTACGAGGGCCCTCTCCTCCTACATTCAGAGGTCATAAGGAACATGGTATCAATGCCCGCTCCAAACTCGTCCGACGCCGCAGACGACGCAGTACGCAAGGGCCCGGGGATAGTACTCGCGTGGATTCCAGTTCACTCTGTCGAGTTCCACGACCCACCCGCGGACGTCAAGTATTTCCTGCGCACTTTTACGCCGGGGCGACAGCTACGGTGAGTGCATGCGAGTATGAGTATACGCAACTTAGTCAACTGACACAGTTGCACACTTGAATGCCGTGTGGTAGCATCGGCACGGTACACCCTTCGTTTGAAGAAGTCTCCGCATGCATACGGCTGGGCGATAAGTACCACTGCATGGAACTGGTCGAGGCCTATATCGACTATTTGAAGCTGTACTATCCCGCTGGATTGGCGGCCGAACCGTCCAGCCCCAATGGCCAAGCCGAGCGAGATCCCTACCGCTACCCTCTCACCCCTCCAGCCTTTGAGCTCAAGCACACTATTGGCGTTGTCAACATCATCCGCGATATGGAGAGGAATGACTTAGGCCGGGAGATGGGCGTGACAGACATGCTCCCGGTTGCTCTCGGCCGCTGCATGGTGCTCGGTGCCCAGGTTACCATGGGGTTCGCCTACAACGATGGACGACAGGAGGACCTCTCGCGGGAGGACCTCGGACGTGTTCTCATGGGGCCCCGCGACTTCATACGGACCTACTGCCAAGCTGTCGATCGAGTTTTTGAACCCAAGCTCGCAGCAAACTGTCCCCTCTTAGCGCATTCACGCATTCCGTGCCCTGTGGTGTTGAAGAAGCTGGGATGTCTGTTGCGAGAACTCAAGGTCTTCGTCTTGGACCCGACGCAGCTTGTTTACATGTGGAATGAACACCTCAAGCAGCAGGGTTTGGGTCCCAACGCGATCAAGTTATGCGATTATTGCTATTTCAAGTTCCTTGTACGTGCTAAGGAGGAACAACAGAAGATGTTCCGCCGCTTGCCTACTATATTAGGACTCGTCTGAGAGCAGCAGGAGGGGTGATGGTGCACCGCAATATGGTACGCAATATCATGAACTCAGCCGTACGCGATACCAACTGAGAAATAGCTGGTGAACGATGCACAAGTTCCATACCGTACTACAAGTACACTGCCGTCGGGGTATAGCTGGGACTTAGTACAAGTACAGAGTTCGGTCTCCAAGTCGAACGTATCCAGATGTTAGATACGACCTGCTTACTGAATAATACCCTGCAAGAGCTCGAAAGCATCAATACGCCGTCAAAGAAGGGACAACGCGTGATGTCTCACTTCATGCCTCAACACTCGTCTTCTCCCCCCACCCCTCGACGCTGACGCCCATCATCGCCGGAAGCACCGTCCACACCTCGCGCTGAAGCTGCCTCGGTCTCTCCTCGCTCAGCATCTTGTAGCACTGCGTGCATAGCTCCCTGTCCTCGTCCTTGTCGTCCACGTACCCCGTCCACGGCGCGAACCAATCCAAGCTCGACAAGAGCTCGATGCGCCCGTCTCCAAGCTCGTTCAGCAGCCGTTGCAGCACGCGTACGCAGCATGCAGGATGGCGGCACCCCTTTGCGATGCTCTGGCGGAACATCTGGTGCGCGATTCGCGCGCTCGCCTGCGCCATGCGCGTCCGCCCGACGAAGCACCGCCCGAGGTCTTCCGTGGAGAGCATCTCGCGCGAGCCGTCCGCACGCTCCAGGCCGGTGACGATACCCGTCCCGGAGAGTGTACAGCATTCCATGAGGGCGGCAGGGAGTAACGCGTCTGTCCCAGTCAGTCGCGCGAGGTTCACTACACCGATCGCGTGTGCTGGGGTGAACGTTGGTGGACGGCTCCGGCGCGCGACGAGGTAGGCGTCGAAGTCGGACGGGTAAAGTTTACGTAGGTAGGCTAGGTTGCGCTGGACGAGGTCTTCGATCTCGTACTTGTGACCTATCCGGATGCAAGCGGATACTTCCTCGTAAGACGGTTCATGGTGTCCCGCGCTGTGACATACGAGCTGAGGACGTCGTCAAGGTTAGACGAGCATTCGCTACGAACGGACCGTAATGTGCTCCCGGATACGAACACGCGTAGCGCGTGTCTCAGGTCGTCCGGAGAGTCGTATAGGGGTATGACTGGACAGGACTCGTCGCGACCGGCGGGTTGTGGCAGAGAGAGCAGGTCTTTGAAGACGAGCGAGTGGGCGATGAGAGGACCGCGATATAACTTGAACTCTACATCTCCTGCAATCAACACCAAGTTGCCATCCTCGAACCATAGCTCTGTATCCCGCTTGCTGATAGTAGCTGGTTGTGTAGCCTCTGAATCGGACGCGTTGTTTGCAGTTGGCCGGGACCCGAGCCAGGTGTCCTCAAGGGAGTGCGAATGAGACAGCATACTGTGGCGTGCTCTACGGCCTGGGAGTCTTCAGGGGAAATAGCCATCGTATGACCGCCCCCGCCTTATATAGCCCCAGGGAGCTGCGTGAGGAAGCATTGCCCAGTTGTGTCATGTAGACGGTCACATGTAGTTCATCGCGAAAGGAGGCCAGATGATCCCGCAGCTTATACACCCTGAACACACCAAGCATGTAGAGCAACGTGATGCACCTGGCAGAGAACAGACGAGTGACTGACTTCCAATCTATACGCGTACTGGTGACTGTCAGTGATCAAGTTCAAGATTCGCTGGTAAGATGTTCTGTAGTACGGCGATATTACGACGTCTCTGATTGGCTGATAGCAATCTAGCGCCCAATTATGCCTCCGGCGCTTAGGTGTGCTTACTTGGGCGCCTAAGCGGTAGCAGCAAAACACGTGAATACCCCAAGCTGTGTCCAGGTGGCAAGGGAGGCCGCTTGCTGCTCATCGTCCACGACATCGCTCACGACCCAAAAACTCAAAACATGGCCAGCTCGCTATCCAGCATCATTGACCTTTCAAAGCCTTCCTTGCTCGCATGTGTAGCGTCTATTGCTTTCAACCCGACCGCATGGAACATCGTCGCGCGCAATGGTCAGTGGATGTAGGCTCAAGCTTGACGGTGCTCGCGCTGACATAACTCCTGCTCGTTCGCAGAATACAGGAACAAGACAATCACGCGTATATTCGGAGGGAACGCGAGATACGGATGCTACTTCCTCGCCCTGTGCATCTTCTCTGCGGGCATTCTGCGCGACTCGCTGTAAGCGTGCCATGTCCACGCGACGCCGCGCGAGTACTGACGCGCCGTACAGATACCATCGCGCGCTCCTTGAGCAGCCCAAGATGCAGATCCTCCCCGAGCCATTTGACACGCTTGTCCCCGTTGTGCTCTTTGTTCTTGGGCAGACGTTTGTCGTGACGTCGACCTGGGCTCTAGGTGTCACCGGGACGTTCCTCGGCGACTACTTCGGGATTCTCATGGACCACAGGGTGGAGGGCTTCCCGTTCAACGTCCTCCGCGACCCAATGTATGTCGGGAGCACGATGTCTTTCGCCGCGACTGCACTCTGGTGAGCGGCCCCTATGATGTCTTGCACCTCGTGTATATCGCGTTTTGGACGGAGCTGACGCGCGTTGTGTTAGGTACGAGCGTCCCGCCGGCTTGCTCATCACTGCCTACGTGTACATTGTGTACATCATCGCGCTCCAGTTCGAGGGGTAAGCCCGTCTCATACGGTGTATTGTTAGTCAACACGACTGACCCGTCCATCCGCAGACCATTCACGGACATGATCTACTCGAAGAGGGCTTCTGCGCAGGCAGAGTCTAAGAAGGAACTCTGAACTCACGACCTTATGATCACGGACGACCGGACAAATGACTTTAGATGACGTTGCGGTTCAACACCCACTACACCACCCTCTACACCCCACTAGTGTAATTCAGTATACTTTCAACAGCACAATACACTACCTACTACACCCTAGAATGCCAATGTGTAGCTTTGGTACATTCCACGTCTGCATCTTGGCTCTGGCTCTTACCCAGGCTGTGACCATGGCCTATAGTGAGTTAGGAGATGATTATACGATCTTAGTGTGCTCTACAACGCGATAGTATATGGTAATACGACTCAGTCAAAGCGATACCCCTTTACGACGTTCGTCCACAACGTTCTGCAGTCCACAGACGCGTTCAGTCTCGACGCGAGCAAGAACGCTCCGCTCAGTTTCCTGTTCAATTACCGATTCGTCAGTCACCTCACATCTGCCCAACGACAAGGGTCACGTACCTGTTGAGACTATATGTCTCTCTTGGCGGAGGCGTGAGCCGGTGCTGGAGCATGACGGGGATCTGCGCCCTGATCTGCGCTGTAATATCTGCCCATGTCGAGCCAGGGCCGAACTTGAACGGCTGTGGGGTGGACGCCTTGAATGGCGTGCCGAGCAGCACCATCGACTTGACGTGTGCGTCGAGCATGACCTGCGTGAGGGCACACATTGTGAGCCAACGGATGAGAGCGGGTAAAGCGAGGAATGCACCTCGTTCTCCTCGCCAGTGAGGTAGCCGAGCTTCAGGCTCCACTCGATACATGCATCGCGGTCCTCTGCGACAGCGGCGGACAGAAGGCGCAACCAGTTGTCGATGAACTCCTTGGAGTACTCGCGCGTCGCGCCGAAGTCCACGAGCTCGACCTAGCCATGCGCGCGCGGTCAATCCAGCCATTCATCGCATCAGCTCTCGAAGGACTTGCCTTGCGGGTACGCGGGTTCCAGAGGAAGTTCGTCCAGTTCGGGTCGGTCTGCATCACCCTGAACACGAACAGCTCGCGCAGACAGAGGTCGATCACACGCGCGGCGATCTGTGGCAGACTGGCTGTCAATGCCGACACTCTTGGTTGACGCGCGGCCTCCACTTACGTCGTCTCTGTCTTTCTGCGACAGACGGTCGATGACAGACCCACCGACGCTGACACCTTCGACATGCTCCATCACAAGTACGCGGT
Source organism: Cubamyces sp. BRFM 1775 (assembly GCA_022385745.1). Lineage (NCBI taxonomy): Eukaryota > Fungi > Basidiomycota > Agaricomycetes > Polyporales > Polyporaceae > Cubamyces > Cubamyces sp. BRFM 1775. The sequence goes on along the minus strand of MU278468.1, from coordinate 234,404 downwards.
CGGTGCTCTTCTCCCACACCCACGGCACCTTGAACCTCGGGTCTTCGCCCAGATGGTCCGGCCGCCCAAAGCGCCGTGCAAACGCCGCCTCGCGCGTGTAGTCGCACTCGTCCTTGAGCTCGTCCTTCATGACCTGGATGGTGCGGTCCAAGAAGAGACCACGCGGGAGGAGTTTTCCCGCGGTGAGCAGCATCTTGACGTACCCGAGGTCGCTGTTGATGGAGTTGACGATGTTGGGGAACTGCACCTTGACGGCGACGCGCGCGGGCGCGCCGGTAGGCGAGGCAGTCGCTTTTAGGACAGCGGAGTGTACCTGGCCGATGGACGCGGCGGCGAATGGGAGGCGGTCGAAGGACTCAAAATTGTCCATCCAAGAAGGCCCAAGTGCCTCTTGCATGACTTGCTACACGTACTCGGGTAAGGCGACGACTGATCGTGTGACAGCCCACGGTGGCGTACCTCCATCTGCCAGTCAGGCATGTAATGTGCACTATCCTGGACACGTCGGAATATATCCTCTATCTCGTGTGGCAGAACATGGCTATCTTGCAAGATGAGCGGGCGTCAGAGGTACGTTAACGAGCGGATGTATGCGCCATGCAGACCTTGTATGCTCATGAACTGCCCGAGTTTGAGGGCTGCACCGCGCATCTGCGTGAGTTTCGATACTAGCCGCTTGATATTACCCTCCGTGAGCATGAGTGAAGACGATGCGTGATCGTCTGAGCTGCTGGTCGACCGGCGAATGAGTTCGGACGCTGCACCGTAGCCGAGGGATGCCGCAAGACCTGGAAGAAGAAAGGTAGGTACACCTCCAGGGAAGCGATGGGAACGTATACACACCTCCGTAGTGGAATAACCGACCGATACGTGAGGACGGCACCTTGGATGCCTGCAAATTACGGCTCTTGGGCCGGTCCAGCAAGACTGACTAGTACCCGCAGTTTCATCAGCGAAGGCAAAAGGGCATACTGGTAATTATAATGACGGTACCTCTCCTGCTGGATCTGGCATCCCCGTACTGGCAGCAACGTCCCCCACTGAAGGGCTCGCTACAGGTTCTGGTTGCACTGGGTGATCCTGCTCGGGTTTCCGTGGCGTGGCGTCTGCCTCAATGTTGATCTTTAGGGGTGCATAGGTGCTCTCCAGCGTAGGGGAGGGATGGGTTATTACATCTGAACTTGCCGTGGTGGCAGGGGAAGGAGCCACGGTCTCGTGCAGCCTGGTGGACGCGGATGGCTACCCGAAATCAACAACATTGCACAAATAGAGGAAGAAAGACAAACTTCTGCACCTCAGATTCTGCCACCGGTGCCACAAGCGTAGCAGGAGCTATAGGCTGTTGGGCCTGCGGCGGTTCGCTTGATACTGGAGTGACATTGGGTGTGCTTGCAGGCTCACGAGTTGCCTCTAGCTCGCCATCCTCTGCAAAGCGTATCTCTGTAATATGCGAGCGTTCATACGGGTATGATTCATCTCCTTTGCGTCTCCGAGAGAGTAGCTCCGCCTGGGTCACAGTCTGTCCTGCCCGCGCCAGCTGGGCCGCACGGATGTGGGCGGCATGCGAAAGGATGTTGCAGACAGAGCTCGCGACGCAAAGCCAGTTGTATGCAGGCCCCGGAGGCATGTTTTTGTTCGTTTGTCGAGAGCTCAGTAAGACAGTGGCATCACGGAGAAAGCGAAGAGCAAAAGTCGAGGTGACGTCGCCGATTCGGACGCGCTCAACGCGTCCGCGTCACTCACGTGCGCTCGCTATTATGGGCGGCGCTTCGGGATTGAGGCAGTCTTGAGTCTGTATACCTCAGATGCCTCAAGAACTCGTACCATGCCAGAAGATGGCTAAATCTCTGAGAACCCGAGTTGACTACTAAGTAATAAGATTAGATCGGTAGACTAGTCATGAAACTATAGTACAACACTAGAGCAGACGAATATCCTAGTCCTCATCCTCGTCACGATCATCAGCGAACCTGGCGAATGTCGTAGCCTACGCTTGCTCATCCTCCGCATGATTCTTCTGCTTGTCCTCATCCATGGCCCACGTATCGTCCATTTCGGTCTTCATTTCCTCCTCGCGCATCAGCAGGCAGGTAAGGAGCCCGGCGACGGACAGCCCAATCATTACTCGCCAGATGAGCTGCGTCCCATGGGAGAACGCGGCGCGCACCGCTGTCTTCTCGGGTTCGTGCATCGTGCGGATGCTCGGGATAAGCTGGTATGCGACCTCTTGACCTTTCGAGAGATGCTCCGTCAGGGATTTAGGCAGTTGTTCGGTGAGGACGTTTTGGAGGATGGCGCCTCCGATCACGATACCCCAGCTCTGTTCAAGATATCACCGTCAGCTGGATTGACGATGCAGTAGAGGCAGGTCAAATGCATACCTGAGCAAAGCTGCGGACGAAGATGAAGAACGCCAGCGCATACGCGCTGTTGGCGAACGGGAGCGGCGCGAGTATAGGATATTGCGTGCCAATCCAGAGGATGCCTAGCCCCACCCCGAGCGGGATCTGGAAGCCGATGAACTCCGCAGGGCCGCTCTTGGGAGTGAGCAGGGAGAGCAGGATGAAGCCTGCGAGGGTGAAAACCCAGCCGATGTAATTCTGTGGCCTGTACTTGTTGAAGATCTCCACGCTGATGCCAGTGATGATGGCACACATGGGGATGGAGAACGAGAGTCCGAACATTTCGATGCCGGAACGGAGCGCGCCTGCGTCTTTGGACGCTTGAAGATAAATAGGGAGATAGTCTTGATGCTGTGTGAGTAGAGACACCGGGTGATAGGCGCAATGTACTCACAGACAGCAGTGAGGGAGACCACTCCATGAAAGAAAGTGCCGAGGTAACTGCTTGGGGTCAGGAGCGAATAAAAGGAAAAGAATATGCACGACGCACCCACTGAGCGTTGTGCGATTGGTGAACATGAACTCGGGAACCTGTAGGGCATGAAGGTCCTCAGAACGCCCCAGTAATTGCCCAGTTTCTTGGTACCCACCGTTCGTCCATGTAGCCAGAACCTCTCTAGAACGAAGAACAACACGATGCCTATGCTACCAAGAATGATCGGGACCAATACTTGCGCAGAGACCCATGGGAAACGGAGGCCTCCCCAAGTCAGGCCGAGGAAAACGAGGACGGTGCTCGCGACAATGACACTGTTACCACTGCGAGGGTGGTCAGCGATAGCAGTGTATAGAGAAGCTACAGGATGGCACTTACGTCCAGTCCATGTCAAATACCTTATCCTTGATATCCCCGCTGGGAGCGACGTTGCGCAGGAAGAGACATATGGATACCGAAGCTATGAAACAAAGAGGGAGGTTCATGTAGAAGAGCCAGCGCCATGCACCGTTGCTTGCCAGGGCGCCACCCACGGGCGGACCAACCGCGCTGTAAACTACAATGTTAGCTCAGCCTTCATACCGACCATAGCCATGACCCACTACACACCATGCTAAGGCCCAGACACTGTCGTAGAGAGTCAGTGTGAGCGGATATTGACGACCGTAGCACTCCACTCACGCAGCACCGATGCCCTGGAACTTGCCTCGTTCCGGAAGAGGCACCATATCCGCGACGATGATCTCAGTGCAGGAGAGACTTCCACCGCTTCCTAAACCTTGGATCGCTGTCAAAGGATCGAAGTATCAGCTGCGCACTGCGGATGGACATCTCGACGGCCCAACCTCGTCCGACAATGAGCATATGCAGGTCTCGCGCTGCCCCGCAGAGCACAGAGCCCACAGCAAAACAGAACACGAACGCGAGGAGGACCCATTTGCGACCGAAGCCGGACACGAGGCCACCGACGAGGGGAAGCACAGCGGTGGCTGCGATCGTATAAGCGCCACCCGCCCAGATGAAGTCGCTTCCATGGAGGCGATCGACTATCGTCGGTAGGGCCGTCGAGACGGCTGTCTGTTAGGTCGCAGTGACCCCAACAACGCAAACTTCAGCGTCAAGATGATTGGCCACCAGATACTGTTAAGTGAAGGAACGGACCAAGTCGAGGGCGGAGAGCATCTCCACGAGGAGGGTGGACACGAAGACCATCCAGAAAGTGAACCCTCTCTCGCCTTTGGGAGTGGGTTTGATCACGTCCTGGACGTCGACCAAGGGTTTAGCCGGAGATACGTCGACCTTGGCATGGTGGCTCGTGCGCTTCAACGCGATGAACTCGTGAGGCCCTTCCGGCATAGACGATGAACTGGAAGGCGTAAGGACCACGGGGGACCCTGCCTCCTGCATGAGGGCCGTCGACGAGGTGCTGGCAAAGCGTCAGTGGGGGTCAGCCTGGAGGCGACGTTCTGGGCGACAGACCGAGGCATGGAAGAGCCAGGGAAGGAGACATACATGCCGTCCTCAAGCGTGATCCGGATCGGGGGAGCCATTGTATATTTACGCGTCGGCTCTCGAGGCGAGCTACTGTCACGGACTTCAATGGTAGACGCGGTCCCAAAATAAACGATAGCCACAGAAGAAAGAAGAGAAGACACGGCAATGATTGTGCGCACGGGAGCAAAAACAGTCCACAAAGAAGTGCGGTCGAGCGGAAAAGAAGGGGAAAACTGAGCAAGGGCCTATCTGTCGACCATCATATACCAGACAGACGGCGTCTGGATCGCAGCCGTGTTGCAAATGGGCGGTGAGTCGGTGCCACGGGCATGCTTGTAATCACTCCTGCAGCCCCTTGCAGCGGAAAGACGCGATCGGCGTTGCCACATGAGGCTCGTTTCCGAGATTCGCTTAACTTGCACGCTCTCCGTCACACAAACATCCGGAGGTGCCGCCACCGTATAGACGCATCAAAACCGCTCAGGCCAGCACCGCTTTTGTGACTCCTGAAACGCCGAAGACGGCTCCCGTACAAGCGTAGTGTTAGCCTTCCGTGCGCTGCCTCGACTTCCTGGACCGTCCATCGATAATCCATCCATCGTCCACGGCCAACAAAGGTCGCAGTGGAAGATGTGATGCGCGTATAAAACCACGCTTTGTCTCCTCCGACTCCCCGGGTGGTTTAACGGAGCTCAGAATAGCTCTCAAGATTCGATGCGGAGGGGGGAGCATTGCCAATGCGAAGCGCGAGAGTTGATATACACGGGTTGGCAACTTGCAAATTCAGCCTGGCGCCCGGGTGTGGATTGCGCAGTACGGTGAAAAGCCGCCGTGAATAGCGGAGTCCGGAGATGGGGTGCGTAACGTTACATGGCCCTGCCTGCCAGACAGGAAGTTGACTTGCATGCCTCGAGTTTTCGCAAATTCGTACGCACGTTGACAGTGTGGGTATCGGTATTGCCAATGTAACCACGGTCGGCCTTGCTCCGAGAGGCACAGAGGTCGCCATGTTGGTCTGCCTTCCGTCAATTCAATGGGAAGTGGTTGGAAGCGGGACTGCATTCGCCTACAGCCAGGAGGGTGCCTTGGTTCCTGCTTGGCAGCCGCCCTCGACTTCCGTGCACGAGGAACATCCTACTTATCAATGACTGCATCCACGGGATGCTCTGCGACTTACTTGCATCCGGCTTCCTGAGGCTTTCGAGCGGCAGTTTGTGGAACGCCAATGAAGACTCTTCCACGGGCGACCGTGGACGCGCCGCCCAGGTTGTCCAACTGTCACCTGGTACGCATGTGGTCGAACACGTCGCACGGTCAAGCCACACGCCAGGTCACCTTTCCCAGAGTGCGAGTCTATCAGAGTTCATTTGCACATAGCGTGCAATGTCGAAGGTGCAGTGCGAGGCTAGTGAGAGTCGAAACTTGGTCGAAGGACTGAAGCTGGAGACGCCGGGCACATCGGTGCGCGGAAATGGTTTAACCGACACTCCGGGACAAGAAGCGCCCATAGCAGAGACGCAGGCGCTAACCGGGAGCGCGCAGCAACCATCTCTGCCTCTTCCCGCCACCGCGCCTTCACCACCGCCTCCTTCTACGACGTGGGATAGCCAAGACCGACACGAAGCGACGCATTTGACTTGGAATTTGCGTTATGGAGGGCACGACTGCTGCCAGTGGCAGCGGGGCGGAACTTACGCGGTATGTAGTACAGAGGTGAGTATTAGGACTAGTGACTGAATGCATCATCTACGCGCGTGTATGCGGCCTGGCTTGGCTCGGCTTGTGTTATGTGAGTATGCTGACATCAATGTGCAGCTCGGATGTGCTTGAGGATATGCGCGTCAACGTGCATCCAGAAGGTACTGACAAGGTGCTGTGGTACAAGGCGAGTTATGTCGGGCGTGGGGGTGCGATGGTGGAGCTAACCTCACATTGTGAAGGAAAGATTCTTGTCGGACGATGAGATTCTCGAGCACATTGTGGTAAGTACTCGAGTACCTATCCCTATGCAAACGCCTGGTGAGGTTAATGCGTCTTTTATGTCTTATAGGAGAATGAGACGTCGACACTCCTCTGGACAATACACAGACCGAAGCGTGGCTGGTACATCCGCGTCCGATCGCCCTCCTTCCCCCCAGGCGTGTTCATCTCCCTTCTTCCCCTCCCGCAAACCTCGCCCTACTACGCCGAAGCCGCGCTGTCCTTCGCCTGCCGGACGAACCTGCCCCGCTCAGCCCCTTCCTCGGACGCGCGCCCTTCACCTTTCACAAAGCACTCGACCGACTCGGAGATGACACTCACGAACGGCAGCCGCGACTCCGTCCACTCCTACCCACCAACACCTCCACAGGGCCCCGCGGTCATCATCAGCCCACCCTCACCGCGGTCCGTACACGCGAAGCTCGACTCGGTCTCGCTATCGCCACCAACACAGCAAAGGCGGCTGCCGCGGCCGACGGTGCAGTCCGCGGTCACGCACTTCATACTGACCCCGCACTCGCACGCGCACGTCCCGCAACCGACGCAGCCGACGTCGCTCCTGACGCGGCTCATGGCCGTGATCAAGAACAACGCGCCGAGCCACTCGTACTCGTTCACGCTGTCCCCCCTGCCGTCTGCACCGACGCCGCAGAGCCCGCCGCTCAGCCCCACTGGAACAGCACCGGGGTCTAGTGCAGTATCAGCAACGGCTGCGAACCCGCTGACGCCAACACCGTTGTTGACGTTCCATGATCGCACCCCGGTCTGGACTGCGCGGTGCAGTTCTGGACTCATCGAGCTGGACGAGCGGCAGGTCCGCATCCTGGGCGTCGAGCCTGCGTTCTACGTCGCCGTCGCGCTGACGTATCTCGAGTTCCTGCAGGAGCGGGAGGTGAGTCGTTGTTTGACTTGTATACATCCCCCAACGCGATGCTGATGATGGCGCCTTTGTTCGCAGAGCTATTTGGTCGCTGCGTATGACTGATGGATGCTAACGGCCACGGTCCGAGGAGGAGCTATCGTACATGCTTTCTTGTAACTTATTCTATGTCCTGGAAGGTATCGTATCTTATGGATTCTCATTCCTAACTTGGACGAGCGGCGAACGTGGGTCGGTCCCCAAGCCTCTACCTGCAGTGCACCGCCGGTACCGGCCCTGGTCCCGCACGACGGAGACTTCTCGTCGAGCGCGGATCCGCATCGGCGCGAAATTTTGCGACGTTTGCCGTCGCGATGCCCCCGTCCTTCGTTCCGCACATACCTCAGCGAGACCTAGCTGCCACGACGGAAGCGCAGGGATCGACGGCGCGCCACATGCCCCCATCCCTGTATAGTGCGCGCGACGGCCCCGCAGCCCGGCGTACCGAGCGGCCGAGCGCAAAAACCACCTTCGCTAGGGGAAAGCTCGCGAGGTTGGCGAAGTTGGCTACCGCGCAGGTCCTCCGCGGCAGTGCGTTTTTGGAAGGGGGCGGATCGGTGAGGCTAAAAACGACGCTTCGCGGGTCGGCTTTCCGGTTTCTTAGCCCGTGTGTCGTGCCGCGGGCCCTGATGTACGTTGGCGCGTTTGGGTGGGGTTGCTGAGATGGGCGGGGCGGATCCTGAGATAAGAGGGATCTGCGCTGGGTGAGGCGGGATGGAGGTGGTTGAGGTGGTGAGGAGACAAATTGCGATTGCGAGCTTGCTATTCTTGTGCGTATTAACAGGCGTTGTGCTGCCTCTTTGTGGTATTGTATACGCGAATGAGTGCATACATTCAACAGCTTTGGGCGGGAGTCGCGAACACACTAATGCATGCGCGCGTTTTGACAATGTCTAGCCACTCCCGCTGTGCAACACTCTTCCCCTCTATGGCAGGAGATCAGGATGTCCACTCTACGCCCGACAGCAAAGATGTCGATGGTCGAAGCCACACCCGAGGCGCCAGAGAGACCTCTTGACCTGCGCACATGTCTCCAGAACTGCTCGATCTACGTAAAGTTGAGCTCTGGGGAGCAGAAAGGCGGCTTCGGATGGCTTATCTGGCGGTATTTCTTCGCGCGTTCTCACGCAAATCGGACGGAGAACTGCGCGTTCGACTCTTCGAGCTTCCGTGCGGGCGAGCTTGGCGGTAGGATGTGCTCGGGCAGCTGTCTTGCATGGCAGTGCTTTTCGTGCCGGAATGGGGCGACTTCGGTGAATGAAGGCACAGACTGGTCGCGCATTCCGGGTTGAATATTGTAATGCAGATTGTGTGCTTGACCTCCATTTGTGCAACGACCGCGTATGAACGACGTCCCAGTCGACGTACGTGCAGCTATGTGTTTACGGTGTAGCCCGCCCGCTCGTTATCCATAGCCATCACGACCCCATCGTACGCGTTGACGTGCAGAGGGTACCAGAGGAAGATCACGAGGGTCGCGTGGTTGCCGAGAGAGACGTTCGAGCATTGAAAGTTGCTCACAAGGTCTGGTTGAGTGGAGTATGGACGTGAGCAAGAGATGGACGGAGGGTGGACGCAGCCTATGGCGATTCCGCGCCGGTCTCATCTAGAGTGCGCCATGGCGTCACCCTAATTCTGAGGCACAGATTCAATCAGCTGCAGCCCCGTTCGACGGTCGTCGACGGTCTGCCGCGGGCCATGGTCCGTAACTGCACAGGGCCTAGGCGGTCCATATAAGAGCCCCTCGCTATATATCCTCCACTTCCCCCTCTCTCTCCCTCAACGCGCGGTGGTCGTTGCGTACCACCACCCCCATCCACCGTCGTCTTTCGACCGCAGCCCGCCATGACTTCTACCATCGACACATCGAAGATCGGGCAGCCCACGAAGACGGCCAAGACCGCCCAGCGTCGGCACGTCCGGACGCTGACTGGTGAGCGCGACGGATGTGTATGCGCGCGCTGTCTGTGTTGACTCCGATGACAAGGTTATACCCCGGAAACCGACGCGACCGGTAAAGAGAAGTGGCCTGTCGGAGACGAGAAGGTCTGGAAGGAGGGTATCCCCAAGTTGACCACTGGTGAGTACTCATAGCTTTCCAATCTGCGGCTCGCATTGTCCGGGGTAGCCCCGCATCTCAACGCTCGCGCGCGGGCACTGGGTATAAGCGGGGGCGTAATGAACTTTGCCGAGCGTGCCATCAGCAGCCTCATGCTACCGTCGCTTACTCTCGTCGGGAGCTTCTCGCGTTCCCACTTCATCTTCACGAACGATTCACTGACCCCGCGACACAGAGGTACCCAGTGTCACCAAATCGATCGTCAACCATGTCCACACATCCCTCGCGCGGCAAGCGTACAACCTCGACAACCTCGGCGCGTACCAAGCCGCCGCGCTCTCCGCGCGCGACAACCTCCTCGTAAGCTCCACATCGCATTCTTCACGAAACACCCAGTAGCTCACATACGCCTCATACCCTGCGCGTCCCACGCGCCACAGGTGAACTGGAACGAGACGCAGCTGCACTACTCGCGCAAGACGCCCAAGCGCGCGTACTACCTCTCGCTCGAGTTCCTCATGGGCCGCACGCTCGACAACGCGCTCCTCAACCTCGGCCTGAAGGAGAAGTACCAGGACGGGATCGACCGGCTCGGCTTCAACCTCGAGGACCTGCTCGACCAGGAGCGCGACGCCGGGCTCGGCAACGGCGGCCTCGGCCGGCTCGCCGCGTGCTACCTCGACTCGTCCTCGTCGCAGGAGCTCCCGCTGTGGGGGTACGGCCTGCGCTACAAGTACGGCATCTTCCAGCAGCTCATCGCGCCCGATGGGAGCCAGCTCGAGGCGCCGGACCCGTGGCTCGAGCACGATAACCCTTGGGAGCTGCCGCGTACGGATGTGACGTACCCGATTCGGTTCTATGGGCATGCGGAGCGTCTGGACGGGATGAAGGCAATTTGGAGCGGGGGACAGGAGGTCGTCGCGATGGCGTATGATACGATGATTCCGGGATATGACACGAAGACGACGAACAACCTCCGTTTGTGGGAGAGCAAGCCAAAGCGTGGTTTCGATCTCCAGAGCTTCAACGGTGAGTGGGATTCCCATTTGTGTGCATATCGCCAGTGTTCTAAAGTATTTGCAGCCGGTGACTACGAGCGCGCGGTAGAAGCCTCGAACAGCGCAGAGGCGATCACGTCGGTCCTCTATCCGAACGACCACACAACCTGTAAGCATGATCCCGCTATTTAAATGGTCGAACTGGGATCAACAGACTCTGTGTAGTCGGAAAGGAGCTCCGTCTCAAGCAGCAATACTTCTGGACGGCAGCCAGTCTCGCGGACATCGTGCGCCGGTTCAAGAACACGGACAAGCCCCTCACCGAGTTCCCTGACTGTCAGCATTCCCGTTTTCTCGCCACTATATATGTGTTTGACTCGAGCATCATTCTCTTCTAGATGTTGCGATTCAGCTGAACGACGTGAGTACACCTTGGATGAAGTGGCGACGCATGCTCTGACGGGAATGCGACCATTGCAGACTCACCCGACGCTCGCGATCCCCGAGCTGATGCGCATCCTGGTCGACGAAGAGGACGTGCCATGGGACAAGGCCTGGGAGATCACCACCAACACGTTCTTCTTCACCAACCACACCGTCTTGCCGGTACGTCATAATCAGTCTACCGGATACATGCAGGCAGCTTAGCGGGTTCGGGATCTCAGGAAGCGTTGGAGAAGTGGCCGGTGCCGCTCATGGAGAACTTGCTTCCCAGGTAAGCAGAATGTATATCCTCTACGAGTAACGTGCTCAATGGTTGGGCAGGCATATGCAGATCATCTATGATATCGTAAGTGTTCCGTGCAACGAACGCAGTAGCGTTGTACTGATCATTGTTGGCTGGTGCTGCATCGCTACAAAAAGAACTTGTAAGTCAAAACGTATACCTTGCCAAGTCCTATATGTTGATCGTCACGCTACACAGGGTCTTCCTACAAGGTACATGCCAATACAGGCCTGTGCGCCAACTATATGCTGACTGCGAATGCTAGCCGTCGAGCGCAAGTTCCCCGGTGACAAGGAGAGGCTCGCGCGCATGTCGCTCATCGAAGGTCCGCGTTTCATCCCATCACATGCGTACTCGAGGCTGACTACGATAATGTAGAGGGCTTCCCCAAGAACATCCGCATGGCGAACCTCGCGTGCATTGGTAAATGATCTCCTCTGACTTACCAGTGAGCGGGGAACGGCTGACACACGTTTATAGGCAGTAGGAAGGTTAACGGTGTCGCGGAGGTTCGTCGACTGCCACCTGGTGGATGAACGAGGACAGGGCTGATACTACACGGTGATAGCTTCACAGTGAGCTTGTGCGCGCGACGATCATGAAGGACTTTGTCGACTTCTATGGTGTCAGCAAGTGAGTTCTCCACGCTATGCCTATGTGTTGAACAACGCTGACGCTTTGGGTGCGTGCAGGTTCTCCAACGTTACCAACGGCAGTACGTATCACGAATCAGTGTGATTGAAACGATTGTTGATATTCGTTTTGCCTGCAGTCACGCCTCGTCGCTGGCTGGACCAGGTGTGTTGTTTTGCGCGAAGTTGTTATTAGGCTCGAGCTCATGTCGTTTGAACAGTGCAACCCCGGCCTGAGCAACCTCATCAGCGAGACCCTCAAGCTCCCGAAGGCAGCCTTCCTCAAGGACCTCACCAAGCTCGAGGTAAGCGTCCCTCATCGCTTTCAGGCGGAATCTCTCGCTGATAGCACGCATTTAGGGCCTGCTTTTGCATGCGGAGAACCCCACATTCCAGAAGAAGTGGGCCGCCGTGAAGCAGAGCAACAAGGAGCGCCTGGCGAACTACGTCGAGACTACTCTGGGCTTCAAGGTGAACACTCGCGCGATGTTCGACGTCCAGATCAAGGTGTGTTGCTTCCTATTCTTGGCTGTTGATTGACTTTGGGCTAATGTGTTGTGGAATGATAGCGTCTGCACGAGTACAAGGTCAGTTCCGGTAATCATTCATTATTGTCATGCATGGATCTTACCGAGGCACGTCGTATAGCGTCAAACGCTGAACATCATGGGTGTCATCCACGTACGTCCCCGTGCTCCCTCTAATTGCGAGTAATACTAAAGAGCAGCATGCAGCGGTACCTCACGCTCAAGGACATGACTCCGGAAGAGCGCAAGAAGGTGAACCCGAAGGTCGTGTTCTTCGCCGGCAAGGCTGCGCCAGGCTGTAAGCACCCTTCTCCCCGCGTGCGAAAGAGATCGAGGAACGGACACTGACGTGCTGCGCCTTTTTAGACTACATCGCGAAGCTCGTACGGACATCTCCTCTCCTCTCTGCCGCGCCCGAGTCTATCACTGAACACTGAACTTCTCGCCTTCCTTCCGCAGACCATCCGCCTGATCGTCAACGTCGCCCGGATCATCAACGCCGACCCGGACACGAAGGACCTGCTCAGCCTGTACTTCCTGCCGGACTACTCGGTCTCGCTCGCGGAGATCCTCATCCCCGCGTCGGACATCAGCCAGCACATCTCGACGGCGGGCACGGAGGCGTCGGGCACGTCCAACATGAAGTTCTGCTTGAACGGCGGGCTGCTCGTTGGTACCGTGGATGGTGCGAACATCGAAATCGCGGAGGAGGTCGGGGAGAGCAACGTCTGTGCGTATTGCTCCTCTCCATCACTAGCGCATAGTCCGCAGGATGTGTGATAGCTGACTTCGTGGCCCTTTTGCCCAGTCTTCTTCGGGCACTTGACGCCTGCGGTCGAGGACCTGCGCTACCAGCACATGTACCACCCGGTGCCCATCGAGCAGAAGTGCCCCCCGCTCGCGCGGGTCATCAACGAGGTCGCCGCTGGCCGCTTCGGCGACGGTGGCGTGTACGAGCCGTACGTATTTCCATGCGCGTACCTCCCGAGTCGAAATCGGAGCGGCTAACCCGGGAGATCAGCCTGCTCAACACGATCCGCAACACCGACTACTACTTGCTTACCGAGGACTTCGATTCTTGTACGTCATTGGATTCATATCGGTTGCATTGCAGTATATTGATGAGGGGTTGTATACAGACATCCAGGCGCTCAAGTTGGTCGATGAAGCGTACCAGGACCGTACCGAGTGGATCAAGAAGAGCATCAGGACGACCGCCAAGGTATGTCTCCCTCCTCTCGCTAGATGAATACTGCGTAGCTGATGTTCGGCTTGCGTGCATTGTAGATGGGCAAGTTCAGCTCGGACCGCGCCATCCAGGACTACGCGCAGGAGTACTGGAACATCGAGAGCACGAAGGTCGAGTGAACGCTGCCGCTGTTCCGATACGCTCCCGCTTCCCCCATGCGCTGCGTTTCCCGTGGCGCCCAAAACACGTAGAGCGGGTTCAATGTACATTGTATACCTACGATGTTAGTGCATGTAGAGCTGGAGAAATGTACGATGAGGCTGTTAGACCTGTGTACGGGTTGGATTGCAATGGATTATCATGATATGGAAGCCCGTGTAGAGACTTACAGTGGCAACATGGGCAATGTAAGGATCGTGGTTATGAACCATGGCAAGGACTTTAGCGGCCGGGGATGCCGATCTTGCAATAGTGAACTCGAGCGCTTACAGCGCGCGCGAGTAGTAACACCGACCGTGCTTTTCTCTCTTCCCTCCTTCGTCCCTCCTCCCCCTCCTCTCTTCCTCTTACGTCGGCGACGGACGTTAGGTCCCATCCCTGCTGCCGACCGCTTGGATACACGCTCACGGTCCCCACGAGATGGCTGCGTTCCTATCAAAGGTCTTCCCCCGCAAGAAGGAGAAGGAGACGAACAAGCGGTCCTCCGTGTCCTCCCTCCTCGAGGGCAAGTTCGAGGCCGTCTCGCCCACCGTCTCTCCCTCTGCGGCCAAGTTCGAGGAGGCGTCACAGAATCTAAAGGAGCGGGGACGAGACAAGCAGAAAGAGAAGGAGAAGGATGGTGGCTTTTCTCTGTTCAGATCCAAGTCGCGACCCCTTTCCCCCGTCCCCGACACGCGTAAGACCGTGCCGGATACGCCCCATCTTACGCTCAACTTGCCCGTACCGAAGGAGGAGCGGAGTCGCGCGCTCGGCGTCGTGTTTGAGGCAGATCCGGAGAACAGGAGTGCCCTTCCTGACAACGTGATCGGTGAGCGACGACTAAACCCGCTCGAGACGTTGCTGCTCGTGAAGGCTTGCTCGTCCGCCATCGTCGCCAATGGAGGTGAGTGACGTCTTTGCCGGTCTGCTTGCATTCGTTGACGTATCGCAGGCCTCGAGACTCTTGGAGTTATGCATCCCTTCTGGTACTCCGCTTCGCCCGAGGTGCAGCGCAAGCTCATCTCCCTATTCATACTCTCTTTGGCTTCCAAAAGCCCAATCACCACGCTCTCTCCTAGTCCCACTTCTGCTCTCTCTACCTTCGACACCGAGCTCGAGTATACGCGCTCCCCCCACGACATTGCCGCGGTGCTGCGCTGGGCCCTGCGCCACCTACGCCTGGAAGGCGAATCGTTTGGCCGGTCCGACGGTCAATGGAAATGGTACCAGACGTTCGCGGAGGCAGAGCGCTCGTCTTCGTATCCGCTCAACGCGTTCTCGGAATCACTGGTGCCCCAGCTGCCGCCCTCGCACCTCCAGCTGCTCGTCGCGACTTTGGACATCGTCTCGTCCCTCGCGGCGCACTCGGAGCATAACGGTATCTCTGGTAGCAAGCTGTCCAAGTTCTTTGGCCTGTGGCTACTCACGACGAAACGAAGCGAGCAGGGCGACGACTGGGCCTCGTTCTATTCCCGTTGGGAACGTGCCGGCAGGATCTTAGAGCACCTATTCTTGGCGCACATAAGGTATGATAGCGTTCTCCGTCCGCGGTTGTGTATGCTTGACGCGTTTTTGCAGAGATGAGATGGCGCGCAAGCAGATGCCGCTCCGGCTCTCAGAGCTCGTGAGGGGCTACCCGTTCCACAGCAGGAGTCCCTCCGCCGACACCGCAGTATCCGCTACAGATGCCGATCTCCTTCCCCGCCCTCGACTTTCTACCCGGCAGTACGACGCGCTGTATGTCCGTGTTGATAGTCAGCTGTCCGACCCCAAGGCCACCAAGCAGAAGCAGCATGCTCTTCGTCTCATCTCGGACGCAATGAAGTCAGACTTGGAGCTCGCTAATGCAGACCCCAAGTACAGGGATCTCTGGGAAGCTATCAGGAAGGCTGCATTGGCAAGTGATGAGCCTGTGCCCATCCTGACGCACGTCGATGGGTATCCTTCCGTGTCGCGCATCTTCTCCGACGAGACCATTCGTCTGCTGTCTCTCATTCCCGCCGAGTCCGCCAACAGCGCGACTGTCTCGGTACCCACCATTCGTACACCTCGCCCTCCCCGCAAGCGTTCGAGCTCTCTCAATGCAAGCGCAAGGGCTAATGGTACTGGTAACGGTAAGGCACCCACCAACGGTTCAGCGGCGGAGCGCTCCGTCCTGCCCTCCTCGCCTACCTCGCCCACTTCGCCCACATCTCCGAAAGATTGGATGGACTTCTCAGCGTCTGGCTTCGGCGACAGCACACTTGGCAAAGACTTTGCCAGCACGCTGCTTGACAAGGATGTTGAGGTCACAACCCCGCCGCCTACAGTCGAGCGCAAGACGAGCAAGAAGCGCAAGGCGTCTTCTGGCCACTCGCGTCGTTCCTCCGTCGACAGCCCAGACCCCGAATCCGCGAGCCGCGCGGCACAGCTGGGCGAGACCGCTCCCCCGATCCCGCCCAAGTCCAAGTCGACCGTCGTCAGCCTGGTGAAGCTCGACGAGGCGTTCATCGACTTCTGGAGCGATGCGCTCCTCGACTCCATCTCCGCGGACTGGCCGAACTTCATCGTTGCGCAGCTCAAGAGCCTGCCCGGGTTCGAGCTCGACGGCAAGCCTGTCAGCTGGCTCGTCCTGGAGCAACGCTTCGTCACCCCTCCGCCGCCTCCGCCGCCCGCTGATCCTGAGGCGATCGCTCCTACGCCACTGAAACGGGCGTCTTCCCCTCGCCCGTCGATGCGCTCTGAGCTATCGGCGCGCAAGAGCTCGACGTTGGCTGCTGCGAAGAAGCGCCTGACGTTCTTCTCGTCCAGCCAGACCCTTGGTGGCTTGTCCTCCAAGACGGAGTCTAAGGCGCCTGCTCGCAAGAAGGCGAAGGCGGCACGCGTTGGCGAGATGGGCGAGATCTTGCCCGAGGAAAGCCAAGAGGATGCGAAGCAAGATAGCAAAGAGCCGGAGCCGGAGAAGGTTGCAGAGAAGAAGATGGATGAGGCTGCGACTAAGGTCGAGGCGGCTCCTTCTACCGAGGCCCCCAAAACCGCTGAGCCTGTCGCCGAAGAGCTCAAGGATACCGCACCCGCATCCACTCAGTCTTCTGTCCCTGCTCCCGTATCTGTCGCCGCGGCCACCGACGTGCCCGCCCCCGCATCGCCCACGACGGATGCGATGTCTCCTCTTACTCCCACTGCGGACGACTTCCCTGCTGTCCCCGTCGTCAGCGGCCTCGTCGCTTCAGCTGCTGCTGCTGCTGCTGTCACAGCCGTAGCAGTTGAGCCTCTCAAGACCGAGGACGCTGAGACGGAAGACAAGCCCGTCCTCCCCGTCCCCGAAGCTCCGGCCGTTCCTGCCGACCCGACCCCGGCTGAGACTCCCAGCGAAGTTCCGGTCCCCGAGGAGAAGACGCTCCCGCCCGCCCCCGAGCCCGTCGTCCTCACTGGAGAGACACCTGGACCGGAAGTTGCGCTCAGCACGAGCGAGCCCGCCGCGCTCGCGGAGCTCTCGGCCAAGATCGACGAGGTCGTTGCGCAGGCGGCGTCTTCGCCTGAAGTGAACGTCACGGCTAGCGAGCCTGAGGAACAGACGACGGAGGTCGTGTCGGATACGGCGATTGTGGAGGAGGTCGTTCCGTTCGAGACGCAAGCCGAAGCTGAGGCTGCTGTTGAGGCGGCCGCGCAAGAGGCTCAGGCGGAAGCACCGATCGCAGAGGCTGTCGCCGTCGAGGCGGATGCGCCTGCTGCTGCTGCTATTGTGCCCGAGGCAACCGAGCCCGCTGCTGCTGCTGCATCCGAGCCTGAGCCTGTGGCCGAATCTGAGCCCGAGCCCGTCGTAGAGGCAGCGGTCCTCGTTGGAGAGACCGCGCCTGCGGCA
Source organism: Cubamyces sp. BRFM 1775 (assembly GCA_022385745.1). Lineage (NCBI taxonomy): Eukaryota > Fungi > Basidiomycota > Agaricomycetes > Polyporales > Polyporaceae > Cubamyces > Cubamyces sp. BRFM 1775. The sequence continues at coordinate 216,999 of MU278468.1, read as the reverse complement.
CCTGATGAGGAGACCGAGCCCGAAGCGACTATCGAGGAAACCACACCCGCAGCTCCTGCCGATGAGTCTTCGACAGCGGAGGAACACACTGCCGCCGAAACCACCGCTGCCGATGAGGAGCCTATCGTTAAGGCCGCGCCTGCTGAGCCAGAGCCTCTATCTGAGGAGCCCGCCGTCGTCGAGACCGTTGTTGAGGCGAGCGCGGAGGCACCAGTGGAGACTCTCGCTGCCGAACCAGAAGAACCTGCTCCCGTCGAGAGCGCACCGGAGCCTGAGGCTGCACCCGAGCCCGAGGCTGCGCCTGAACCCGAGACGGCACCTGAACCCGAACCCGAGCCGGAAGTAGTCGAGGAAGGGGTACCCGCTGTCCCCGCTGAGCCTGTATCAGAAGAGCCTGCCGCTGTCGAAGAAGAAGCATCCGTCCCCGCACCCGCTGTCGAGGAAGTGAAGGATGAAGAGGGCGCCGTTGTCGAGGATGTTGTTGCGCCTGCTGCAGAGGAGGTCGTTGTCGAGCCTGCTGCCGACGAGACACCTGCACCGGAAGTGGTAGAGGAGGTTCCTGCTAGCGAAGAGACTCCCGCCCCTGAGGAGCCTGCCGTCGTCGAGGCGGAGACCTCTCAACCTAGTGAGCCTCATGCTGAAGCTGAACCCGAGAAGGAGGTCGAGACGCAAGGTAAGTATCTGAATACAACAAGCATCATTAGTTCTAATGTGATATCCAGCCGACGAACCCACGCCTGCAGAAGACACACCCAAGGCGGACTCGTCAGTTGCTGAGCCTGCCGAGGCGCCGCAAGCTCAACAGCCTGAAGCAGAAGTTACGGAGAAGGATGAGAAGATTGTTGAACCACCTGTACACGAGACAGAAGCCGCAGATGTGGCCACTGCCGATGCAGAGAAACCCGCCGCTGTGGAAGGTGCGTCATATCCCTCACGGAGTATCTCGCTCTTTGCTCAATGAGGGACTACAGCAAGCAGCGACTAGGTCTGATGCATACATACATGTGCTGATACCTGACGGTCCAGCTGTCGTCACGACGGCTACGTGTGGAAGCATGGACGCTTGACGAATTGCCTTGACCCACGGAAGATACCCCCTCGTTGATCCCCATTCCTTTATTACACTTATGCTATCCTGCTATCTCACCTTGTGGAGGTTTTGCATGCAGCACGCCCCGCTGCTGATCTATACTCGAGTCCCCTCTAGTTATCGTCACTATATCTGCTTATGCCGGATCCGCTGTAATTCGTGTTCTCAGCTCCGCGTCTGCGTGTTGCTTGGAGATCGTCTATATACGCCACCTTCGTTCGTAGTTCCTCGAGTATCTCTGCTATGCTTAAGATGTCGAGGTACCTCGCCAGGTACGGAAGCGCTCAGAAGATGACCATGTCCCAATATGGGTACACAGCCTCTACAACGTTGTCAACCCATCTGTCAATCTTAGCGGTGCCACCAACCCCTGGACTACTGACCAATGCCATGCCAGAAGTCGAGCTAGGCCCCCGCTCGTTTCTCTCTCCCTTCCACCATCCTCAACGACGCTCACGACGCCTCTACCGAAATGTCGGGCGGATACGATGAGCGACTGCTGGCGAGTGCACCAGTCGCCACACGTGCGGAGAAGCAGGCACGTGGACTATCATGCACCGACTCTATCGCATCGAGCTGACGATGGCGGGCCGCTGATGTGTAGGAGGGATACGACATCAACCTGTTCAAGGAGCAGCAACCCATCGGGCGCGAGCCTACAGTGTCGCCTCCGCCCCTGCCTGTGCTCTCCGCGAATCACTCCTCCGCCGAGGTAGCCGGGTACTCTCCATATGCACAGCCTCCCGCGTTACCGTGGTACAGGACGCGGAAATGGCTGTTCATCTTCTTCTTCGCGGCCATTGTGATCATAGCAGCAGTCATCGGCGGCGCCGTGGGCGGGACGGTTGGCCATAACAAAGGAGGGGCGGTCGTCACGGCGGGAGATACGGGCGGTGGGGCTGCCGAAGGAGCTGGTTCCAACTCGACGAATACGATGCACCATGATCATGATGGCGGCCAAGCGCAATCAAGCAATTCGACGGCGAGTAGTTCGACGGCGAATGCTACAGGAAGCGGTGGGGGTGGTTCTTGATATTGAGTGCTACAGGGTTTCCTGGTACGTTGGAAGGCCTATTTTATACCGGACAGGCGCTGCCGATAGCTGACCAGCTACACAGGAGATGTACTTTGTTTTTTGTGGAGTAATGCTTGATTTGTATGTTAGCTCGTGTGGATGCAATGCGTGCCCTTGGCTCTCTACTGTGTTCCTTTGCATGAACAGAGTCATGACCATATGTTACTCGTAGTGGACTTCAAGTATAGTCACTGCTCTAAGCTCGCTGACATCGCAGCATATATGTCCGCGATTATGACATGTCCTTGGACGTCGGCATGTCGTGCCATACTGGTGCAGACATGGTCGATGAGCCAACCTTCGCTTTTGGCGGCATGGTTGCTATGGACGGGTATTCAGGCCTCCTTTGCTACTTTATTCATACTCTCAGCTACTAGATACACCTCGGCCTAACCGCTCTCTTCCAATATATTGTTGTAATGCACCTCGTCATGTAGATTAACTCCGTCGACGAGGCTTATGCACACAAACGCCCGGCTCTAAGCTATCTACATGGCGTCCCCTAGCACTGTTACCGCTATATGATAAGCAGAGTACAGTAGAAGATCTAGACACGGGACCCGGGCAGACGATCCTCACGTACCCGGCCTTCAAATAGTAGTACTTCTGGGCTGCCATGAGGTGTCGTACACCGGGTGCGTGGAGGCACCCAATGGGCTTTCATAGTGTACGATGCACCGCAACTTGTGGTCTTGGCAGGTCGTGTTGATGTGGTCGATTACAGTAGTACTAGTGTCCGTTAGAATGCGTGCCGACTAACCTGTCTGCGTAGGAAGACGGCTAGACGTCCAGTATCAGACGGCGGTACAGATCCCATGGGCTGCACGAGCTATATCACGCTGTACTTCCTTCAGTTGCGGATGTCCTTTGACGAGGTGCAATCTTGAATGCGGAAGTTGGTTTTCAGCCTACTCACAACACCAACGCTAGTTCTCCAGACGGCGGTCCTCTGGTAACTAATTCACCGTCAACTTTGTCGGGCGCCGGCGCGTGGACTGCGGAGCGTGGGAAGCAGACATTCACGCCCACGTGATATAATTTATACGCGTCTGTTGACGCGTACGCCACTGGGACAGATAGTAGGCGCCCAAGTATGGGGGAGGCCCAGTCCCACGCAATTTAGTATGCACATTGATCCTGCTCTGAGTGAGTCGTTGGTTAGCAAGAGATACGCAGGGGTGCACTTGGGGTTTTACAAGAAAATCGCACCGTAACCTCGCGAGTGGCGGGGTTGAAGAGCGCTCGAACTGAGCTACGCAGACTCCCTTACCCGATTTGGATACGGGTTAAGAACGAGTGTCGCCCTTCGCTCTCGCTCTTAGCCACGTCCCTCCCTCTCTCCCCTCCCTCCCCTCAGATACTTGTTAATATCTCATACATATCTTCTTGCCATCATGGACAGTCGACCGCCATTGCAAGACAATACCAATGTACGATTGGTGGTGAGTCTGAATGCTTCTCTGCTCGTCGGTGGTGGGCGATCTCACTCTCTGGCTTACCTTGCCTCTCCTCAGCCCGATACTCCCAACACATCGAAGGAGCATGCGCCGGCCGGTGATGGTGAACCACGAGATGGAAGCAATATGTTGTGTGAGCAATCGGGGTTGGCGGTTTGTGGTGAATTGGGCGAGATGCGGAATGTCGACAGGGAAAAGGTGCGTCAGGTTGTCTCCTCATCTCCAATCTCAATCCACCTAATGCCTGTGCCATCTTGTTAGCGTCGTGAGCACTCAAGCATGGTCACGAATGAAGCCTACTCGCTGCCCAAGGAGAACTTCGAGGAAGGCTCATCTCACGCATCCTCCCTTGTGCCGTCCACGGCCTTACCACGACCTTTGCTACTATCGTCCATCGCGGATTCCCGAGAAGAGCGGTCGTCCGACCGGAAGACAGCACGCCCACGTAAGGCGGCGCAGATTCTGCCGCTGGAAGTCTGGGCCAAGATCCTCAGCCACCTCAACCGCAACGAGAAGGTGGATCATACCCGTACGTGCCGCATGTTCGGCGACATCGTAGAAGACGAGCTCTATCGAGAGGTCGAGCTTGACACGGATACGGTCATGTCATGGACTGCCGGCGTAACAAGGTACACCCATCGGGCGAAGACGATGAGGACCCTGGAGATATCACTCGAGGGAGCCTCAAAGGACAGCCTTCGCGACATCCTTCCGCACCTGCGGAAGGCTCTCTGTGCACTTCCTGCTCTCCAGGAGTTCTCGCTGCTGGACGTTCAAGGTCTTCCCGAAGACGCTGCGGAGGACATCCTCGAAGGGGTCCAGTTCTCCTTGACCCAGTTTGCCTGCGATTCAGACGCGCTCATCGTGAAATCGTGGGCATCACTCAAGAAGCAGATTCACCTTGAAGAGTTCCGCGGGTTGTTGGATTATACCCGCGTCCTGCAAGACGACATGACGCCGGACGTATTTCCGGAGCTATGGCTCCTAGAAACATCGTCATCCTTCGCCAACCGGATCACCAATGCGAGCACGGTGACGAACCTCTCAATATGGACGGCGTACCACCAAGCACAACCCACTCTTGCTCGGGTTACCATGGCCCTGGGTGAAAACCTGTCGAGACTCAAAATCACTCGGCACATGATGAGCTCCCCCAACCCCTACATCGGATACACCTTCGCGCCACAGAATTCGCTACCGTTTCGGGCTTGGGAAGCGCATTCTCCGATTGTACTGTGCGAAGCCATCCGCGCACCCAACCTGCTATATTTTGAAATCAACGATGTGTGTTCCGGTACCAGCAAGGTGAGTAAACGGTATATGCTACTAGCGAGCATACAGGGTTACTCACAATGTTTGTCGGATACTAGGAGTGGCACAGGACACCAGTCCTCCAAGACGAACCTTGGTGGTATACGCCACTGAACAGAAAGTTGCGGACGGAGTGCGTCCCAAGGCTCTCCGTGCTTGTTTGGTGGCCAGCATGGGCGGATTCGATGGTGACGGTCCAGAACACCTTGTCGAACTACGTGATCGAGTTCTTCGCACTCTTGCCGGTCAAGGAGATCATCTTGCCTCCCTTCATTTCGTGGGATCGCGAGGGCGATGTCTGGGGTTGGACGTCCGTAAAGCGGGCCGAAGGTGAAGATCGTAGCGGGACTCTGCCACAGCAGTGGTATGACAGAACACGCGTGTGCAGGCAATGGGAGGACATTCCAGGGCGGTTCCAGTCGGCGTGGGACCGTTGATCTTGTATGGGGACGGTTAGATATTTGTACTAGGTAAGTTAGGTACGGATGGACTCGGACAGTGCGCTTGTGTTGTGTTGTCATGGCGTACCGTTATCCTCTATGTTGTTGTTCCATCGCCTCTATGCTGCTGTGATATGGACTTTTGTTATGCTATGCACTCACCCTTAAGTGTGAATCAGCTATGAGTTCCTCAAATCCTCTGCAGAGATGCGACCATATGGCCCGAACTTCTGGAAGGTTTGAAGGTAGAGCTTACCGGGCAGTTTGAGTAGAACAGCTAAATGCGTAGATAGAGGCCAAGGACATAACTAGCCATCGCATAAAGCACGTTTGCTGTATGTTTTGTGTAAAATTGGAAAGCATCATGGTACGATTGGCATGGAAGGGGAGACGAGTAAAAAGTCGCGAGTTGAACACGGTCGACTCAGACGCGTCGCGGATGGGCGCTATGGCCACAACACCCTTGGACTCGGACCACTACCATCTCTTGTCTCGCTGGTCGTCCTACAGCACTACATCCTTCTCAATATATGTACACACTTTGTTCTACTAAGCCCGAGTGCCCAAAACGGCTATGATTGACGAGTGCGCGAACTCAAGCACCACTCCGAACTCGAATCTGCAAGTGCTTGGAGGTGGGCCAAACGGTGTGCAAACAAGTACGAGGTTCATGTCAATGTCGGAAGACTGTAAAAAGCGAGGAGACGGGTCTCCGCAAGTGCACGTAATGTATCAGACATTTTTTGTCCTGAGGACCGTTGGATACTGACTACGCTGCATGATCTCGCAGGCTACTGAACAACTCACAGCGGCAGATCAGGCCGACAAGCTAGTCGCCAAAGCATGGTCGAGATGCGCTGGTGTGATCAAGGATTATCATGAGGCGATAGTAAAGAGGTGGAAGGAGGAGATCGACACGCTCCTAGTCTACGTGCGTCCCACATACATGCACTCATGTCGCATTATACTGACTACATGGACGCATAGGCCGGTCTTTTTTCAGCTGTCCTCACAGCGTTCAATGTAGAGTCTTATGTGCTGCTCCAGCCAGACTCGACAGACGCCACGAATGCCCTCCTCGCCCAGATCTCTACTCAACTGAATGACTTCACCCGTAATTCCTCCTACGAGAACGCAACGCAAGCCTTCCTCCCCCTTCCATCTTCATCGTTTCGCGCGTCCACTCCCTCAGTATTGATCAATATCTTCTGGTTCGCAAGCCTCATATTTAGCCTGTCTGCTGCTGTCGTCGGCATGATGGTGAAGCAATGGCTCCACGAGACAGAGCTCGGTCTATCTGGCACATCCCGGGACCGACAGTATCGCCTCGATGCGCTACTCAAGTGGCGCGTGGGCACTATTGTTGCTCTCCTCCCCATACTCCTGCAGCTCGCCTCTGCGTTATTCTTTGCTGGTCTGCTCATCCTGCTCTGGACACTGCATCACACCGTTGCCATCGTAGCCACCATCCTCATCGGAAGTCTCTTCGTCTTCGTCACAGTAACTGCTCTCGCGCCTGCATTTTCGACAGATTGCGCGTACAGGTCGCCCCAAGCGCTTGTCATCTTCGGAGTAGTGCAGACGTCCTGGCGCGTGTTTCGTTCCTTCGTGGCCTCGCTTCCAGACGACATCGCGTTGAAGTTCTCCTCGTTTTGGTCGTCCCCCTCGGCGATGAAATGGGGCACATATCGTGACTGGGCAGGGATGGAGCACGCTATCATGCGCATGCGTCAGGACGAGCTCGACAGACGCGCGGTCGAGGCAGCACATGTTCTCAAGTTGGACAGCGATTTCACTGATACCGCTCTCAGGCCATGTGCGCGTTCTTTGCCAACCAAAGTAGCCGTCACATGTCTACAGACCCTGTACAAGAATCAAGTCCGACATACCGGCCTCCCGTATTGCGACATCGACCCTCAAAGTCCCCTTAAACTCGCTCTGGTTCTCGACGCTGTCGAACGCTCTCTGGACAGCATGGAGAGTGGAAACAATTTGGATGTCTCTGTCCTCGACGGCCTGATCGCGGATCTCAAGCAGTTGACCATGCCCTGGGCTTTGGTCGCGAGAGTCCGCGAGAAGCACTTACGCGTAGTGGTCAGACTCCTGCGATGGTGCATGTCGCGACCGGATCGTGACCGGGAGAAGCGCGTGCACATGTTGTTAAGCCGACTTGTCGGCGTGCAACACCCATATGGCGGGGCGACGCGCGAAGGTATGTCATCATAGCCCCTGCGTAGTATTCTTTGGTCCTTCGACGATGACACTCGAGATCTGACTTTCGTTACACAGTGACGCACGCCTTGGAGTCCTACTGCGAAGCCCTCTCGTCAAGGGGCGAAGACTATGACCTTCTGTTCCTAGCTCACCGGGTGCTCGTCAGCTTACTCATCCACGCCTGCACCTGCCCGGGCCTCGTCAACGACAGCGACGGCGATTACGTGCGACAACGCCTCCAACGCGCGTTCCGTGCGTTTGAGCGCGACCTTCGCGACCCTCGTTGGAAAGCGACACCGGATGGAAAGAATAACGGAGCGCCAAGTCTTCTACTTACTACTGCAGAACTGATCCCGCTCCTGACGACTCTACGTAAACGACTCCCTGAGATGATCAATGAGGACTTCTTCGTTGCGCTGGAGAATGCAGTGGCACTGGCTCGCGAGGAGCCGTGCACGCAATGGATGGGCCCGAAGCAACGGAACCCGCAGCTGGACGAGTTACGCACGATGGTCTTCGGTGCCCAGACGCACAGAGCACCTGGACCAATAAATTTGGGAGGCATGGTAAGGCTGAGTATTTTTGTCCGTCGCAATCGACTGACTTCAGCCGTTGTCATATTATCCCCATCCAGCTTCCTCAGAACCCGCTGACTTCGGCTCAGCAACGAAGTTTCTCAAAGGCTCGCACGGACATATTGTAACACTATTTCCCCGCCAGCTATCGCATGCCGCCTTACTGACAGTCACGCAGAGTTCAAGTGCGTATCGTCCATGTGTATCTCTGGCCGCGGATCCTAGTTCCCTCTAACTGCTGTGTATGCGACGGCGGCGTATGGTCATATGGTTGGAGATCCACATTATCCACATGGGCGGATCGATGATACGCTCGCGTGGCCCGATCGTTCCTGTGGCTTTGCGCTACGGCGTATTACTGAGCGGTTGAATGCATCATGCATGCGCCCGGCCTTATTTGGAACGAATTCTTCAAAGGTTGGGGCAACACCGACGTTGAATCTTGATCCTGCCCAGCTGTTCTCACTCCGGCGAGAGACCTAGATGTCGCTATGCTTAGAGGTTCGCAAGAAAAGCGTGATGCAGATCGTATGGCACAGGCCTTGGTTGGGCTTTGTCTGAGGTGCTGTCTGCGGTGACAGACATAATGATATATGTGATCTGCCATCTACAGTCGCGTTAATTGCTTATACGCTTCCCAGGGGCTCCCCGCATTTTCGCGATACTCCGGAGCATCAAGCATCAATCTACAAATAGACAAAGTACGTTCGTTTTCGCTCTCAGAAACGCCCTCTTCCGTGCAACACGGGCTGGAGTACGAGGCCCATCCGACTCCGCGGTTCTCTCCGCATAATACTGTCCTGGCTGGGCGGCCGGATGCGGTACACGCTGCCACATCTGCCCATCTCGAGTGCGACGAGCCGCGACCGTGCCCGGATATCCTTGACGGCCATGACAGAGCGATTGACGTGCCCGCGTGTGTGAGTGCGGCACCGAGCCTTTATGACCCTCGCTTGATCCAATCACCCATCCCCTCTCCCCGTCCCTGCCCCTCCCATCTGTTGATACAAATTCCCTGTTGGGCCTACCCATCGTACTCTTCCTCTCGCCCCCGCTCGCGACCGACCTAAGTCGGCCTTCTCATCCTCATTCTCTCGACCTTTCGAGTCTCAAGTTGGCCACAGGTGCTATCCTGGCTTCCAAGCAGCTTCTTCGTGTGTGCTCTTCGTTCCGCAACGGGACTGTTTCCGGGAATACCGGTCCGAGAGTATTGTCATCAAGCATAAAATGATCGAAGTTGGAGATGCTGAAGCCGCACTGATACTCGTCATGTACGTCGCGTTCGCTCTTCCTTACTCTCCAGAACGATGCAGCTCTTGGGCCTGACCCTATCTACAGCGCCGAGTCCAACCATGTGAACCGCGTCTTTGCAGCAATAGCGTTCGGTAAGCAGGAATATACTTAGATAGAGGGCGACGCGCCCGACGTCATGCTAACCTGAATGTTGCCTACATAGGCATCCTGTGGTACGACTTCTTGCTAACGCTCCCACTGGAAATCGAGCGGTACTGGCGAGGAGGCCGCTCCTGGGCTTCGATATTCTTCTTCCTCAACCGGTACATGTCCGTGCTAAGTCACATTCCGGTTGCGGTCGAGTTCTTTGCTGCGATGCCCGAGCCCGTAAGTCACCTTTGTGGTCGGGCCCTGCTAGGAACGGTCCCTGACTCGCCCGCTCGCGGCCTTGTTTTTCACAGTCGTAAGTAACCCTGCGATGCCAGGCCGACCGGCAGCTCGTAACTTACGGCAACTGCAGATGCCGGAAGCTGCAACTATACCATCAAATCCTTGCCGCGCTCACGCAGTGCTTCGTCGGGGGTACGTGATCCCGGACAATCCTATTCACACGTCACTAACTCTGACTGTTGCTCCCTTAGTCCTTCTGATGCTGCGCACATACGCACTCTATAACCGAAGCCGAAAGGTCGTGTACCTGTTAACGTCCATCTGCACGCTCGGCGGGGCTGTCAGCGTCGTACGTTCCGCGTTTCGTTTCCACCCTGCGTTCTGTGCGGTCAACTGACCGGATGACTTGCAGTGGGCGATTGTCAGCGTGCGAGGCCTCCATGTCCCGTCGTTCCAGGACGTCGCGATATACACTGGTTGCGACCTGACTCTGACCGAGAAGCAGTCAGTAATCCGTCTTCGTTCGTAGGTCGACGTCCACTGACATCGGAGGTTACGCTTTTAGGGGTTACTGTGAGGCCTCCTAGCTTGCATTGACCTATTTCAGCGCGTGTCTTACCCTCTCTGCCTCCGCACCCAGATTTGGCCGCTGCCTGGAGCTCCATTTTGGTTTTTGACGCGACAATCTTCGTTTTGACTCTGGTTCAAGCCCTCCGCGTGGGCCGTACATGGAGTCATAGCCTATTCTACGTAATGTTAAGAGACGGTACGCTGGGATCGCTCAGCTCGTGTATGTTTCAGCGTCGTGCTCACCGGTTCGTTTCTAGGGACCATCTACTTTGGGTTCGTGCAGGTTGTTTTGTGGCTCGTTGACGGAACACTAATGCGGCGCAGAATGCTCGTCATCTGCTATTTGTCAAACATACTGACATACATAGTGAGTCGAGCCTCTGCTATTCCGTATCTAGGGACTGAAAACTCCTTAATCCAGCTCGCCGAGGTATGCCGCTGCCTCCATCCGCGTCCATGTACAGCTCGACTCACCCGGATCGCGCAGCCTGTCTATAAAGGCGTCAGCACAACGATGACAAACGTGTAGGTATCCTGTCACGGGCTCAGATTCCGCGCTCGAACTCACGCAAAATGTTCCACTTCCAGCATCTCGTCAACACTCATCACCCGACTAATGCTCAACATCCGCGACCCAAAACTACTCGAGCTCCCGCATCGCTGGCCGTCAGAGCTCATGGACATTCACGATGCTCCTTTGCCGGACGAGTAATAACGTTCTCTGGTGAGCGAGTAGCGGCGCCCTTGCAATATTAATACAGTCGTGGCGGACTTCAGGCACGTTTTACGGACCTACCGTGTATCATAGCTAGGGGTACCAGAGTTTGAATCAATGTAGCTACAAACATACGTCTGCATGGTAATCGCTCGAGCCGTGAGATGAGGCGATGGTACGCCGTCGAGAATTGCGTTCAGGCTAGGAGCTTGATTGACTGTGGCTAATCGCGCCCACGTGACCGCGGCGCGTCGACGCGTCGATGTATGCCTGGAAGCCTTAAGGTTTCGTTAACCAGTCCGCCTCTACGCCTGCGGAAGCAAGTTTCAAAGCGGACAGTGTATGAGCTCATAGGGCTCAGTATGGTCCCGGAGAACTATTGAGGACAGGTCAACAAAGCATTAGCCATAGAGCTCGGGCTGGCTACACCGGGCGCTTTCTTTAGCTGAGTGGCCACCTATATCACCATTGTTTCGCAGTTGTTGCTCTTTCCACATCTACATCCACTACCACGATTACCTCCTCTCCCTCTCCCTCTGTCTTCTATACTAGCGCTCTCAACGATGGAGACCTGGTACCTTACTCTCTGGCCAAAGCAATACACGCACATCCCACTCATCACCACGTTCCCCTTCGAGTACTGGCTGATGCGGGATCCAGTGCCCCGGGAATGGGGTGCGAGAGCATGTTCTTCTCAAGTACTTGTGTAGCTTGGCTAATGTTGGTGATATAGGGTATCGAAGGCCAGGCATCGGGCAACGGTCTACCTTGTACTGGATGCGGAGAATGAGGGGCTCCAGGGACTGGATGTGGGAGGACCCGAACGAGGACGAATGGATCCCTTCCTACATAGGCTGGGATGTGCCTCCGCCGCCTATTGCTCGGCCTTTGCCAGGGTCACTTTCTCCTCCATCCGTGCCAGAGAGCGAACTCGAGCAGAAGCCCGCTACGACCCTCAAGGAGAGTCTCTCTCTAACTCCTGCCGGTGGCCAAGACACCTCCGGCCCCGCGGCGGAGGAAGTAGCCGTCAACGAGCCTCTGTATAACGGGTTGCCGGAGGCAGACAATGTCACCTTTCCTTGGAAGGATGTGGTTAGGGAATGACGACGATACTTGGGAGACGAGTTCCCGACTACCTATGCAACCACATCCGGATATTTCGTTCATTGGCGCCTCTCTACCACTGTCCCATTGTATCTCCCGAACCAGTCGACTCGTCTGTATTATATGAGAAAGCTCTTGTAGCCGTTGCCGATGAATAAAATAGTTCTACTCATACATGCAGCCATCTTCGCATTGGATGAGGATTGGGACATTCAAATGTGAGATTGATGCAGATTGGGTACTATTGAGCACGCCTTGTAACCACTAGATCTAGATAGTCAGTGGTTTGGTTGCTAGACATTCAAGACGTCGAGGCGGAAGCTTGAGACGCGACAGCATAAGTATACGTCGCTGAAAGAGCAATCGGGCGTTGTGGCTGCTGCCGGTAGGTCGGACCGAAGACCGGAATTCCCCGTAACGTCACCGCTTGTGATGAACCGCGACTGCCCGAAACGCGCCCTCGAATTCTCGACTTGCTCACTTACCACCACCATCTCCTATTCCGCATCCCTTGCAATCAGTCATGTTCAAGGCCTTTACGCGTTCCATTGTGAGTACACGGTCGTAGACATTGGTGCCGTATCTGATGACTGGTCGTGCTCGCAGCCTGAGATCTCTATTTTGTATGTCAACGCGCCCTGCTAGACCAATCTGAGCTTGCTGCTCACGCGTTCTATCCCTCAAGCCACAACCCTAGCTCTCCTGCGTCAACAAATGCGCTCAAGCTGCTACGCTCAGCACTTTCGTCTCCATACCCGCCATCTAAATCCTCTGCGCCTCCTCTCAACTTCAACCTCGAAGTCATTGAGAACAAGCCGCCTACCTCCGACCAGCTGAGGACAATCCTGTCGTATCTCCCTTCGAAGGCGCCTTCTGGGCAATCTCAGACACCTTCTCCTGAGATCCTCTTGTCCGCGCATCCTACCGTGGATAGCCGGCCGACCAACCCGGAGGGTATTGTGCAACTCGCGTCGCAGAACCCTAACGCTCTGAAATGGCCAATCGTTGTGGATTGGCATAGCGGGAAGGCAGCTGTAGGCGACGTTGAGGGCGTGAAAGGAATCCTAGAGGAACTACGCAAGAAGCGAGATGGGGAGGCATGAAGACGACCATTCTCTAAATGCGTAAACTGCACAACGCCTCGTCGCCCGAACAATGCCCTGAAAGGAGCTTGTACCACTCTAGTATGTATGTCAATATTATCACTGTATCATATCTATCCCATGTTCTCGCGGCGGTGCAGCTAGGTTTGGCGTCACAGTGCTTGTGAGTATTTCAATCCCCCATTTTTGTGCCAAACTGCACTCCATGCGTGTACTCAGTCATGCTGACAGCACTCCGAGTGTGCTCAGCAAATTCGGCATAGGGCCGTCGATAGTGGGAAGGCCGCCGGCATGCTGTTGCAATGCACGGCGCTTCGCACAGCCATCACCTCCCGCATCAAAGACAGACTAATGATCAGCGCAACAGTATATAAACGAACGCGTGCTGTGCCCTTCTTTTACCCCTCTCCAGATGTGCGAGTCGCCGACAAGAACAGTGAGTTGAAGAAGACAGTGCCCAGCGTACCGCTCTTTCAGAGCGAGGTCACCTCAAAGCCCGACTGCTCGAATGGCAGGGTTTAATCAAACTGATGTGGAGATAACGGCGGAAGTGCTGTACAGAGCCTTGTGAGGGTACCGCCGCTACTGTCCTCAAACTCCTCTGACGAAACCATGCCTACAGTGCTCCTGAGGGTTTTTACCTCGAAATGGGCTGCATAGGTGCGTCTTTCCTACGTGTTCGGGTTACGCTGCAATTGAAACGAGGATCATGTCCAAGGCATCATTATTTACGAGTATATGCTCACGTTCGAGATGGAGCGCAGAGTGATTTGGGGCCGGCGGTTGACCATGCCCGGCATACTATTCTATCTCAATCGATACCTGTTGCTAGCGTTTGCTGCCAGCATATACGCATGGGGATTTATAACGTGGCGTTCCGACACCGTGAGCCAACTTTTCCATTCACATGGCAAACAGATGGTGCTAATTAAAAGCTCGACAGAGGTACGCCGGCTTTGGTAGAAGAAGATACGCCCTCTGAATTTGCGACACAGCTGTGGGACGATAGGCCTGTTACAAACTATCGTCGGCATTTTGCTCGAAGCCTGTTATACAGGTTCGTGGCCAAAGCCGCATATACTCGTCTACCTGGATCATAACACTACCTATATGTGCAGCATTCTCTGCACTTCGCGTTCATGCTATCAACGACAAGAAGTGGTTTTGGACGATACTCGTCATTCTCACTGGCAGCGTGCCAATACCGCTCAACATTGTACGCGAACGCTTAACAACAGCAACGATCGAGTTTGATAACGTTGTTGCCCAGGTTATCGTTGTTCTCGCTGGTTTTGGAGCAGCACCTCCGCCTTTGCGTGGCTGCGTGCAGATAGGAGAAGGCGTTATCGGACTACAGATTCCGGCCTGGAAAGCGTGAGTGTGTATGTCTGCCAGTGGCCTTAATACTTGTGTGCTCACTATGAGTTTCAGAGGTGTGTAGAGTGAATAACTGGTCGAGATCGGCCGAGATACTCATTATTCCTTAGCGGCGATCTGCACTACGGCGTCGGTGATCGTCACAGACGTGCTGGTGTTGGGGATCACCTGGTATCGGACGGCGGGCATCGTGATTGCCGCAAGGAAAGTCCAGATGGACGTCAACCTCGTCTCGCTGATGCTCCGTGACGGTGAGTTTCCATTGCTATTACTGGTGTGGCGTGACTGATGTGGATTCCGCAAGGTACTGTTTTCTTCGCGTGAGTGTGTAATTCCACTCTCAGCGTGCATATCGCTCATAATCTCACCTCATAGTCTGCAATTGGCCTTGCACATCATACAGATTGCCGTCGACGTAATTGTAAGCAACATCTGCTCATCGTCTCCAGACTGCGGCTCCATGCTGAGTGTCGGGAAATATAACAGAGAGAAACGAGTCTCGGAATTGTCGTAATCGTGTTTGTCCCAACCTCTCGGTGCGACGGTCTAGATACGCCTGGCTGACTGACCACTCTGCAGATTCATGTCCATTACAATGACGCGGTTCCTCCTACACCTGCGCATGCTAGACTACCGTAATCACGCGGGGACGGACTACATCTCAATGTCTGCCACCCCCACCATGGACTTCCGCTTCTCCTCGCCCATCTTCGACAACATCGGTGCGCCCCTCGACCTGGACGACGCGGGCGACGGGCATGGTGAATTCGACTACGACCGCATAGAAGAGGAGAACCAGCAGCTAGTCCCCGGGGGCGGATCCTACGAGCTTGGCGAGTACTCCTCCGTTCCCAGGCGAGACTCCTTCGAGTCGTAGCACTGGCAGGCGGGAACGAAGCTTTGAAGCGACGGCCTCCCGCCCACCGCCCAGGGGAGGTATGTTCGCGCAAATAGGACTCTCGGACCTCGATGAAGTGTATGCATGTATGTCTCCTGCTAATTACTGACCGCCGCCGTCATACACTATACTACGATGATCGCCGCACGGGCACCCTTTCCCCCGGGCTGGTCCTCGGGGTGTGTGCGCGCCCACGCTCGGCGGACACGATCCCCAGCGCGTGCCCTCGGACCGAGCCTCGAGGCCGATCGCTTACGCTGTCCACTGCCCGAACATGGGAACCGGGCCATCGAGTGGGAACGGTTCGACGGGCTGCGCGCGTTTCTGCTGCACCGATGCGGCGACGTGCCTTGCATCCGCACCAGCGGTCCTGGCGTTCACAGAGATTTGTGATCCATACCACTTAGTAGGTGCGGGGAGCGATGGGAGGTAGGTGCGTCGGGGAGGCGATGGCGTTGTGTGGACGTGGTAGGTCCTCCCAGATGAGCGGGTGGGCACACCCCGAGGTAGTGGGTAGGATGTGCAAGTGGGACATCTACCTATTCTCATCTCCGACTCGGAGATCGGTGTGAGGTGTTTATACAACGATTTCCTATCGTGAACTGGTCGAGAAATGGCTAGCAGTGGAGGTGGCCCTGCGTCTATGATTCCTAGTGGCTAACGCGTGAGGCTGCGCATCGTGAGATAGTCTCGGTGAGTATCCCTCTATTGCTCATGGTCTCGCTCGACTGATATCTATCTGAACAACACTATCAGGCAGCAAACTCTTTGCAAACAAGCGTTGGGTGCAGCGGTGTTCTGACGTCTGAGTAACCGCCGTGCAGGATGCTGCTGGACCGCCGGAAGCGTACGAGCCTCTGCGGCGGCCGCCCCGGGTCTGTGGGAGGCGGCCAGCGTGAGAGCGCCCGCAGTCATGGTTGGCACCTAACGGACCTCGACGAAGTCACGGCAGCAAATTGCTCTGCTTCGCTAGTCTCAGGCCCTGGCTATGAATGTGCGTAAGTGCTTCATGGCTCAGTGCCGGGTGATGGTGGATCAGTGCGATTGACAGGCATTTTGCTAGCGAACAGAAGGAAGATTTGCAGGGAGACTCGGACACGCATGACGCGTTTCGAGTAACGGCTTCACGCAAATAATGCCCCGGAATGTTACTTGGCGGAACGATGGAAAGATCCAGACATGAAGTCAAAGGGCCCCTCGAGAAAGCACACCGGCCAAGTGTAACTCAACGTCGCCCTTCGTTGTATGTGACGCAGTAGCCCTGTGCAACGTCGGTATGCATCCATTCACTTCTGCTCTTCTCCGCAGGCCGTGCAGACTGATAGTCGCTGATAGGTCTTTTTACGGCTCCTTTTGAGGTCTCGCGTACCCAGGAGAGTGTTCTCCGCACGCGGAGCTAGCCGCTCCAAGACATTCCCAAGGTTCACGAGCGCGCACGTCTAAACTGTTGCCTTACCGGTACTGGGTGATGCCCGTTGCAGCCGGATACTATGAAGGTGAGCATGCACCGACGTGATCGAGTCCACGGCGTCCACACAACGAATATTATAGACCCACGCACGAGCACCATCAGAGCTGCGCGAACCGTGGTAGGATCCCTCGCCTGCCGGCTTTCCGTGGGCCTCTTTTAACCTCTCACCTGCCAGGAACGGTCCCCTTTTGCCTCCCTTGTCCGTCTCAGTAACATCGCCCCCACGCAGCACGCCCGTTCCAATCTTGTCCTCTCGGTCGTCGGTCGTTCCGCCTATCGCTTGGCCAGTCGCCATCGGCTACCACGCAGACGCAGGAGTGGACGACTCGCGAGTTTGGTTGACGTACAGTTCTTCTACCGCAGTGGGATCTTGGTGATGAGGTGCGTAGTCGATCTCGCGTGCGCTGGTTGACAGGCTTCTGACGCGCAAACCAAGCAGACAAGATTGCCATACGTCCTGTTCGTTTCGAAGTCTGGCATGGTTGTCGTCGCAAGCGCTCATCCTACTACTTCTCCCTGCGCTGTGCCACGCTGACGCTGTCAACGTGACGGTCGACGACACCTCTTCTTTGATTGTGTACTCACCTGCGTCTTCTTGGCATGCGTCCAATGTGCCATGTTCTACATGCCTTGCGCCAAGCCCGGACATCGCATACAAGGGCACATGGCATGATGGTACCCACATCATCCCGACAGTGGACCAAGACGACATACCCACCGGCGGACAAACAGCCGACGAACAGACCACTGGGGAGGATGATGACGATGGAGCCAATGGGGATGGGGATAAACAGAAGGGTAAGGATGCGGATGATGATGCTCGGAAAAAGAAGAGGTGGCACGCATCCGTGTCAGGTGGCCACACCGCTCTACGTAGACAGACTCCGAGCAGCGATGCTACAAGCAACCCCTTCTTCACTCCCAACTTCGATAGCGATGATGCGGGGTTTGTGGACCACCCAGTCTCAGCTGAGTTCAATTTCACCGGTGCGTATTCTCTCTCGAAGATCTCGCTGCAAGCTTGGGTCGTCCCGCGGGAGCGGTTATTGCACAGAGCTAATATCTGGTCACAGGCTCGGCTATATTCGTCTACGCGTTGGTTCCCCTTGCGGCGGTTCATGCGAACTCAACACCGACGTTCATGAATCTCACGTTCTTCTTGGACTCGCACCCCTCTGGCTCGTACCAGCATACCGGCACCCCATCCGGGCCCGGATTCCTCCCATCTCAGCTGGTCTTTAGCAAAAGGGACTTGACGAACGAACCACACTCAATGTCCATACAGATCGGGCCGGACTCGGTACTCCTACTAGACTACATCGTCTACACTGAAGGGATACCAAGCAGCGCCGGGACGAGCATGAATGGGACGCATTCATCTGCTTCCAGCACCCCTGGAGCACAAGAGACGGGGTCAGGTACTGGGAGCAGGGCGCCAAGCGGAGGTCCCGGGACTGCCAGCTTGTGCGTATAATTCCCGCTTATATTTCGGGAAGGGTCTATTCACTCACGAATCGAATTTTCCTATTCGCTGCGCCGTCCGGATATCTCACTGGCCCTTGATTCGCTCCTGCGTTTTGTACTCCACCCGCCCGTCTCCCTCCCTCCCTTCCTCTTCTCGCCTCACCCACCACGCTGCTCTGTCGTTACGACCACCACCATGTCCTCCAGCTCCATGAGCCAGGCAAAATCACGTAACAACATCGCGACCTTCGCAGGCGCGGTGGGTGGCAGCGTCGGCCTCCTCGCGGTCCTGGCCCTCTCGCTCGCGATCAGCATTTACCGTCGACGGATGCGCGCCGCACGTCGGGATCGCCAGCTACGCACTCAAAATCGCTCACACTCGGATTTCGACAGCGAGTCCTTCCACACTGATGCCTCCGAGGATAGCCCGCCGATGCAGGGCCCCGCTCCCTTCGTCCCTCGTTATTTCCCTGGGACTGTCGTCCCCGCTCCTCCACCACCGTACTCTCCCCCGTCAGAACAAACGACAGCTTTACTCGCCGCGGCGTCTCCTGTCTCGTCTCCGCTCTGGGCTCCCCCGCGGTTACCGGCTCATGGAGAGGATGTTTCGTACGCAGATCAGCCTCCTCCTACGCCGCCGCCTCTTCCAGAGGACGGTCTCGACGACTACTTTGCACCCCCATCCTTCCAGGTCGCCATATCCTCCCCTATACCCGCGATCCTGGCGGGATACTCGCCAGTGCCGACGTCGTCGCCACCAGTGAGCTCGACGCCCGTTCCCAGGCTCTCAAATGGGCCCGAATCGAGAGGAGTCTACGCAACGGTTCCTCCAACATCTCGCTCGCGCGCGAACTCGGATGCTCAGTCGCAGAGGAGCGATTGGTCTGACCGGCCACCATCGTTCGCATCGCAGGCTCCGCCTTTGATACCTTTACCGCCTCAGGAGCAGGAGCAGCAAGCGCAACAAGGACCGCAAGTTGTTGCAGGATCGCAGGGCGTGCTGCAGTCATCCAGTACACCGCAGGCGCAGGTCCAAGGGCAGGCGCAGGGTCAGAGGCAGGTGTCAGGTCAAGGTGCGGTGCAAGGGCAGACGCAGGAGCAGCGGACATCGGATGGAGATCGGCACTCTGTACGATCTATGCGGTCGGCGCGGTCGCGATGATGCGTTGAAACTACTGTACTCCTTCGCATTATTGGTGAGTTCTCCACCTACCGTCCTCGCCGTCTCCACCCCCCTCGCCTTGTGCAGTCGTGCGACACGCCTTTCTGTTGGCTTACGGCCGACGACCGCCTACGCTCTCAGCGAGAACGCGGTGTGGCGTGGAGCAGCGTGGAAGCGCGTACCTCAGAGCTGGACAGGACTTCCCACATATTGACGCACTGAGTGCGTTGCTGGAGCAGCGTTCCCAGTAGCGTCACCGTCCCGCCCAGCCATGGTGCGCGCCCTTCCCACCCTCCTGCCGCATTCGTCCCCGCGCTCGCACGACTGCTATTTCCCGCCCGCCTGCGCTCTCATACACTTCTTCGTGCGGACCATCGCTGACATGTGACCCGTTCCTTGCTGACAGACCTGCACCGGCTCTGGCACGACCCCTCGTCCGCTCAGCGTCGTGGCGATATACGCATTCATATCTTCGGCATCACTGGCACGGATGTAACTTAGTAGAGACCCCGTCGACATCGCATTCATCGACTTGGTTTATTCGCATAACGTGTATGTACAGTACTGGCTTCGACATAGGTGATTATAGGTGCACCCCAGCGCGCGGGTGGTTCAGGCGATTTGCAAGGAGCGATCCCCGCGATGGCCGAGCTCCACAGTCAACGAGGGAAAGCATCTGTAAGTCGTTCTCAGCATGCTGTATGCGCGTCGGTGAGATGGAGCCGCGATAGAGGATTTGGAGGTAGGTATGGTTGTAGCGAAGATGGTCATCCCGCCCGTTGGAGCTATCGCCACACCATAAACCTGGCTGTCGGGCCCGAAGGCGGGCGGGTTGGTGGTATCAGTTCACTTCGTCCCCTACTTTCTGCTCCAACAGGCAAATAGCGTGGGTCTTCGGCGGACATGAGGCTTGGATACCTACCACGCTCCCACAGCAAACCGGCTATCCGGAGAGCGTGTTAATCCTTCATTTGCACAGCGTGCAGGTGCATCACGGGTTGCTCTCACTCAGCCAGTGGTGTTGCGTCACATGAATGGCTTGGTAGACACGAGTATGTTCAAGCCTCTACGTTGCGAAACTGCACCCGCCTACTGCTGATTCTTCCCATTGGACGACTGACACAACGAGATCTTACTGGCTGCTGAAACACGAGTGCGCACACGGCCTTACAGCGGGGAACGTGAACGTCTCATCGAGGGTGGTTGTGGAGCGGACAGACTCGCTCTAGAAGCGGCGGGGCCAATCGGGAAGACTGCGCGGGGAAAACTAGGACGATAACCGGGATGAGAATCCAAGGCTAGCATACGAAGAAGCGCGACAACAGATAGCTATAAAGTCTCGTACCGGGATCAACATTGATCCTTTCCTTTGTGAGGTTATGCCAAGCCTTGACGTGCTTGTTCTTCGAGGAGTCCTCGGCAGTTCGACGTTGGTAACAGATGGAGACGTCTTCTACAGGCCTGCTGATCAGACGGCGGCTGAGTCTATACATCTACGGTGAGGTATTCAAGTTACATTTAAGATCCAGTGGGAGCTCTGTTTGCATGCCTCAATGCTTCAAGCGATGCGAGGTGTGTGTCGCTCAGAAGGAATCCTACTTGTAGTCCTGTGATCGGCAATTGCTGAATGGGAATGACTATACAGGCTGTCAGAAATCTACATTTGCCTCAGGAATCACCTCTGTAGATGATGGCACTACACGCTCATTGCTAGAGACTTCGAACGCCGTGCCTGAATGCCCAAAGTCCGATCCTCGGCGTAATCCTCGTAAATGCATATCAGTGTATCTCTGAAACCATGGCATATTTTTAGCCAAGTTAGTGTCCTGTATAGTTGGAATTGTACGGTTCTAGCCACGATGTTGGCATCGGTGCTAGAGAAAGAGTGCAGCAGGCTTGGAGCTTGAAGCGCCCATCCACGTGTGGTGTTGGATAGCCTCGAGGCGATTCGATTAAGGTTCACCAGGATGGGCGCTTCATGACGCGCGTGCGCGTTGCGCTTGTGATACTGCCGCACTTGCATGTTATTACCGCCCATCATCATCGCCGACAGCATACATAGAGCACAACATATAGAAGGTGATATAGAGACCTGAGGTAGATCATCTGGTATACGATAAGGAGATTGATGTCAAGTTCCTGATAAACCCACTAGGTAATTGCGGGCTTGGATCCAAACGCCCCGCTTGTACTTGAGATACCGGCAAATCCAAGTCTTGACCAGTCGCGATTTAGGAAGCATCAGAGTTCAAAGAAGCAACGAAACTGCATCGTTGTAGGTGCCTACACTCTATTCCGTTGAGTTGGAGCTCATGTACTGATCAATTTAAACCAGCGCATCTTCACCACGATGGCGTTGAAACGCTACAGCTACAGCGTAGACGGGACGATCCCAGTCCCCGCTCTTTTGTATGATGACGAAGTCCTTCTCGCGTCTCAAGACGGAGTAGGTATATATGATGGGTAGGCATCACCGCGAGCTCTTGAACTCGGAATATCTTATAAGTTTCGTCTTAGTCCACAGAAGGCACCGCACCACCAAGCTGGGACGGTTCATATTACGACGCATAGGCTCTTTTACATCGACAACGCACACCAATTCTCACGGTCGTTTGCAGTGGATCTATCTCACGTAGCGCGTACAGAATACTACGCTGGCTTATTCACCAGTTCCGCGAAGGTCACACTTTACTTCAATGCGCTTCCTGCGGCTACAAAGGGTGGAAACCATACGGGATCAGCTGATCAAGGGCCATCTCGACCAAACCCTAGCACAGTGGAGTTCTGGGAATGCGAGGTTTGCAGCAACCGCAATCCAATCGGGTTAACATCGACAGGGTCCATGGTGTGCGCTCTCTGTGGAGTGCCCAGGGCGTCGATGAAGGCGCCGATCGACATTCCGTCAAGGTCTAAGCTTACGTCGACTATCCAGCCTGTGTCTACATCCGTACCGTCGTCATCCCTCAACCTTGCCAAACTCAGCCTTTCGGGCTCGAGTTCACCTTCTCCAGCCAGCCCTGTTGCGGAGAACGAGTCCAAAGAAACTGCTTGCACCGCTTGTACATTCCTCAATAATCCGCTGCTTTCTAACTGCGAGATATGTGGAACGCCTTTGCCCAAGAAACTATCCAGAACACACCCTCCCGCGAGATCTGCACCAACCTCACGACCCACAACGCCGGCATTGGATGAGGAAGACGACTTTGAAGACACCCCGGATAAGCGGATGATCAGGCTGAGCTTCCGTAAGGGCGGAGACAAGGCGTTCTATAATGTGCTCAAGAGAAGCTTACTCGGAAAGGCCTGGGAGGTGATATTACTATCAACTTCTTCAAACTACAGCTGCTCACCATCTCCGATTGTACCTCGATATAGAGTAAGGCGACTGCGGCAGCCGCATCCCAATCTACATCCTCAGGGCCCTCATCCCGACCCCTCGGTCAATCGGGGATCAGTAAGTGCAATCATCTCATCTTGTTGATTCTCCGAGTTGACTCTTCCCGAAGACGGAATCCTTCGTTCTGTGGAAACGACGGCGAACGTCTCACAGTCCAACATGGAGGACGCACTCGCAGATCTAGAGGCCCTCATGGTGAAATGGAAGGATATGGTCAAGCTCGCACAAGATCTCAACGACCGCCTTACCGCCGTCTCGACACCAGCCCAGTCTATCCTTCCTGGGATCCAGGGTGGTCGCGCGACGCCTGTGCCCACGCTCTCAACGCAGGCCGTTGAGCCAGAAGAGGCTACCTTCATCCGGTCGTCTCTCGCGCAGCTCGGGCTCCAAATGGCGAACGCGCCAGTTACCCAGGACATGGTCCGGGACGAGCGGAACTGGTACGAGGAGCTCGCACGCGAACTCGCGGGCGTGCTTGAGGGCACGGGCGGAAAGAACGAGGGGATGATGCGCAAACGCGGTATCATTGGCCTGGACGAGGTGTGGGGCGGCTGGAACCGCGCACGCGGAGTCGGTGAGTGAGCGCGTCCCACCGTATCGTCTCGCACGGATTCTTTCTGGCGGCTCGTGCGAGAACGGCCTTTCCCTCCGTGCTTCGGCGTTGTTGTTCCCTGCTGCGCGACGTGCACAAACTCACTGATCGTCTTCCTACCCTTTCTTCCGTCGCAGCGCTAATACCCCCGGCGACCTTCTTGCAAGTGCTTCCTCAATTGCCCAGCTTCACGCACCCCCCGATCCGGATGCGGACTTTCGTTGC
Organism: Cubamyces sp. BRFM 1775; assembly: GCA_022385745.1. Lineage (NCBI taxonomy): Eukaryota > Fungi > Basidiomycota > Agaricomycetes > Polyporales > Polyporaceae > Cubamyces > Cubamyces sp. BRFM 1775. The sequence continues at coordinate 193,136 of MU278468.1, read as the reverse complement.
TTCAGGCCTTTCAGTACTGCACACACCGCCATACGGCAGCGCAGCGTTTGCCTCTCGGCTCGTAGGCCTCCTAACGCTGGGTGAGTTGTTCATCTCTCATGCCGGCTCCACCTTTCTCATCTCGTTCTGCCGCCCTTGCTGTTGCTGCTGCGCGCACCTGGCCGTCACCTCACACTCCTTGCACGCCCGTCTCCTTCACTCCACCCATCCTCCTGCCCTGCTGCTGCGCGCCACTGCCTCATCGCCCAGTGGGACCCCGCACAACGGTCGAGATCGCACAGGAGGAGGACCTCCCGATCGGGCTCACGCAGGAGATGGTCGACGAGGTCGAAACCGCCGGGGAGATATGTAGAGACGAGGGCGGATCTGGCATCTCCTTGTTTACCTCCGGTCTCGGCGCCGGGCCCACAGGCGCGGGTGTAGGCGCAAGTGCGGGTTGGGCGGCGAGCGGGGGCGGTGAGGTCAGGTGGTGGGTCAACCTCTTCCGGGGGTACGTCTGGGATGGCCACCAGGACTCCGACTAGCCTCCACTCGGACGGCTTGCTGGGTCTCCGTGCTCAACCTCGTGCCCGGCACATTGGAGTTAGGGCTCGCTAGGAGCGTTGGCGGTGTGTGGGTGTAGCTCGCCGATCGTACCTGCGCTGTGCAGGTTTCGCAGTGCCGGCGGCATTGCTCGCGTGCAGGCCGCCCTGACAAGCCCCCTAAATACCGGCTCGTCAGATACCCGAATGTGGTGTACGTATTCGTGCGCAGGACTATGAATGGGCGGTCCGCAATATGGCTTGGCCACGATCGACCTCAGCTCAACGATCACTGGCCATATATGGTCTTGCTCCGAGGACCCTCGGAGTCCCGAACATACCGTCGAAGGAGTGTTGAAAAAAGCCACGCAGGGGCCATGAGCCTGCAACAAGAGCCGCCTCCACACTGCAAGATCTCCAAGTCGCTGGCATCATCATTGTAGAGGGTAGTATAGATCCCCTTCTAGCCTGGAGGGTCCTACCCAACTTCCGCACCATCTCGTCATCATGGGCCTTGGCGATGAGTGCGTAATCCGCCACTCCCTCCGGCCAGTCGATGATGACCTTAGAGAGAGATTGAAGCGGGTATCGCACCTCGCCCTCTGGCCCCGCCCAATCGAAGTCTACGATCTTGACTCTCACTCCGAAGTCGTCCCCCGTTTCCGCAATAAGTACATTGTCGAAGCGAATATCGCCGTGCACCAGGCCTTCATCATGCATCAGCTTCACCGCACGCTTGACAACGCCGTGTACCCCATCGAGGAGTGCGCCCTTCTTATCGTCATGAAGCGCTGCATGTACCGTCTGGCCCTCAACGTACTCCATCACCACCATCTTCCGAGAGCCGCAGCCATGCTTCTCGGGGCCGTCAAGTCATATGTCGCCATAGTAGTAGAGTCGCGGTGCGAGGCCGTGCCTCGCAAGAAGCGCCTGAGCGGCAACACCGTAGTGCTCCACGAACTTGACGATGATTCGCCGCTTTTCGCCATCGATTTCAACAGCCAAAAAAAAACACGCAAGCTTCTTCAATGTCTTTGAGATCGTTGGTATACTGGAACTTGACTATTTGTTCACCGGCCTTATGTCGGTTCGCCAGAGAGAAGAAACGCGTCTGTGGTACAGCGGGCCCCGTTAGCCCAGCGTAGAAAGAACAAGAACGTAGCCGAATTAACGCGTTTCCGAGCGCAAAGAAGACACGCGCGATGCGAAGTGCATTTGCGTCATCGTTCTTCTGGCTGTTGGCGAGTCCGATGTAGTCCGTAAGTCGGTTACAATCGCATGGCCGGTGAAGATGGCGCCACATATGCTGATGTAGGGGTCGGCGAGGGCGATCACGAAGGAAGGGCAGAAGCATGCCTCAAGCAGAGCCTGGGACTTCGTCAGAGAGTAGTAGATGACCTCATTCGCGATTGGCTGACCTGTTGGTTTTGATTCGTCCAAAGTTGAATATATGAAGAACGCGCCCTGCACTGCGCCATCGTGACTGGAGCCAAGCTTGGGTTTCTCCTCGATACTGGCCAACGCCGCAAGACCCAAAGGGCGGACGCTCTCGGCTGAAGTTCACGATATGGTCTATTGAAGTTCGATTGCTATGAGGGACTGTACGAAGGTGACAGAGAGGGGCTTGCTGAGGAGAGAGCGGGTGGTAGGCTGACAATGTAGTCCGTCCACGCCAAGTTGGGAACCGATTTCCTATGTTCGCCGGTTGCGTGCACGAGATGCTCAGGGGGTTGCGTGCTCTTATCCCGAGATTCGGCCACGAAGGACGCGAAAACATCGCGAAGGCCTGCGGCAGGAGGGGCGATTGTGAGTGGTGTATCGGCATATCGTCCATCTAGGATCGCAGTGGGTCCGAGCTGATTCCTGCAGTAATTGATCGACTGGCGGGTTTTGAGATGGCGTGCCACCGGCCGCACTCAGTCGCACGACCTCTGGGGCATAATATCAATTTTCATTATCTTGGCCAAACAAACGCGCAGGCGGCATCTGAATCGCACCTTTCGCATCGCCTGACGAGGCTGGTTGAACGAACGATGCCACGAGTAGTATCGGGGCCTTAACTTGTCGACTGAGCCTGCTAAAGACATCGGTGATGAATTCGTCCAATTTGTCATCTAAGTCGTCGCAGAATTTGCCGAGGTCATGCTCATGTTGTACAAGCAGGGAGTGCGGTATACGTAGCGGTATCAGTTGTCTCTTGGTATGCTCTCGCGAGGCTCAACAACTTGAAGCGTCATCAGTAATAGCACAATGAAATGAGCACATACGCAAGCTAGTTACCTTCCAGAGTTAGACCCAGACAGGGTCCTGCACACCATGCCCAAAGTCCTTGGCAAGCTCCTTGCTGATGTTGCTGACACCGCCGTCAATAGGTGCGTGGACAATCTCGGAGCCTCGCTCAACTTGAAGGAGCACATCGTTGCGAACAAACGAGTATGAGAACACTATCTTTTCACCAGCCATGTGGCACCGGATCAGTGGGAGAGCGATGACGTTTGCTTCAGGGGAACTCCCAAAGGAGGAGGGAACTGTATATATTGCGCAAGGGACATCTGAGGGTTCTGCAAAGCCTGCACAGTGCAGATCGTGACTGAGAGTCCATAGAATAAGCGCCCACAGCCGTTGTAATGGGATTGGGGAAGACGTGTTTTCCTCGCTATTGCGTGCTGTAAGTAAGTAAATAAGGAACCCCTTTGAAGGGAGCTAGTAGGGCGAGGCGTCTCCCGATCATTGGTGTGACTTTCCCTTTTTACTCGCAGTAAGTGACAGACGCGTCACCCCGGCGCTCAGGCGTCGCGTTATGCGTCCTAACCACATACAACCAAGCTCAAGCTCCAGTCGACCGTACGTACAATACACCCATTCTATCCATCATGCATCCACCTCCGCGAGAACAATGGCGTTCTTTATGCCTATGTACGACGTGCAAGAAACGATCGCGGGCAAGGCCACTGTAGGTACTGGCATCCGCAAATGTCGACTTTATTGGTTTCTCAATGGGCCCCACTGTGCTGATTCCCTCCAGATTATTGGCAGCTCACTGCATTCTGTCAACTGAATAGGGGCAAGCTTGGCCAATCGGCCGTCCGTGGGGATTGTGTAACCCGAGTGGGCCGGCGGGATTACAGCTCATGCGCCACGCCCCCTCGCGCCTCTCCTTTTACAGCCACAGTTTGCCAATCCACGCGTCGACGTGTCGTGACTTGCTGAGTGCTCTGTCATCAGCTCAAGATTTGTCCTAATCCTGACTAATGGTGAATAGGAGAATGAGGTGAGTTTTCGCTGTGTTCAGCCAATCATCTTGTGGCAGCGCTAAGTGCAGCGACAGGGCGTCCTTGTAGGTCCTTATGAAGCTAGTCGAATATGACTGATAACGTTCATGACCCACCTATGGCTGTGCGCCATGCGTGAAGATTGCGCCTCCTGAGATGCACGGAAAACATCCAGTGTGTAATGCAACTTCTCAGTGTTCATCCATCGCCACGTTTTCCTGAAGCTGCGCACCGTCTGATTTATGAAGGCCCAATCCTATGTCGTTCTAGGCGTAGACCGCCTGGAGTGAGTTCAACCATCATGATCGTATTGGCGCCCAGCACACTGACGCCTGGACTGCTGCCATTCCAGAGACAATGCCGAGATGTGCAGATCCTTGCATCGGCGACAATCTCTGTGCAGGCACTGCCCACAGCGGCACGCGCAGTTGGTGAACAAGGATGCACGACTGCGATCTCACACACAGTCCCAAGCTCCTCTGCCCTCCGTCTCCGCTTCCGTAACACGGACTACCTAGTAAGTCTGTTTTCATGCCGCAACGGCGCCTTGGTGTCAAATAGGCGTCTAATGCCAATTTAGCGTCACCCGAGTAGAATTACCATGGCATGTCCTATTCTGAGCGGATGTTCCTGACATAACGCCAACAGGATCCGACCCCCGCATTCATTGCCGCTGCGCCCCTCGTTCGCTCCCGCGGTTCTCACACTGACTTGTGATGGTTGTATGCTAGCAGGAAGCCCTCGCCGGAGATGCCCTAGCTATGGATCGCCGACGTTCGCGATACTGAGCCTTCGAGGGACAAAGATACGAAAGGTGTAGCAAGGGCGCGAAGGCCCCTCAGAGTCCGATGCCGACAATGCAGCGCAAGAACGCGCGGACACGGATTTTCGAGAACGCGGTGAGTGTTTCGAAGACGCTCTTTTCCCGGCCAGAGGATGCGGGGATGATATTCGAGACCAATTGGTCACAATGGATACGACAGGTGTCCGCTGCCGGAACGCCTCGAGCGGCACCTACTGAGAGCGCGAAGGCAGCTGGTGGGAAACTCCGACATCCCAGCTAACACCGGTGCCATGCCGGTCCTACGGCAGGTTGGTATCTTACAATGTGAAGAGCTCGGCACGGTACGTGCACCTTTCTGACGACCCTTGCGGGCTCCCGCTGCCGTGCCTGCGCCTCCCATCGGGCAATGTGTAATCATCCGTTGTACGCACTCACAAGCCGCAGTCGTGATTTTCCGAAGTTGAGAGGACGCACGGATGTTTCTTCTGCTGCTCGCCTCCGTTAGCTGGAATGACAACGCTGGGAAGACGACATCATCGAGGGCTCTTCATACAGGGCGACCGACGCACACGAAAGCAAATCACAGACCCGACGTCAACATGTGAATGTTGGTGATTTCGCACACTCTCGGGAGCCGGTGAAGACACAACGCACGGCCGCAGAGAACGTTTGGAGACGACATCGAAGTCAGATGCGAGCGGGCGGTGGGACGCACACGTCCCGGCGCAAGCGCGGGGCGGGGAAAGAAGCGTGAAGGTCATGGTTTGATGGACGGCCGCCGTCACTGTGCCTGCGGGAGAAGACGTCCGTCCATCCGTCCATCCGCCCATCCGCCTGTCCATCCGTCAACGCGCCCATCTCGATTGCGCGGGGGCCCCTTCGAGATGCAGATGCCGCCGACCTGAAGTAGATGCGGTCGGCATTGCCGGGGGGCACGAGGCGCCGGCATGCCGGCGTGCAGCCTTAGTTTTCGGCCCTCGCGACGTCGTTTGGTCGCGATGTCGATAGTATCAGCGTCGACGTCGCGCTCGAACACGATCGTTTGCGCCATTTTGAGAGTCTTGAGTCCACGAGGTAGGGTTTACCCACGTAAGACCGTCGTATCAGCGCACTCACCCCGCAATGCGTGGACGCCACTTCCAGCAGGCCTCCGCACCACCAAAATCTACACCGTTCGGGGACATACAGCGGCGCAAGTATGTCGCGCAAAAAGGGGCATGTGTCCGCATAGTTTCTGTGGCGGCAGCCCCGCGGACGCCAGGCTCTGCTTGCGGGGACGTACCGCTGTGGGCAGTTTTGGCCCGAAGAAGAACATCTTGGCTGCTTCGCGACTTCGTGCGCGATCCCAGCGACAGACTCGTGGTGATGCAGGTGATGAGGGCTCGGATTGTGCCTTGGGCAGCAGGCAATGCGAAGATCTCTCGCTTGAGGCTGGCTCGTAGGCGGTGCGCCAGGGCCGCCTCGCTGCACGGCCCTGGTGCCAGAGTTTACGTCGCTAGGGAACTATGACGCGTTTAGGTTTGGCGACCAGGAGGAGTACTGCTCCTGAAGGGTCTAGCTTGAGGACATTGATTGTGAGGCTATACACATCTCGGGGAACGATTGACATCTCTCGCAGGCTACCACCGGTCCAGCCACATCTCTGCTCAATACCAGAACAGTGGATCGTTCCGATGGCGGATCTCTTCCAACGCTGTCCTGTCAGCAGTGACCACCCTACGTACGTCACCCCATACACGTTAACCCCCATCGGAAAGTAGCTGCAGGCCAACTCTGCGTCTATCCACCGCAGCGCCTGTCATGGACTGTCCATCAGTTCGCAGAAGACACAGTCGAAGCATTCGCGTCCACCTAAGCGCATCCGCACGCCGCAAGAGCAGCATTTCTTCAGGACTCGCAACAAACGAGAGCATGTTCTTCCGATACCGGCTGTCACCGACCTTCAAGCCATCGTCCGCGCAGCGTCGGGCGCCCTGGATCACCTTCACGAGAAGTCGGAGAAGCCAAAGAAGACGACGTGAAGTTTGAACAGCGAGGGGATCAATCTGCTGATGATTGATACCGCCAGCGTGCTGCTCCCAGGTTGATTCCAGCCGTCCGTGCCGGCGGGTCAGCGAGGCACTCCTAGTGCTGTAGTTGCTGGGGAGCGCCGAGACGCTGCACTCGCTCCGGAAGAGGGCGGACAGCTGTGGACGACAAGAACTCCGCACGCTTCTGGGATTGGAGACGGGCGGGTCCGTGTCCGGAACGGAGCGGGTCTGTTTCCCAGGATCCAGGATGGATCGGAGGAATGCTCGGGTGCGCACTGATCTGAGGAAGAAGAGAAGGCGTCCCACGGCGCCGTCTAGCGCCTAGCAACTAGAAGACGTGACGCCGAAGCGTACTAGAGCCCAGGCGCGCGACGGGTGAAGAACGAAAGGATACTACGAAGACCTCAACAACTAGAACGGAGGTGAGTACAGAGCTACTATGACTATCATCGGGATCTTCTCTGGCTTCATAACGGATGCTGTAGGATGCTTCTGGGGCTCGCTGCGCGATTTGGGTTGCCGCCCATCTAGCATTGCCGTGCCACCGTTCATTTCCTGGCTTCTCCACGCTAGAAGGCCACGGTGATGCGCACAGATCCCGACCCCCCGGACGGTATCCGATTCGTATACCATTCGCATCACGGAACACTGCGGCGCTCGAATGCTGGCCGTTCGTCCGTAGCCCATAGTAACTAGTAACTGAAGAAATGGAGGCATAGGTATGTAGAAGGAGCGCTGGGATCGCCGACGGTCAAGCCCTGCTCCCTGAGCGGTCGTAGAGTGATTCGCCCGCCGCGGTTGCCACCGTGACCGCAGCCGGCGCGCGAAGCTGCAGATTTCATACATGCAGCCTCGGAGATGCAGGCCTAGATGGAGAGGTACCGCAGAAGGTGCGGCGCGAAGACACGGCGTCGAGCAGGCGAGTCTAAAAAGACGAGCGAGAAGACGACGGCGTGCGACTGGCATGGGCTTGAACGGTAAGTGCAGACGCACGAGCCACACGGTTGATTAACTGGCGCTACGCCGGTGTGCGTAGGTAAGCCCAAGAGCGGGCATGCCCCGGCTTGCAGGGTCCAGTTACTTCGAGCTCGCTCAGGGGCCAGGTCTGGCCGGTGGCTGGTGTGCAATTGCGGGCGGTGGACGATGTCCAATCAGCAGCCAACGGCGACCAAAGGCCTCGTCAATTCCAACAGAGGAAGTGAGCCGTTTACCAGATCCGATCCGTAGAAATATTCTGACCGTCTCAATTTTGACTCCAGGAGTGCCATAGCTCAGACCGAGCTTGGTACGGCATCAAGGCGCCTCGGCCGTCGACCGCTCTGGGGGCTCAAAGGTCGAGCGTACAGTACAGTGGCACACCGTGCATCACCGTCAACCTTACTAGCAAACGCCGTTCGCACCAGACCTCTACGGTAAAATCTAACATTCACGCCTATCTACCACTGTGACGCCCCGACCGCTCCCGGCCCGCGCAATCTTGCCGCTTACTCGAGTCCTCGGAAGTTCCTCACCGTCAACAACTTCGCCGTCCATCACAAGCGGGACCCACACTGGCGCAAGCACACCGCGCACCATTACTCAATCTCACATCAAGATCCCTCAATTCTGCACCCCTCAACTCATATCATCTCTAGCCTGGCAGTGAGTAGTACGCATACTGACCCGGCTCGCTCAGCCCCTGGCCGCGAATGATCACAGCGCTCCACGATGAAGTGATTATTGATATATCGCAACGTACCATCACCGCCCAGCCTGTTTAGGTGTTAACGCACACCGCAGGCCGCCCAGCCCGCCCGTCCTCCACCCTCCACCCTCCACCAGAGTCGCCGCAGGGAGTGCCAGCGCCAGCGCCAGCGTACAGGTTGATCCAACGATGCCGTAAACGTCCATTCTCCGTTCTTGGGTGACAACCACCAACAACCCGGGCCTCCGTTCCGCAGCCCGGGGGCCGCTCGCTTGTCCGGTTCGGACGAGGTGGTGATGGATGAGGGATGGCTTTGTAGCCCGCGGACTCGCCGAGCCTGAGGCGCGCTAGCTACTCAGGTTGTCCATGGCCACTGGTCGTCCGTCAACGGGATGCACCTGGCATCAAGAGCCACGGTGAGTTTTTGCCGCTGGCAGTGACACGCACTGTGTGCTAACCAGCACGAGGTCCGCTACAACAACAACAACAGCATCATCATGAAGATGAACAACAACAGGCGCCAGGCGCCACGCAAACAAAGAGCACCGACACGGACACGCACCGGTACCTCTGCACACTGCCCTCCGTACAATGCGGACGCGGCGAGGCCCATTTCCCCCGTCCGCGTCTAGCCAGCCTGAGCGCCGTCGACGGCTCGGTCCCGAACCACCGCAACGCAAGACGCCCCCCGCTCTCTCGCAGACCGACCAGCCGAGTCCGCCATGCACCTACTTAACTCGGGTCCGCCACAACTCGCAAGCGGATCGCAACTTCCAAGGCTGTAGGCTGTAGCGCTGGACCCGGTGCTCGGTACGTCCTACGCGGTGTCCGACAGGCCGTGCTCAGTGCTGCATCGCCATGGCCACGCGCGCGCTATCGTAGGCCACAGCGCTAGCGCTACGGGTAGCGCTGCTGCAGTCTGCCAGTGCCAGTGCCAGTGCCTGAGCAATATGTGAGTAATCTGCGAGTTTGTGGTAGTATTGACGCGGGCTGCGCGTCCGACTGGATTGGCGTGGGGATCATCATCGATCACTGGAATCGTCGATTTGGATGACGGGGTTTATCGTCTCCTAAGTATTTGGCATTAGCATTCTCCTGATGTAATCCGACTGCGTGGTTTGCATGGGGCGGATGTGGCCTAACACTGGAGGTAAGTAAGCAATTCTTGTGAACGCCATTAATTACGGCCTGAACGCGACGTTATGGGAGGCGGACTGTGAGGCCGGACGAGTGGCTATCCGTACGATTGATACATTGTTAATACGCGCACTGATGTCGATCAAGTAATAGGTCGTACAGTATACGGCCGGGGTGGTGTTCGGGGCCTGGATAGAAGGCGGACGGTGCGCTTACTGCAGGAATCAGAGGCGCACAGCTGTCATTAGGACGCTCGCGTGCGCGCGCGCGTATGTACGGTACAGTGTTCTGCAAACGCTGATGTCCTGTTGTCCTGTTCTGTTCTGTTATGAGCCTCGGAATGTCATTAGTATGATACCGGTGAAGCAACTTCCAGCAGCTCAGTAGAGCTCTGATGAACGGAATGTGCTTCGGAGTGACGGTCGGGTCGGTCAGTGTCAATGCCGTAACTGAATCGAATACGAGCATGGATGATCGAGTCCGGCGACATACACATCATCGGACGCAGAGCGGGCGTAGGCGTCGAGACCCGACGCGGACGTGCGTACCGTTCGGACGCGGGGAGCGTGGCTACACACGCGCAGGGTCCGCGGCGCTAGTGCTGCACTCGTCGCGGTATGGCAGTGGTTCGCCTGCCGGGTCGACCGTGATCCATGGGCAGACGGATCGTCCACCACGACGGTAAGCTGTGCACCGTCAACGCCAACCGCTCGCAATAGTCAGTTTGGTGTTTGGTGTTTGGTGTTTGGGTATGCGGTGTACGATGACGTCGCCTATCCAGGCCTATCCCTCTCTCCCTGTACACAAGTAGTGCAGCATCACGAGCATCACTGTTGACCGTTGAGAGTCCACGGCCGGACGCACGCGGCGTCAGCGAATTCCAAATCGTCCTGCCGATCTGCCAATACTTGTCATTCCGGACGTACGTCTGTAGATCTGTCAGTGCTGTCTCGAGGCCGGCCTGTCGAGGCGCGGTCACGGTACCTAATGCCGGTATCAGCGCGTCAGAACGTGCGCGTCGAAGACCTCGAGGGTCGAGGCTCCCTGCTTCCTACTTCCTGCTTCCTACTTCCAACCCCTGTTATTGATGAATGATAGCATCAGAGCCCTTCAAGCGTCGAAGCCCCGGGGACCCGGAGAGATACTGACATTGAAGAAAGATGATGTTTGAGCACGAGATGCGAGCGTTTGAACTGGTACCGGTAAGCACGTACGTCACGGTACACTGTAGCCCCTCGACTGCGCCAGTGCCCGTGTACGGTACAGTACGGTACCTCGTCTGGCGTCGAATCGAAGCCCCTGGGGGCCTAGAGGTAACAGGTTGATGTATGATGATGAGCATTATGTGCCACACGTGAGCTCGTACGTAGTAAACGTACGTGAAGAGACCGGCATCCCAGGTACACCGGGCGACACTGCAGCTGAAGCTGAAGCCGAACTTCTGAAGCCCGGATGCCCGGAAACCAGTAGATGCCAGTGCTGCAGCTGCCGTCGATCGCGATCGCGATCGCACCTACGGCCTGGCACGGTGGACTGAGCGTTCGAAAGGGCTCGGGCTCAGCGCTCAGGCCTCAGGGGCCCAGGGACGTTCAGGCAGAGTGGACGGCCGGCAGAGGTCCGTACGCGTTGCGATGGAGCCAAATGTTGACTGTTGACTGTACAGTGTACATAGGACGCGCCCGGCGATGCTACTACTAGCGCTGGACGCGGTGTGCAGTGTGCGGGGCGCTGTCGAGTCTCGATCGAACCTCGGAGGAAGCAAGCTGCTTGTGCCATGACGGTCAGGCTGAAGTCTTCCGAGTCCGGGTCCGGGTCACCCGGCGGCAAGCGTCACGATTTGCGACTAGTGGGACCGCAGGGGCAAATGGCCATGGATCCGCAGAACTGGCAGCTTTCCTGGTTCCACCTGCCTCCGAAGAGAAGAAACGAGCTATAGAGCAGAGCCTCGAGGTGGTATTAGCGAATCTAGCGATGGCGATGGCAATCCTCCACAATGACAATGATGGCAAGTACCACTCGCAGTGATGGGCATTCAGTGCAGGACTGCGCGCATCGCCGGGGCCGGGGCCGGGAGGACGAAGCTGAACCCTGCTTGCTCAGGGCCTCATGCCCAAGCTGACCCAAACTGCTGGGACTCTCGGGAAGGGGGAGGGGGGAAGGAGGGTTCGTCGGTTCGAACGAACGCTGGCGGGCGAGATGACAGATCTGATTCCTGCGCGAATCGCCCGTTCGATTCCAGCGCTCGAGGGCTGCTAGAGCCTAGCGGCAAGCTTGACACTAGTACTAGTGATCTCAGGATGACGACCGGCCGGGAGAGCAGTGTAAGTATAGTGTACCTATACCTAGGATAGGGTGTGCTGCTGGTGTCATTCGACCACGCGAGCGGCGAGCGGTGTCAGACAGCACTAGCGCTCATACGCGCGGCGCGTCCGCCGTCCATCCATACTCTGAGCTCAGGGGAAGCTTGATCACCGCCTAGAGTTCAGAAAGGAAAGGGGGTTGCGGGCTCGAGGCGCGGTGTACACTGTACAGGCCGATCGCAAGTAACCTCGCCACGCGAGTCGCGACCTGGGAGGAGTCTGGAGTTCTGGAGTTCTGGAGATTCACAGCGAGATTTGGGGATTCTCAGAATCTCATCCCGGCGTGGGAGCCGAGGGAACGGGTAACGGGTAACGGGCACGGGCGAGCGGGAGGGATCAGGAGGGATCTGGATTGACGGGACGGGAGAGACCTGGCAGTGGAGAGACGCAGAGACGCGGACGGGGACGCGGGGGCGAAAAGGGGAAAGGGCGGTGGAAACGTACAATGGAAAAAACGCGAGCAGAGGCGGTACCTAAAATCGCAAATGTTGCGCACTCGACTCTCGAGTCTCGAGCCTCGAGTCGAGCGGTTGAAGGCGGTTGGTTGGTTGATGGTTGATTGGTTGGCACTCCGCTGAGTCCGCCCCGGCGGGGTGCACTGCTCCGCTTCCGGTTCCGCGTCCGGGCGGAATGGAGAGCGAGAGAGTCTACGTACAGACTGAGAGAGGTGAGAAATCTCTTTAGAACTCCTGGACTCCTGGATCGAGGGAGCATCCCACGCGAGCGAGGAGCCACGTGCGGTGTTTGACAGCTCGATCGTCCTCGGAGGCTCGGCCTGGGAATCAAAATACAATATATATGTTTGCTATCGACATGCGAGTGCGAGTGCGAGTGCAATCTAAGGGTATGTCTGAATCTGGCTCTGGCCTGTGGGCAATGGCAATGGCAATGGCAATGGCATGGGGAGGCGGTGCGTCATGCGGCGATGGGAGATGTGATGGGGGAATCGGAGTGGAGGGAGAGAGGCACTGGACGCGGGCTGTGCCAACAAAGGCCGGACGGAGGGGGGCGTGGGGTCTGATCAAGGCTTGCACGCTTGTTACGGTGCGCACGTACGGTGCAGGACCCAGGACCTGGACAGGCGACGGCCAGGGCGGGGGTTGGATGGGGGAGGGGGAATGTGGACATGGGGCCGGAGCGCCAGAGATGTCGATGGCTGGTGGCTGGTGGTGAGTGCAGCTGGGAGAAATGTGAATGAGAGAAGAGGGAATGGATATGGGATCAATGGCCGCTACTTTTGGCCCTCTAGCTTTGGCTGGTGCTAGTCGCTCGTGCGGCGTCCGGTGCTAATAATCCTCTGCCTTCCTCTCTCCCTCTCTCCCTTGCCCCCGTCTCCCCTTCCCCTTCCCTCCCCTTCCTCCTCCTCCTCCTCCGCCGGCTGCTTTCTTCCTACTACTACTACTTAGTACCTACCCCCCTCTTTATTCGTCCCGCCCCCGCCGCCTAACTATTCCAGCGGCCGGACGTGCGTATACGTGTCCCCCTCCCCCGCAAATAGTACTTCACTCCCCCCGGCTGCACTACTTCTCGCACTCGCGCGATAGCCCTCCTCCCCGCTCCCGCTCCCGCCTGAGCGTGCGTGCGTGTGTGCGTGCACCGCTAATACTCTAATCGTCTCACTCGACCTCCTATCTCTATCTGGCCTCAGCCCCATCCGACCCACACCCAGTCCCAACCCCAGCCTTCCCCCATTTGTCCACCAATACTCGTTACTCGTACTTTGCCCTACTATCCTCACAGCTTGCGCTGCTAATCATCCGCCCTACCCTGCTTCCACGACGACCCGGACCCTACCTGTGCACGTCTCTCGCGCTCTCTCCCAGTAATCGACCGTCGACGATCGGCCCTCCTTCGTTCTCCGTATTCTGATCCACGGGCGCACCGACCGACAGTGACCCCCACCCGGGATTTTGGAGACCGTCGAGCGATTGGTAGATCGAGAGTCCGAGTCCGAGTCCGAGACAATCCAAGACCGCGCTCGGTGCAAGATAGCGTACTACTCCTACCGCCGATCTCAAAGGTCCGTATTTCCTCTACTCATTCATCCCTTGCTATCTCCTCCCACCCCCCTGTCCATACCCGCGCGTGTCTCGTGTCTCACATCTTCCTCATCTCTGCATACGCTCCCTTCCCGGTATCCCCCCTCACCCTCACCCTCCCCCTTGACCTCGCCCTCGCCTTTGGACTCAACCCCGATCCCGCACGCTGGCGTTTTGGCACGCCCCGCCCCGCCGAATCGCTGCAACGCGCGCCCGCGGACTTACCCCGCTCCGCATCCCCCCTCCCCCCTGCTCTCCTCCCCTTGCTATCCGCGGCCCTCCCCGATGGCGCGCGATTGGCCGACCGGTGCAACAGCAGAGTAATGTGCGTGTCTCTTTCCGCAGTTTGGTCCCCGCCCCCTCGATCACGCTCGCTGACTGAGTCTCCCTCCCTCTCCCTCTCTCTCTATGTCTCTCTCTGTCCCTTTCTTTGAACCTTTTCCTGGAATTCCCCCCATCCCCATTCCCATCCCGTGGCCCCTTTCCGAACGCGGTGCGGTACCTCTCGCTCGGTGCGCCTTCCTATTCGGCCGGTCGGGCGGGCGGTGCGCTGCCTGTGCTTGCGCTTTCGCTTTCGTGGTGCGTGTGCGTGTGCGCACACTCGTTTGACGCGCCGGTGCGCCGGTACGCTGTGGTGGGACGGCCGTGCCATCGTACGCCCATACGCCCATACGCCCATACGCTGGAAAACGCCCATGGCTCCATCCGCCGACCCCTACCCTGTCCTCCCTCCCTCCTTCCCGCTTGCGCGCGCGCCTGCAGTTATATAATAGGCACGCGGACCGATCCCGCTCACCCATCCATCCCATCATCACCACCATCCCCTCCTCTTCCTCCCGCTCGCGCTTGCTTGCCCAGCCTCTAGTCTCTAGTGTACCCGTGTATCCACCACAGCATCGCCACTTCCACGACCGCCCCCATCCGCACATCGACGCATCGGCACATCGGCACATCGCAGTACCACCCATACGAGCACGAGCGTTATAATCATGGACAGCCTAGTCTCCGCCTCCCATCAACACCAACACCACCAGCAACACCACCAGCACCAGCAACAGCAACACCAGCAACAGTCGGCTGTGGCAGGGTACCCCGCTCCGAACCAGTTCTCGATGCAGGTCGACCAGCGCGCGCACGCGCACGCGTTCCCCCCACCCGCCTCCGCCTCCTCATCGTCCTCCTCCTCTTCGTCCTCATCGTCGTCCTCATCACTCGCTTCGTCTTCGCTCGCGTCGTCGGCGGGCTCGGCGTTCTCGGCGTCGACGTCCGCGTGCTCGTCCGCGGCGTCCGGCCACTTTGCGCAGAAGATGCTGCCCGGGTACGAGTACGAGTATGAGTACGAGTACGGCGCGCAGCCGCAGCCGCAACCCCAGCAGTACCACCCCCGCCAGCGGCTCCCTCACCAGCAGTCTCTTAACCAGCAGCAGCAGAGGCGGAGCGGAGGAGTAGGGAGCGGGGGGAGCGGGGGGAGCCCGGGGCCGGCGCTGCAGATCCAGACGGCGACGCCGGCGCCGCACGAGCACGAGCCCGAGGAGCAGACCGCGCACCCGTCCCGCCCCGGCTCGGGCCCGGCGTCGTTCGCGGAGCACCTCGAGGACACCCTCGTCCAGCACCATTCCCACGCCCACGCTCATCATCAGCACCAGCACCAGCAGCACCAGCAGCACCAGCACCAGCAGGCGCAAGGGCAGCAGGAGACGCAAGGCCAGGAGGCGCAAGGGCAAGGGCAGCAAGGGCACCAAGGGCAGTCGATCGCGGACGCGCTGACGGACAATCCGGGGCCGTACGGCGGGCTGAGCCGCGCGCTGACGCTGCAGGAGCGCGAGCTGCTCGCGCACCTTGACCGGCTCAAGTTCTTCCTCGCGACCGCGCCCTCGCGGTGGAACGCCGGCGGCGGCGCGCAGGACCCGGGCGTGCTCGCGAACGTTGGTATGGGCGCGTTCACCGTCGGCGGGTTGGGCGGGCTGAACCCGCTTGGGCTCCCGCTCAACGCGCACCTTCACGCGAACGGGCACCACGCGGCGTCCGTACCGGCAGCGGTGTCAGCGCCGGCGGGGCACCCGCACAGCGCGCACCCGGCGCTGAACCGGTTCCTGCTGCCGAACCAGGAGTACGTGTCGTGCGTGCTCTGGGGCGGGCTGTACCACATCACGGGGACGGACATCGTGCGGGCGCTGGTGTTCCGGTTCGAGGCGTTCGGGCGGCCGGTGCGGAACATGAAGAAGTTCGAGGAGGGCGTGTTTAGCGACTTGAGGAACTTGAAGCCGGGCGTGGATGCGTGTTTGGAGGAGCCGAAGGTGAGTTTCCCGGTTGGAGTTCCTTACCTTGAGTTCTTTGGGTTTTGGTTTGGTTGGGTTGGGTGGTGGTTGTTCGATGCGTTTGTGGCTCCTCTGGTCGGGCTAGCTAGCGCGCAACTGCTCACAGCGCGCGCGACCCTCCCTCTCTCCCTCTCTCCCGCTGCATCCTCTCACACCATTCGCACATACCATCGCGCATCCATCGCGCATACCCTCTACCCACCTCTACCCACCGGGCCCCCGGGCTCGAACCCGCTCAGTCCGCTCATCTCGGGACCGAGTGACCGACCGAGCGAGTGGGAGAGTGAGAGAGGAGGACCCTCACGGGCGGTCCGATCGCGCGGGGATTAACGCACTGGGGCTCCTTGGCCTTGCCGCCACCGGGAACTCGTGGTCCTCCCTTGCCTCCCTGCCTCCCTGCATCCCTACCAGGAGTTGCGATTCGGTATTCGTTATTCGCTGTTCATTTCACCCGTCGTTCCGGCTGTGATGGGTCGGTCGGTCGGTCGTGGGGTCGTGGGTCTGTGTGGTATCGCTCCGTGGGTCCGTTGACCGGGATGCGGGATGTTGGCGTGGATGGATGGGCTTTGGGGTTATCTGATCTCTCTGGTCTCGACGTGAACTTGGAATTGGAATTTTGAGGGGAGACAGTTGCTGACGTTTTGTTTTTTGTTTTGCAGTCGCCGTTCTTGGACTTGCTGTTCAAGTACCAGTGTATCCGCACGCAGAAGAAGCAGAAGGTGTTCTACTGGTAAGTGTCGTATTCATTGCTCCTCCTCTCTCGCTCTCGTTTTCTCTCTCGCGCTCTGTTTCTTTCTCGCGCGCTCTACGCTTTCGTATCTCTGCATCTCTGTCTTTCTCTTTCCATTTGTCCTCCCGGTCGCCGCTCTGCCCTGCTCGTCTATCTCTGCGGGATCGGAGGCGTAGGCGGAGGCGGTCACGAGTTCCGAGCCTGCGCCGCGCTCTCCGTGGCGCAAGCATCGCCTCCCCTCTCGTCCCCCCTCCTGCCTCCATCCTCCATCATCTTCGGACTAGCACTGGTCCTGGTCCCTCCCATCGCCCCCATCGCCCATCGCCTCCATCTTCGCCATCAGCACCACCACCAACACTAGGGCCGCTGCCGTGATCCACCACCGACCGTCCGCGGCTAGCATCATCCGTCCTGCGCGCGCCTGCGTGCCCTCCGTATCTCCGCATCTCCGCGCGTACCGCATCTTCTTTCTGTGGCTTGGGTTGGGTTGGGTTCTGCATGCGTGCCTGCCGTTGGTGGGTTCGCACCGCCCCGCGCGGTCATACCTTCTTCGCCTCCGCCTTCGCGCGTTCTTGGGCGCGCGGTACGAGAGGATAGGGCTTCGCGTGGTGGATGACGGAGACCTCGCGTGTGTGTGTGCGCGGACGGTGACGATCCGTCGCCTTCACCCCGCCTAGGCTTCGCTGGCGGACGGCCTTCGTCCGCTGGTCTTCGGGCTTCGGGCTGCGGACCTCGGCGAAGGACTTGAATGCCGTTGAGTTGCGCGCGGCTTCCATTCCTCTTTGGCCTTCCTCGACCTTGCGCCTGGCCCTTCGCCCGCGTCCTTCTCTCTGGTCTCCGCTCCGCCGTCGTTGGGGTTCGCTGCTGCGCGCCCAGCGTGATCCTTCCTTGATTCGCTGATTCGGACTCGACGATTCGTGCGCGGATGCGTTCTGTGCGCCGTCGTGATCATCCGCACATCGTCCTTCGCCCTCCTCCATCAACAACATCACCGCATCTTCTCACGCATTCATCCTCTCATCTGTCCGTGTCCGTCCGGGCATATCTGTTCATCTTCGCACTTGCACTACCTTGCGGCCTTCGCGTCTTCTTATGCTTAAATTTTCTTGCTTGTCTCCGCGCGTTCCCGTCTCATTGCTTCCGTTCCTGACGCCTGGACTCGAATCTGAGCGCTGACCATGCATCTTCCTTCCCTAACAGGTTCTCCGTGCCGCACGATCGGCTCTTCCTCGATGCGCTCGAGCGTGACCTCAAGCGCGAGAAGATGGGCCTGGAACCGACGACGGTCGTCGTCGGCGAGCCCGCGCTCTCGTTCACGTACGACCCCAAGCGTTCGCTGTACGAGCAGTTCTCCAAGGCGCACGGTACACGTGAGGGTGAAGGCGAGCTCGAGGCGGCCGTCCGCCGTGCAACCGACGACGGGTCTGGAAGCGGGAACGATGCGGAAGACAGCGACGAGGGCCGTGCGCGCTCGGTCGCAGCCAGCGAAGGCGAACACTCTGCGAGCAGCGATGCGGACGACGCGGACGACAGCTCTAGTGCGGCGGGCAAGGAGAAGAGCGGTGGGAAGAAGAAGAAGCCGAGCGCACTCAATGGGCCGCACTCGCCCTTCTTCCCGATGTTCTCCCTCTTCGAGGGCTCGCCGACGTACAAGCAGCGCCGCAAGAAGGTGCCTAAGGGCCGCAAGTCCCCGCCTGCGGGCGGCGCGTCCGGCGCTGAGATGTCTTCCGCTGCCGCGATGGGCCATCCTGGTGCGTTCGGATACGACGGCGGCGAGTTCCCCAGCGGAGCGGGTGGGTCGAACGGGAGCAGCGGCGGTGCGTACGCCGCACTCGGCGGCGCGTACCACGAGCCGCAGCTGGACAGGTTCGGGCGGGACACGATGCGGCTGAGCGCGAGCGACATGTTTGCGACGGGCGCACGCGCGGAGTTTGGCGCGAACCCGGACCTCGTCGTCTCCCAGAAGGAGCGCCAGCGCCGCGCGATGGGCGAGTTCGCCGCCGCGGCTGTCCAGGGCGCTGCCCAGGGCAAGCTTCCGTTCCTGTCTGGCCTCACTGGCCCCGGCGTCGCGGGCTCGAGCTCGGCTGCCTCGTCCTCTCAATCTGGCGGGTACGATATGTACGGAATGTCCGGTGCGAGCGACTACGCCGCCGGCCATCAACAGCAACAGTACGGCCAGTCGCAGCGTCCTCACCTCGAGCAACGGCACACGTTCCCCATCGTCGACTTCACCCATCCTTCTCCCAACGCACGCGCGCTCACAGATCCCTACGGTCTCCCCGCCTCAGTCGGACAGCCGATCACGACCGGATGGGTGCCTCCCAACGCCGGCCCCTCGGGCTCTGCCTCTTCCTCCTCCGGGCTCACCGCTGGGGTCGACCTCGACCTCGAGATGGACATGGGTCTCGGCAGCGTCGGGATGGGGATGGGCACGGGCATGGGCACGCTCGGCGACGCGGGCCCGCGCACGAAGGTGTTCGTCTGCCCGCTCTTTTCGTGCGGGCGCATGTTCAAGCGGATGGAGCACCTCCGGCGCCATCTTCGCACGCACACGCTCGAGCGGCCCTTCCCGTGCGAGCGCTGCCCGAAGCGGTTCTCGCGCTCGGACAACCTCGCCCAGCATGTGCGCACGCACGAGCGGCGCGACGCGGCCGCGGCCGCTGCGGCGGAGATGAGCAGCCAGATGGGCATGGGCATGGGTATGGCGGTCGGCGTGCCGGACGGTGCGGATGCGGATGCGGAGGACGAGCTCGAGGACGACATCGAGGGGTACTTGCCGGGCGTCGGCGGTATCACCAGCGTGCAGATGTGCGAGGTTGAGGTACGCGGGCAGGTGCATGAAGTCCAGGGCGACGAGGAAGGTCTCCTCGCCACGACCGGCGCTGTCTCGCTCACAGGCGCGGCGACGTCCTCGACATCGGCAGCCGCCTCCGACGCCGTGGCCGAACAGGGCCAGACGCAGAGCATGTTCTACGACAACACGAGCCACATGCTCCGCGCGTCCCCCGAGACGAGCCCTTACCTGACCGCGACGACCCAGCAGCAGCACTCGCCCGACTCGCAATGGGCCACGATCCCTCCCTCTCATCCCCACCACGGCAGCCCCGGCCCCGCGTCGGCGTTCTCGACGGCGAGCGGCCTCCACCTCTCGCACGCGGCGCGCCTCGACGCGTCCTACCACACCACGGGCGGCCTCGGCGAATACGTCACCTCCATCTCCGCACCGAGCCACAAGCTCACGTTCGACCACGCCACGCTCTACCCGTCCGAGCTCCCGCTCGGCGCGGGCGGGAACGGCAACGGGACGACGAGCGGCGCTCCCATCTCGAGCACCGGCCTGGGCCCGATCCGCCGCCATCGCAGTGCGACGCCGTCCATCCCTCGCTACGGCGAGTCCATCAGGCGTCCGTTCAGCGCTGCGCTCTCCGACTCTGGCAACGGCAGCCCTGGACAGGGCTCCACGTCGACGTCGGCAGCGACTGCGACTGCGAGGTCGTACCACCCCTACGCTGTGCCCGGACACCACCAGCCCGCCTCGCGCTCTGCGCAGTCGAGCCCGATGGCGTACACGGTTCCGCTTGGTTACGAGGGTGCGCCGGCACGCGTGCATGGGCACTCGCGCTCGAGCTCGAGCGGTAACCCGAGCGGGCAGCTGCAGGAACAGATGCGCCAGATGCTCTCGCTCGACCAGATGGAGGCGGAGAGCATGGCGGCGGCGCAGTACGCGTCCGCCGTGTACCGCACCGACTCGCCCATGTCTTACTCGGACATGGCGCACCACCAGCCATCTGCGTACGGCCTTGCGGAGGCACAGTATGCAGCGCAGCAGCAGCCGTCGTCCGAGTACTACGCCCAGCCTCACCCTCACCATTCGCTTTGAACATGACCTCGTAAGGAAGAGATTATGTCTACTATTATTACTGCCATCACCACCATCTACCATCTTACCATACAATTCATAATCGCGTTCCTCTACTGCTTTCCTACGACGAGCCTATCGTATACCAATCTAATTCCCCGCACACACTGCTGTTTCCCTCTCGTCTTCCCTCGCGCCTGTATCAAAACGACGCTTTTTTATCGGCCTCTCTCGTAGCTTCTCTATCCCTCTCTATCTCTATTTCTATCCATCTCAATCACGAAATGCTCGCTATCGTTAAACATCACCTCACGCTGCATCACAACTTCGTCTTCCTCCCTTCGCACATCTTCCCTGGCAAGTCCGGGTGCATTCAACGCGCGCGCGGCTCGTCAGGACTCGAGATGCAACAACGTCCGGTGGCATGCAAGCTCACCCACCCGCTAGCTGTCCTCCGAGCCCGTGGTACCTGCCCGCGCCGCTCCCTACTTCTACCACTAATTCATCTTCTAACCACTAATCACGGCGCCAGGCGCTACTCCTCGCTCTTCCGTTGCACGTTTGTATAGTCACTTTTTATCGCCCATCGTCATGTCGTCGTCGTGTGTCGATATCATAGCCTCTCTACCCTACCGTATTACCTATCTTCTCTCTGATGACGCCCTTTCCCCGGGACCGCCGTGTGTCGATGTCGCTGCCCAGCACCCATGCGTTGATTAGTGCTCACTCACGTAATACTTGCCCGAGCGGCCGTGGTCACTTCACCTAATGTCTTGTTCGCATCGTCATGAATCATTATGCGCCGTGCTTTCCATCGATATCAGTAGTACTGCGTCCGAGAAGGCCTGTATCCTGCGTTCCGCCGGTCGACCGGTCGAGCTGAGATTCTGATCTTTGGTGTGGTCCGACCGGCCAACCGACCGCGACGCCCGAGACAACAAGCGGCCTGTACACAGGAAGACTGGGCTACCGTAACGTTGAACATGCTGTACATCAACTCCTTGGGTACGACTGTATCATTTTGCAAATACAGACTCGCAGTACTCGGCATAAAGAGAGCGTGCCATATGTGGTTCTGCTTTGCTTCGGGCGTCGTCCTCGGAGACAAGGCCTTCCGACTTCGTGTGACCAGATTCTAAGTAGACCAACTCGTAGCAAATAGTAGTCATAGCAGGCGACATGATGATGTCTGTGAATGGATCGGAGTTCTCTTAGTGGCTCGTACCCCCTTTTATAGGCGATGCCAGAAGCCTGAGGGATCCTCATGGCCTGGGTAAATGCGCCGCCCACGGATATGCCTCCGGGTGAGGCGGAAACGGGGATATGTCGCTGAAGTTGACTGACGTCGGTGTCCCAAAGAAGACCTTCTTGACGAACGGCTGGATCGCAGGACTACACAGGGTGCATCAGTCAGCATATCTATGAGACACCATGAAGTGAGAACGTCACGCACTAGGCGGACTCGCCGCAATGGAGATCGTCTGGAGCATGGCGGACGTGGATGCCAATGTTCTCGCCGACGCCGAGCCAGTCGAAGATGACCTTCGCAGCGCCAAAAACCACGCTGATTGAGCCTTCGGGATTCGTCTAGGAGGACATCCGGGCGATGAGCATGAACGAAAGCCAAGGGCCTGTGTTCGTACTCACCCACCAGTCTTCCTGGCCTTCGTCCCATAGTATCGCTCGCTGCCGGGCCGCAAAGATGTCAGTGCTTGTGCACAGAGGTAAGACGAGACCAAAGACAGACCGGAGCGACGAGTGCGACGAGCTCATGCGCGTCGAACGGGACACGCGTGGAGTTGCCGGTGACATTGTCGAACTTCCACAACTCTGTGTCGCTCCAGTACCCGTACTTGGTCGTGATGTTCTCGATCTTCTCCGCCGCGCCCTGGCTCTCGTAGTAGTATCTCCACGGGCCGATACCCTCTGCGCCACTGGACAAAGGTAACGCCAGCTTAATCTGTAGAAAACCCAGTCATTAGCTCTGTCCGAACAACCAGCACTATCGTCTTGCCCTTTGGTCGAAAATAGCCGCAGCAAGAGCAGCTTTCCCATACCGCGAACAACCGACCACGCCCACACGTGAGGTGTCAATCTCCGGTACGACCTGTTCGATGGCATCCAGTATGCGATGCTCTGTCCAGGCCCAGGCCGTCATGACGCCTGCATGGAGACTCGGTGCGTCAACATGAGAGCTCAATGAGGGCAATTGGGCTTCCAAAGCATGCTCACCGATGTCGCGGTCACCGTACAAATCCCAGAATGCTCCAATGCGCGTATAGGAGTCATTTGCGACAGCATTGACGTCGAACTTCGCGACCGCTACACCCGACTCCAAGAACGAGGTTGTGTTCGCAGGCACCAAGTCGGTCGGACCAGTGGTGATGACGACAGGAACGCG
Source organism: Cubamyces sp. BRFM 1775 (assembly GCA_022385745.1). Taxonomy (NCBI): domain Eukaryota; kingdom Fungi; phylum Basidiomycota; class Agaricomycetes; order Polyporales; family Polyporaceae; genus Cubamyces; species Cubamyces sp. BRFM 1775. The sequence goes on along the minus strand of MU278468.1, from coordinate 170,001 downwards.
TTCCCCTCGATCCATTTCCGACGGGAAGACCATGTCTGCGTTGAAGCTGGCAGACTTTCCATCGACAGAGACAGTAATGGTCAGGTTGTTGCCTTCCCGGCGGGCGTGGACGCGCTCGCAGAAGTGGTCTGGATAGAAACCGTAGAGATACTGCTGGACGAGAACCATGAGCTCTTCGCGGCGACATCCCCAGTCTGCACGGGACTCTACGCGGCGGTTCGAGAGGCGGAACGTGAAGGGATCTGGGAGGGTGTTGATGACAGGGAGTTCGGACGGCTGGGGAAGGTCTGCTACAGACGGGGCACAGCTAGAGGCCGTAACCGGGTTGGCCGACCATGAACTGGCCCCGGGTGAAAGCAGCAAAGTGACCCAAAAATTCAACATGTCGGCTCCCGAAGTCGTCGACATCGCTGAACGTCGCGAGCCTATATACAATAGGATGATGTCGTACGGTCCGGGTGGTTGCCACTCCAGTAACCCCTGGGTGAACATGCAGCGTCATATGCGCCCGAATGAGTACAAGGTTGCTACAAACACAGGATACACCCATGAGCCCATGACGCATGCTTCTTCAGAAGGGACCTCACCTGGCTTAATACGCGGATTCTCAGCATTCAGCGGTTTAAGACGGTCCGTCTCGAGTATGCTCTCTGACGAGAAGTCTTTGCCTTAGTGATGTCAGTTTCCAGTAGCCAGATCACCTGTGCGGAGGCAAAGGTTCACAGGACCAGGTTGGATTGATGCCGCGATGAGGACCTTGACTATAGCGGGACGGCGAGGTTGACAGTCAGACACGGCATCTGGGTCTAACTATATGTACAGCCTAAAGAGTGGATGACATGATGTTGCGCCTCACCGCTTGCTACAGAAGGATGTCGAGATATCATAAAATCGCTGGTGAACATTAATCGTCGCTGAGCTAGACGGCCGGAGACCAACGTACCACATGTACACTTTGGCGGTTCGGTCAGCGGAGGCACTATAAATGCAGATCGCTCCGACGGTTCATCATGTTGTTCTGGGCCATTGTGGTGCAATGTAAGCCTAGTAATGCTCGCAACTCATTCGCGCGTGTGGAAGCAGGAAGAGATATGGCTGGTGCACGGATAGCTACTTGTTCACGCGTTCACGACTAATACTCCCCGGCCCTGCTGGTCTCAGGCTATGGTTGAAATTGGCCGGTTGCCTTGCCGTCCCATGCGTCCGTCATGATCATTCAAGGTAGCTCTACAGTATACAAGGCCGAATGCAAGAGAGATTATAGATGTCTTGTGCATTAATGTCACCAGGGACCTAGCGGTCTAAGCCAGGTCAACCTCCACGATCAACGTTGCCTCGATGGCCCCGCCTTCGCATTCACGTGTGAAGACGATGGTTGCTGGACATCGGCTGTCCTTTCTTCCTGGTCCTTAAGCTCCTCTGGCGGGAGCAAGTACTCTAGATCCTCGTACAGATGAGGGAACAAGATGGCAAGCATATCCTCGGTCCTGAGCATGTCGTCAGTACGGCGTACGATTAGATGTTGTGAATGCACGAACTTGTACACGAAGTCGCCCTTCTGCACCTTCTTGGCGGGCGCATCGACCTTTATCTTGTCCGCGTCTATAGCGAAGGGGGTGATGTTCAGGGTACCAGCTGCATTCTCGCGCGTGTAGAGCGACAGCCCCTGCTTCGCCGCCAAGTCCAGGATGTTACGTTCGACTGTGTCTTCAGCATAGTAGCAGTAGACTGGTGGGTGGGTAGCCATGAATTCCAAGGTGCCAGTAACTTGACATTGCAATGCTCACCTTCGGTCGGCTTCGTCTGGCCCATCCGGTCAATACGGGCGATCGCTGGAAGAAACCCTCAGAATCTGGTATACCTGAGCGCCGGACATGCACGCACCTTGAACCTCGAAGGCGTGATGGACGACACTCTCCAACAAGAAGACACGCGATGCGCAGGTTACGTTCAAGCCGGCGTTCTCGCGTTCTCTATGGGATGGTACGGTCAGCCATCCGTTAATGCAGGATCTCGTTCGCGCGCTGGTCACCCACCCATGCAGAAGCAACACCGAAATGTTGGGATTGGTCCTGAACTTCTTCGCGGCGTTTTGCTTCCCGGAGTTCTGATCCACGCGGAGGCACGAGATAGCTGCAGAGCCAAGTCCTTCGTTAGACAAAGTGGTAAAGTACAAGCGAAAGTAACGAACCATTTGCTTGCAACGCATGTTGGACGACTATGTTAACATGATCGATTGTCAACGCTTGTAGCTATCAGCAGAGGGTAAGGCACTCACTGAGAAGCGAGTCCGCCCAAGCTGAGAACACAATGCTCTTTGCACCTGGATCCGCGACCTGCAGATAAACCAGATGGCGGAGCAGCGTCTCGATCTTGCTTCCGTAGCTGCCGAACACCTCCATCGCTTGGATGTCCTGCATGACCTGCGGGTTGATGACGTTGTAGTGGATCTCTCGTCGGGAACGGGGGGCGACTTCATTGCTGTTGAGGACCTTTGGAGGGAGCCGGGACGTCTCATCACCTTTCTCGTCGACCGTAAAGCGATGCAGTTGTTCGATATCGATTGGCACCCGGCAGACTGGGCACGTTTTATTTGCAGGCTTCGAGAGATACGACTTCATGCAGTCCTATTGGGCGTGATGTCAGCTTAAATCTTAAATCTAGTGGTTAGGACATTGTTGAATACCTCGCAGAAAACATGAGCGCTGAGGTCATAATTAGTACTACAGCGGCATTTCATCAAAGGGGGGCTGCATACCAGTGCGTTATGTATCCGCGGATGAAATCGCACTTGCACAAGATGCATGTCTTGTCATCCTCGTCTACGGTCCCCTCTTCATGGGACTTGCTGAGGTTGTCCATGTAGCGCTGCTGAGCGCGGCCGCGGATAATCTTGGCATCGAACTCTGCTAGTTCCTTCCGAGTGTCTTCAATAACATCCTGCAGGTATCCCTCCCATGTTGCCTCTGCGACCGTATCTGAGATTTCTTGCAGTTGCCGGAAGTAGCTACGCGTTGCGCAATGTCAATCTATCGCGAATGTTATCACACATTTAGTGAACGGACGTACGAGACACGTTCGTTGAATGCCCTGCGAAGATGGGCCAAATCGTTCTGCAACTTATCGATCAACTTGCCTGGCGAAAAACTCAGCTCCGTAAATAGGTGGGCAATAGGAAGCGGACTGACTCTGCTCCGCTATAAGCGACCTGAGTTTCGACACAGCGCCTTTGGCGATGATCTTTTCAGGTTCCTCTTCCCTCGCGATCGCTACTGCGATATTGTTCAAATCCACCATGATAGACTTGACGGCGCGTCCGGGGTCGAACTCCTTAAGCAAGGCCTTACGCTCGTACTCCTTAAGCAAGGCCTTACGCTCGTACTCCTTAAGCAAGGCCTTACGCTCGTACTCCTCAACCAAGGCCTTACGCTCGTCATTGAGCGTCTTCAGCATCACCTCGTGCTCAGGTAGGACGTCGTGATGTTCGAGTTGGTCGAGGTCCAAGAGCTCGACCTCTTCCTCCGCCATATACCTCAGACCACGCGCTGCTTTGGTCTTGCGCGCTTTGACTTCGCGCACGTCATGCGCGGCGAGGAGCGTACGCTCGGCAGTGAGCGTCTCACGGCGATCGGCCAGGAGAGCTGCGTAGGCCTGAAGGTATGCTTCGGCCTCGCCTTGGACGTCTAGACTGCGGGTGTACTCCTGCCCATCCGCGTCCTCACCCCTGGCCCCCAGCGGCTGGGTGAGGAGGGAGATGAGCTTGTTCCGCCACTCCCAGAGCAACGTCGACTGCTCGTTCAGAAGACCGTCTATGAGGTCATTCGCCTCGTCGATCTGATGGAACATGCATACGTGAGCGAGGTAGGTTCGGAACTAGGTTGTAGACATCATACCAATTCGTGCGACTTAATCCCGCCCTTGCCCAAGTACGGTATCTTGACGAACAGGTCCTTTTTGTTCAACGATTTGACGACAGGGTCATGATCCAGATAGGTCATAGCACGCTCAGCGGCGTCCTCCGTACCTATGAGTCTCGCGAAGTCAGACAGAGAAAGCTACGCTATGCAACCGGGAACACTCACTCTTCAGCAACACTCGCCGAAGTTCATCTGCTGCCCCGTATGCCGCATTCTCCTGGTTCGCATACTGCTCCCCCAGGACGTGGTAGACGTCTCCCTGCAAGAACTTGACCTTGTGCAAGGCGATGCGCGCTTCACGCAGACGGTTCTGAAGCGCACTCGCCTTCGCCCGATGCGCGTCACCAATAAGATTGTGGGGTAGCCCTTCATCATCTGTGTCCATGTCGAGTTCGACACTCTCGCTGCGCGACTTCCCCTTCCCCTTGTCATTCGCATTGTGCCCCAATTCTTGACGACGTTCTTCGCGACGCTGAGCAGTCTCCGCTTTGAGCTTCTCGCCTTCCTTGGCATGCTCCGCAAGGACCCCGACGAGATCCTCAACAAGTTGTCGTGCCTCTGTCTCCGCCTCGAGCAAGAGGTCCAGCGCCTCACGATACCGGTTTCGACTCTCTTCGTCTCTTTGTATCACTTGAGCGAGCGTCGCCATAGCCGCAACCTAAACGTGGGTTGAATCTATAAGTCTCTAACGCGGAAAGGATAGAATTCCGACAGACAGACCTTGTTCCTTCTGTCTTCCATGTAGTTCCTCCAGTTCTGCTCTCGCATGTTCTACATAGCACGAAGTTGAGCCAAGAGACGTTCGGGTTAGGTGAGGTACGCAAACGCACCTCAAGCACTTCGGCCATGCTCTGCAGTACGCCAGGCTTGTGCAAGTTATCTGCACCACCGCGTCCAGCCAGGCGACCGACTTGTGGATGCGTACAGATAGCACGGAGCTTGCGGATCCACGTGCGCAGCTTCGCGACATCCACTTCCCAGTTCTCCGTCGCCGCTACTCCCCGCGCATCCAGGCCTAGGTCAAGTAGCGCTGCGTCAAGCGTCTGATTGTAAACCTATGGTAGCATCCGGCAATGCGATGAGAAACGCTCCGTGCAACGAGAATCAACACTCACGTGTCGCTGAATCCGCCCGAGGTCGATGGGCACAAGGTACCGCGTTTGCAGAGGGATCGTCAACTCGTCTTTCACTGCTTCTTTCATAGTTCTAAACACGCTCTCGGTCACAGGGCAGTCTTCCGAAGATAGAGCACACGCACCTCACAGCATACCGCTGGAAGAGCTGCGTGAACTCGCGCACATATCCAGGAAGCTGGAGGCGAGTCCACGCTCGCGGACTGTCCGTGACAGTCTGTACCCGCAGGAACCTGGAAGACGTCAAAAGTGGCTCATAGGCGCAAGGCGGCAAAAATGCTTCACGAACTTGAGCACATGGATCAAATCAGCCACCTTCGACCGAGCTGGCGTCCCCGAGACCGCCCATGATGTCAACCGCGGAATGAGAGAGACCATCTCCCTTCCCGACAATAAAGAATCAGTATGCCGCACATAAGAGATGCGTTGAGGTAGTCACGCACTCCGTTTTTCCGCCTCCAGCCATCTGCACCTCATCCATGATCACGCGATACCATTCGCACATAATCAGTGGGCTACGTGTGCGGCTGGTTTCCCCGTAGTCGACGTAGGCACGGCGCGGACGTTTGGGAGGAGCCCGCGCAACGCCTAGGTCGTGTTGCAAGACCGAAAACGTGGTTATGCACACATCGAACGTGTTCACGTATGCGCACCAGTCTTGCACCTCCTCTTCCTCGTCGTTCTGTGCAGACCTGCCTGCTTCAACATCCATAGCGTCCTCGTCTTTTGTCTCCGCCTTTGCCTTGCTACCCTGAGACTTTTTTGCCTTCGCCTTGCTACCCTGAGACGTCTTGGTCTTGGCCGCCTGTGCCTTCCCTTTGCTCTTCTGTCTGCGTCGCTTCTCGCGCTCCGCCGCGACATCCTGCTCAGTCACTGGCACAGGAACCTTCTGCCAGCCGTCATAGACAAGGACCTTCAATGTCGGTGCATGCGCTGCAAGTTCATCTGCCCACTGGGGTGCCAACGAAGGCGGCGTCACTATAAGCGTAGTCTACCATCGCGACTATGATTAGTTGGCCGCAGTGAGAACACTCGTTCGACACACTTTGATCTCCTTGACGTTGATCTTGGCTTCGGGATCCCATCGCTTGTTGACCGGCGAACGTTCAGGTGCAGGGTTCATTAGGATCGTAGAGATACATTCTAACGTCTTGCCCAAGCCTGGTTCCTCAGCAATGATGCCCCCTCGGGCATCTTCGTTCAGCTGGTCATCTTCCGAAGTCGGCCGGCTCGCAGAGACTATTCCGCGAAGGCGGTTGACGAACAACACCTCTTCGTCGGAGATACGGACTTCGTCCCAGAACAACGGCAAGGGCTGGGTATCGGGACTCGCGTCAGACTTTGAGACGATCTCTCCGGTTTCAGTGACTGTCTTGCCCTCTCTTCCGAGCATCCATGCTACAGTGCGCCGTTGGAACGGCAGTAATGTGGGCAGGAGGTTCTCCGGTTGGAGCGCTTCGTGTGCGTGGGTAGATGGCATGGACGGCGCAGGATGCAGGATAGAGAACAATAGTGGGATATCGGTTGCGTCTCGATAACCCTCGGGCAACGGCGACTTGGGAGGGTGGGTAAGCACCAGGAGTCGACGTTGAGCTTCTTGAACGATACTTTGGTGGGAATTGGCTTTCCCGTCGTAAGGGAAGGGCTCAAATATGTCTGGGCAGACATAAGCGCAATCCACCTGCACCCGAATAACGAGAGGAAAGTCGCCCTCCTCGAGGGAAGCCGACTGCGGGAGGACGAGAAGCGAAAGCTGGACATCCAGTCGCGCACGGCCGTCATGCACGAGGATTCGGAACGCATCGAAAGGGTCATTGATCTCGGATACGCGACTGGAGAAGTCGTATACTTCGCGGAGACGGGGATAGCGCTGGGTCGAAGACAGGTGCGATGGCAACGTCACAATCCATTGTGAGTGATGAACGGAATCGCGCACGAAGCCGTCATCCGTGATGGAGAACGGCCCGAGATCGACAACCACGGGCTCACCCTCTGCAGGGGCATGGGCACGCAACCAGCCTTCCAGCTTCTCTTCGTTGTTCACCCAGCCGTAGTCTGCAGCCCGCTCGTCGTCTATGTAGGATGGGTCCCAAGCATCCAAAGGGCGAGTTGTATATCGCAAGTTGAATACTCGCCGATAGGCCGGCACGAATCGCCTAGGGCTGTCTTCCTCAGATCGAACGTGTGCACCGTCAGTTACTTTGGTCCGTTTGCGTGGGCCCAGTTCGGCGGGAACATCGTTGTTCTTGAGGATTCGTTTTTTGCCCTTGCCCTTGCGTTCGACGGAAACTTGTTTCTCTCTCTTGCGAAGGAGGGTGAGCAGATTGGATATATCTAGCTCTGGTTGACATGTGGGATCATGCCACGAGTCTGACAAGACGCGCACAGACTTCAAGTGGTCAGTCTCCTCGTAGTACATTGGCTGTGGAACCAAAGCAGGATAGAACGGGTAGACGAAGCAGAGATTGTGCCAACAAGAGCAGACACCTCGCGGTGTGTGTGACGGAACGATAGCTAAGTCGAACGCGCTGACGGTTGATGATGGTACGGAGACAAGTCACAAGTGTCGTTGCAAAACTCAATGGCGCTTATCACGCGTCGTAAATCACGTGCCTCCAAAATCCAGGGACTCAGACTGGCGCGGACGCGTTAGTGTTTCGCAACTGTCAGCTCAACGCTGAGCATCCTGACATCATGGAGCACACATCCAACACGGCTAGTGCTCAAAACTCGCGGATATACACTATGAGTGGCATGATTCTAAGATTACAGTCCTGATACAGCACCTGGAGGTCATGAATTGCCCCGTCGCACAAGGCACATCTTTAACTGGCCTTCGCTTCAATGTTACCTGCCTTCGCCTCCTTCTCTCGCAATTCTCTTCGCCTTTTCACGTCCCAGTTGTAGACCCGCGCAGTGTTGACCTCCATGACCGTTATTTGCTCTCTCAAAAATTCCAGATCTTCGATCACCGTCGCCAAACTGCTCTGTGCTGAGTCCAGCTTCGATCGGAGAAGAGAGATGGCTGCAGGCAGCTTGTAGGAGAGCATTACATTGGCCTGCACACAAACGATAGGTGAGTACGAAATCGACATGGGATCGGGAAAAGAAGACATACGCCTAACCACAAGTGCACGGTATCGGTGTCCTCGAGTTGTGCTTCCGCGTAAAGAGTATCATTCAGCTCGAACGTGGTAGTGAGTGGTTTGGGTGAGTCTTCATCATCCTCAAGATCGTCGTCAGATTCTTCAGCGTCACCGCCGCCTGCACCCTTTCCTTCCTGTGGACAGTACGGTCAGGCACAGTGAACACGTATCGCATCAGTGTGAACAGAATACGCACCCGTCGTTCCTGAAGAAACTCGACCATAGCCAACGTCTTCTTGATGTCTGGTATCTTGTCCTCCAGTCCTCTCCGCCTCTGTGTCAAGTTATGATCCATGTAGCGATACTTCCTGTGAAGTCGCTTAGATTATGTCCTCTGACAGATACTGAGATGAACACATACGCTAGAGCTGCCTGAAATTCCTTCAAGGCATTCTCAGGGTTTGGGTCCGGACCGAGATACTCTGCGACATCTGCCTGAAGCACAATTCGTGAATACGATATGCTAATACGAATGGATGACGGCTTTGAGGAGACGCACAATGAATGGCGCCTTGGGGATTCCGCGCGGGTTGCGCTCCTGATTGTCTGATGCAAGCTTCGACATGTATGCTGATTTTCCAGGCCCTTCAGAAGAAATGAAGTCGCGTAAGTGCACCAAGTCGTATACAGACGGGGATTCAAGATTCAGCAGTGAGCGCGACTGACCGCGACGTGAGGAGATAGGCGCCCACCTGTAGAATGGGCGCCTGTTTGGCTTTGAAATTCCGCCCATCGGCGCGTAAACGGCGCCTATAAAATACGAGTTTTTTCGCGCTTTGCACTCACCATCTACCATCCCCTCGCCGCCTCGTTCCTCTGCACTAATTCCATCGTATCCTATGCTTTGACAATCATGTCCCGACTCATTGTAAAGAATCTACCCGCCTACCTCACGCAGGAGCGTCTGCGCAAATACTTCGAGTCCCCTGATGGACCTGGTGGTACACTCACAGATGTTAAGCTCGTCCTGCGACCTGACGGCACGTCGCGCCGTTTTGGCTTCATCGGCTACAAGACACCGCAGGAGGCAGAGCGTGCGCGGAAGTGGTATGACAGAACATTCGTGGATTCGTCGAGAATCACAGTTGACATAGTCGAGGTATGTACATCGCCCTAGCACGTAGCCCAGCTCTGACTGTTTGCTGCAGGGTGCGAAGGACGCACCTGCGCCACGACCTAATAAGCGTCCGCGTACGGGTCCTTCTCCCTCGGAGCTTGAGGGAGGTTCTGCTTTGCCCGAGAAGAAGCCGAAAGACAAGGCGAAGGGCAAGGCTGATGAGCTCGAAGACGAGTTCTTGCAGGTGATGCAACCACGTACGAAGAAGGGCCCATCTTGGAAAGACGACGAACCTGCGCCAGGACCCGTCGCGTCATCATCGACTGGTCCTACCAGTGAGCTCTCTAAGAAGGCCAAGACACCGAAGAAGAAGCCAGAGAGCCCCGATGAGGACTCGGAACAACAGACTGCCCAGGTGGAAGCTGTATCCGATCTTGACTGGCTCAAAAGGCATACGAAACCGACCCTTGACGATGTCGAGGCACCAGGTAGGGTGTTCGAACAGTCTGACGACGAGGATATGCAAGACGCAAAACGCCGGGAGGACCCAGAGGTGTGTGGATCAACTCCTGGTTCGGTGCACGGTGCTGACCCGCGATCAGGAGAACGTTCCTCAGCCTCTAGACGCGACGAGAGCCATCATCATGCAGACGTCTCGTTTATTCCTGCGAAATCTCGCCTTCACATGTACCGAAGACGATCTTCGTGAGCTTTTTCAAGTACATGGCGAAGTATCTCAGGTGAGCATCCGTTTCGTGTTGTGGTCCTCATTCAGACAATGGAGAGGGAGCCTCGCCATGCATCGTGTGCATGGTGGAGGATAGACGGATGTCAAGATGACAAACTTGAATAGGGACATCAGACTCGTTTACGAGGGTGCTGATCCTCAGGGAAAACCGATAGTAGAAATATAATCTGAATCGACATCCGTCTCCCTTCTCTGCGATTCATCGTTTACGGGAACAATTGCTGACTGGTCATCTTCTCACTAGGTGCACCTCGTTCTGGATCCATCAACGAAACGGTCAAAAGGTCTTGCGTATGTGTCATTCGCGAAGCCCGAGTACGCGCTCGCTGCGTATGAGGCTTTGGACAAGACGTCCTTCCAAGGACGTCTACTCCATATATTGCCTGCGGTGGATCGGAAGGGCAAGGTGGACGAGGCGGAGGGTGAGGGGAAAAAGAGGACGTTGAAGCAGGACCGGGAGGCGAAGCGGAAAGCAGTGGCTGGGAAGGAGTTTAATTGGGCGATGCTGTACATGAATGTACGTACATACGTGGAAATATATGTATTTGGTCAGTTCCTCATAGCACATTCGCCCGCAGAGCGATGCCGTTGTGTCGTCTATCGCAGACCGCATGAACGTCTCCAAATCTGATATCCTCAATCCCGAGTCCGACAACGCTGCCGTCAAACTTGCCTTAGCAGAGACGCACGTCATCCAGGAGACGAAGACCTTCCTCGAGCAACACGGCGTTGACCTTTCGTCCCTTGACACTTCCGGGCCTTCGCGTCCACACCGCTCGGACCGCATCATCCTAGTCAAGAACATCCCCTACGGCACGTCCGCAGCAGACATCCGGGCACTATTCGAGCCCCATGGTGAGCTCCGACGAGTGCTCGTCCCGCCTGCAGGTACGCTCGCGGTCGTCGAGTTCGTCCATCCAGACGAAGGTCGCAAGGCGTTCCGCGCCGTTGCCTACCGACGGCTAGGCAACTCGGTCATCTACCTCGAGAAAGGCCCAGAGGGCATGTTCATCACCGACGAGCCTATCACTGACGTCGCGGAGGCCGGACCCGTCACTGCAACGGGCGCCGCCCCGATTGCAGTTCCGGACGCCGCACCAGCGGCGGTGGCGGAGTCCAAAGAGGGCGCCGACGAGCCGCCACTGAGCGCAGGTACGACGCTGTTCGTGAAGAACCTTTCGTTCAGCACCACGGCGGAGAAGTTCACGCAGGTCCTGCGCCATCTCCCCGACTACGCCTTTGCTCGCATACAGACGAAGCCCGACCCAGCGCGTCCGGGCGCGCGGCTCAGCATGGGATACGGGTTCGTCGGGTTCCGCACGGCGGAGGGCGCGAAGCGTGGGCTCAAGAGCATCGACGGGATGGTCCTCGACGGCCACAAGTTGGTCGCGAAGTGGGCTGGACGTGGTGCCGAGGGCGAGGCGGAGGGCGCGGCAGACAAGGAGAAGGTCAAGGCGCGCACGACGAAGATGATCGTGAAGAACGTGCCGTTCGAGGCGACGAAGAAGGACATCAGGGAGCTCTTCGGGTACGTCTACTTTTCCTTCACCGTCTCACTGGTAGCTGTACTAACCAACGATGTTGGACAGTGCGCACGCCCAGCTCAAGTCTGTACGGCTGCCCAGGAAATTCGACCACCGCACTCGTGGATTTGCCTTCCTCGAGTTCACGACACGGCACGAGGCGGAGCGCGCGTATGCTACGCTCCGGCACACTCACTTGCTCGGCCGGCACTTGGTGCTCGAGTGGGCAGAAGAGGGGGACGTGGACGTGGACAAGCTCCGGGAAAAGGCTGGCGTCAGCTATGGAGGAGGCGCGGAAATGCCGGGACGGAAGAGGAAGTTGGAGATGGGAGACGGGGATGGGGACGGCGACGACGATATGTGAGGTCTCTATCCGTGCAGTGGCTATACGACTATGTGGTTTGTATTTCTGGGGTACCGCCGTCAGCGCCGATGCTACTTTTTTCTCCATCTTCCAGCTTGACAGTCATCAACAGGATCCCCTCCCCTACTTCTGTTCGGCCAACACACCGTGAAACAATTGGTGAGGTGTATGTGTGTGCCTTCTACGATCTGAGATCTAACGTTCAGCTTCTGTGCCTACGTCTGCCTACGTTCAAAGAGCTTCTATCCAACACGATGCCGTTGATGACATGGTATCGTCGGAGATGGCCCTGATGTGCAACTTTTGCTCCCACAAACGACAAGAACTTGCCGTTGTTCATATTGAAGGTTCCCGTATCGGAACGGAGGCCGTGGCTCAGTGGAGTCTCCTTCCCTGTGTGAGCTTTACATTGTCCGAGGATCGGCACTGCGTGTTCTTGAAGCAATTGGATGGTTCCAGGAACTGATGTTCTGTGTACACCGACGCTGCTCTGTATCACAGGAAGGGGCGTAAGCTCAGCCAATACAATAGGGTCCCCTCTGGGTAGCTATTCTAGGATCACGCTACCGTCGAGTTCGAGACGCAAATCGAAAGCGGAAGGCTCACCGGGATCTCCTGAATACATGCATATAGTCGGTACCCCGTTCATACTTGACATTACCAAAAAGTACTTACTGACGCGTGTGGCAATACGAGTCGTAGTCTCAGTGGGGACGGGTACCGGCTCACGCTCCCGCTTCCTACAGGATTCCCATGGATGCCCGCGGGATTTGGCGGGTATGAGCACTGACCCTGTCTCACAGGGCCACACCCACGCATACATAGTCTAGCGCTTTCACACGAAGCTGCTTGAGCACGCTTAGGCTGACCGCAAACCAGAGCCTCGCGACCGGCATCTCGCTCAACGATGACAGTCACCAGCCCTCTGCATGTGCTCGAGGACTCCGGCGTCCCTACGGATAGCGCCGATTACACGACTTTAGTGATAATACACGGGTATGCGTGGCATTCTGGTGAGTGTCGTGCCCTTCTATGCATCTGATTGAGCGGCTCAGCATATCAGCTTACTGACTGCGATATTGATGTTGAAGGGACCTTCATCAAGCTACTCCCGCTTGCAGCGAAGTATAACACACGTATCCTTCTCGTCAATCGCCGCGACTACCCCGGGAGCGAGCCCTACTCGGAGGCAGAACGTGCGTCGCTACCGCCCATATCGTTATTGGCGGGAACCGGCACCGCGGCGGACGAGGCGGCGGCTTTGGCGAACCTGAAGGCGTTCATGAAGGAGCGCGCGCGCGAACTTTACGATCTCTTAGTTCAACTTGTCAAGAACGAGGACATAACGGCAGCCGACCGCAAGAACAACAAGGGCGGGATAGTGGTCGCAGGATGGTCATTTGGCTCAAGCTGGATGACCGCTCTTCTAGCGAACGTCGCGGCCTTCCCAGTCGAAGACATCAAGTTGAGCGACCATATCCGTCGTGTTGTGTTGCTAGGTACATACCAGTTCGTCTGCAAGCTAATGTACTTCTGGGTACTCACCTCGTTGCTTGACATTGAACAGATCCGCCACACCACAGCCTCGGATATCCTGTACCAGACGACCCATACAACCCACTCTTCGACGAATCCATCCCGGTCGAGGATCGCGGGTCGGCATTCGCCACATGGGTTAGCGGGTATTACATTCACGGAGACTCGCCCGACAAGCTGGAGCGCCGCACCCCCCTCCGAGATCCGCCGAGTACGCTGTCCACCTTCACTCCCGAAGAAGTGCAGCAAATGTTGTGTTCTCCACCTGGCGCGCCGGGTGGATCGGATATGGTCGTGATGAACATAGGGATCAAGGTCGGGCTGTATGACGCGCTGCGGAAGGAAGCGCTGTACCTACCGGCTGGCGGCCCTGCAGAGAGCGGAAACATCTGGGAGGACGTGGAAGTACGTTACGTATCGTGTGAGCATTCGGTGTGGGAGATGCCATGGGGAACTATGTCCCTGCAACGAGAGTTAGAGGCGGCACGGACGCAAAGCTTACCGATGAGGAATGTCCGACTGGTGTTCGTCAAGGGTACCAACCACTTCGTGAGTCATCTCTCTGGTCGAGATTTGGTCGCCTACCTTGTTGGTTGACCTACCTTGGTAGGTACAATGGGACAAACCTGAACGTGCTCTGCATGCACTGGTCGGAGACGAAGACGTGGTCCAGTAGAGACATAAGCATGCAGACCACGCATACGAAATGTTTCGCCTGCGACTCCTGAGTAGCTCTCAGGGATCAAGGTTTTCCGGATGGTCCCACAGGATAGCGCATGTAACTGTAGCACGCTGCACCGGTATGGCGACTCGTTTGCTCCCCCTGCAAACGACTTGCTTCAAGTCGGCCGATTATAGGTCCGTTGAACGTTGAGGTGTCACGGTGCCATCAAGTTCCAGCCGGTAGCTCACCTGAACATTTCCATATGTTTGTGGGTTTCTTGGAACTTGCGAGGTACTGGATCTCGAGGGGTCGAGGATATGTCGAGGACTCCGAGTTGTTCGAATTCAAGCCGCCATACGGTTGTCGTACGGTACACATGTGGTGTCCCGGCAACTGCCGTATACACCACCAACTTGAAGCAGGGCGCTCCGGTACGTGCGCTCGCTCTGAACGCCACTGTACACTATTACACTTCCCACTCGCGCTGCTCCTTTCGCATGGCTTTCGCGCGCGACGACACTGGGGCCGTCGGGACCGATAGCCTCAATATACAAGGTTATTGATACAGTAATGGTAAGGCACAACTTGAACTGGCAGACGGCTTCCAACAACCTACTAGTTGAAGCTTCCGCAAGCTTCATGATGAAACTTTAAAAGCCTGCTAGGCCCGACCTGGGTCGCCCCGGGCAACGATGCTCATTCGAAGCAACATACTGGATAGGCCAAGCAAACACCTCACGTTATGCACGGACAGTCTTGTAAGCTACTGCTCCCTGCCGTGCCTGCCCTCAGATTTGGTGAGAATTCTTGCCCCTCATTAGGATGCAAGGTGCTGATCCCAACTGAGTCCATTGTAGTCTTGAGTTTAAAACTTTCGCGCCGCCTAACACTGGGAACCTTCTTGCGGGGGCCCTTGCGGAATTGCCACGAATCGCAAGTACTCATGGACAACGCCCTGAGGGCGTGCAAAGGCGGAAAATAGTCGGTGTTCCAAAACCGTCGAGCTTGATTGACAGCCCCGGGAAGCTGTTCGTGGTAGTAGCCAGGTCTATACCCAGTGGTCGCAACCATTTCTTGCTTTCAGCTCAACAAAAGCCTCAACGTGTTCACGTTCGGAGTCCCGGAGCTACTCCGTGCGCAGTAGTAGCCGGCCGTCTCGCCCGGCAGCTGCAGCATTCCTTGCTGGGGTTACGTTGCTTGCTCCACGGTCGTAACACCCACGGGTTACTTGAGCAGTTCATTATATGCTCTTCAAGCTCCCGACTGTTACATCGGTTAGTCGAACGCCGCTATTGAAAGAATGTTATAGAACAACGCTCACCTTGATATGAAGTTGGAGATAGAACGGCAGACGTGGACGAGTGTGACACGTTCCCTTCGAGCCATTTCCATGCGGAGCCATCCTCTACGCCTCAGCAAAGCCTCATTCAAGCAGCAACTTGGATCGTGCTTTCACCCATGGTCCTGGAAAGCTTGTGGCGGTGATGTGGACTCCGTCTTCGGTGAGTTTGTGGATTACATCGGCGCTGTCATGGACCCTGAACCTCCAAAAATCGAAGACCCTGTCATGAGCGCGAAGACAATGTCAGTATCGGGAAGGTAACCTACCTGGGTCGGATGCACATCCACTCCCTCGATGCTGATCCCAATTGGCCCAAAACTGCGAAGTTCACGGTATGGCAAGTCATTTGTACCAACACACTCCCCGACGATGCCTGCCCTGAAATGCGGTTGCGACACGGCAACCTCGAACGACGCCTCCCCATCTCGCAGCAATCCGGAAAAATGGTAGCGCGTCGTGCGTATTGGTCGAACCAATGGCGCTTGACAAAAACGACCCTCTCCTGCCTCGGTGGCTGCGGCAGAGTCGTGCCCGGCCGCTGTGCTGTACACGTCTTTCAATCGGACGCAGGACATTCACGAGGCAGAACTTGTAGTGGGACTTTCCGGGTGCGAACCAACAACCAATGGCGTTTACGCACATTGTGTGTTCACAGCACAGGGCTCCCGCGGAAGGCTCGGAAGGGTGCAAAGTGAGGCCTACCGGGAACTGTCTAGCGGAGTGCAGATCGTAGAGCTGCAGCCGGAGCTGCGGTACACTTCGGGAGCATGAATCCTTCTCGTCCTCGGACTGTTTTGACGGTCTGCCGCTTCAGAGTTTGACCCATCATTTTACCGGCAGGCTTGGAAGATCGACCAAGTAGAGTCTATTGCGAGGCCGACGTCCACTTCTTCCACGCTGCTTCCGAGCAGTGATCTGCCCCTTCCGACCCACGGTCTACTATATACCTGTCAACATCCACAGCACAGTATCACAGAATGGAACCCTGGAGCGGCGTAGAGAGTTCGGACGTCCAACGCGTCTGCGCGACGAGCATAGTCCCCGACCGCGCGATCGAGCGCTTTTCCGAGCTCCCCAGATGTTACGGCAGGACGGCGGCGGCCATCCTTCGACACTTCATTCCCGCTTTCGTGCGGTTCGTGCGCGACGCCATCGCGGCGCGCAGTGCCATTGCTGGGGTCAGTCAAGCCTCGACATCCACATCCGAAGCGCGCGCCTCCGTGTGCCATGAGACCGAAGCGCTGACGCTCGTGCGGTGCCACAATGGCAGGGGCGTGAGGGCGTCAGTGGACATGTCCGCCACGGGGTATACACTGTGACACCACGTTGAGCCCTGAGGCCTTGTCAGGGTCCTGGTACCGAGCGCTGTCTACCCAAAGCAGTTCCGGTGTGGAACAGTGTGGGTGCCTCTGGGCTCACGGCGTTTCGGCTGCGCTCCACTGCAACCAGCTGCGCCGTAAGTAAGCTCATGCGGGCTCTTTGCGCTCCTTGACGCCAGGGCGTCGAGTACCGGAGTACATGACAGTATACTTGAATGGAGCTCGGCATGCAATTATATGAAGGTGATGTAGATCTCGTGCTGCGTAACATGGTAACTCGTCATCGAATCAAGACGCGAATGCTAGAGGTGGCAGCGGAACGATAAATACGCTGATAATATACATATTTACGTCTCTAGACATGATAGATGGTCCATATGTTAGCCTGTGAATGAAATAATGATACAGATCATGCAATCACTGCAGTGTCATCGCGCACGGTCCTTACACAATCATACACAGACTCGGAAGACGAGGTCATACCCGAGCGAAGAGACCCGGGCGGATCTGAAGCTTCGACCAGAGCATAAAAAGCGAGCCGATGACGATACTCGTCCCGCTCATGATGATTGGACCATCATACGAGCCATTGCAGACTCTCAGTAGCGCCCCCGCTGCGGGATTGCCTACGAGTGACCTGTGGCAGGTTCATATCTCGTGTCAGCGGAGTGTTCAACAAGCTCGAGCGCGCGGGTGACATGAACGTACGGGAAAGAAATGATGCTGTACAACAGCCCGATCCGCATCCCAATTTCCCTGATGTCGGAGATTTGGGCGATGCAGGGAACGATGAGCGCGTTGAATGCGCCAGAGAAGAGCCCGTATAGCGCGGCGTAGGCTATGAGCTGGGCGAGCGAATGGGCGGTTGTCCACAGCACCAGGGAGGAAACGCCGGCCAGGCATGCGCATGGGACGAGGAGTGCGAAGCGGCCGAAGGCGTCGGCGATGTGTGCGGGGGCAATCCGCCCGAACACGCTTGCGAGGTTGAGCACGGCGAGGATGTAGAACGCCGTCGTGGGGTCGACACCTTGGTCCGTGGCGTACGAGACGATATAGCAAAAAGGGGTGAAAAGGCCTATTGAAAGAGGGCGCACGGTACGATCAGTGATGCCATTCACTTCGCTAGTAAGGGAACCTACCGAATGACACGAAACAGCTTCCGATAACGAGGAGAAGGAACCGAGAATCCCGCAAAGAATGCAAGTCCAACCAGGGGCCCCCCGCGTCGACCTTCCCAGGCGCGATACGGCTTGTCACCGTCAGGGTCGCAGTCGTGCAAAGAACGAAGCAAAGGAGCGCGGAGACTCTCAGGCCCCACGCGAAGCCGATGTGAGTGAACAGATATTGCAACAATATGGGATAGACCGTGCCGCCTGTCCATGCAAGAAGACGTCAGTTGCCGAGCGCGCTATCTGCGCATTCAGTGCGCTCACCTAAGCCGGAACCCACGACCGCTATTCCGAGGGCGGTCGCTCGATATTTGCTGAAATGAGTCGAGATTGATGCTA
Organism: Cubamyces sp. BRFM 1775; assembly: GCA_022385745.1. Taxonomy (NCBI): domain Eukaryota; kingdom Fungi; phylum Basidiomycota; class Agaricomycetes; order Polyporales; family Polyporaceae; genus Cubamyces; species Cubamyces sp. BRFM 1775. The sequence continues at coordinate 151,744 of MU278468.1, read as the reverse complement.
ACGGTGGGTAAAACCTGATCGTGCGGAGAAGGATTGATCAGGGCGATGCGGTAAGCTTCGGCAGGGCGCCACTCACAACATGCCCACTCCAAGGCCGGAGAGGATGCCTTGCGCGAGGATGTAATCGTAGTATGTGACGGCGACGCTCGTCAACATGATGCTGGACACATAGAGCGCGGTGCCAAGCGCCATTATAATCCGCGGTCCATACATGTCGAACACGCGGCCTATGAAACCTCCCTACGTAGCGGGCGCCGGAGTGTGAGAGGGTCTGAATACGCGAGGCCGATCGGAGGGTGTACGTACGGAGAAGAAGAATACCCAGAGCTGCACTGATCCAATCCAAGCAATTGTAGAGGGATGCAACTCTTGCAGCTGATGCGTGCTGTACCACGACTGAAACGTCCCAAACGCGTTCATTTGGCCGAAGGAGCAGAAGAGGGAGAGGAATGCGCCAGAGACGGTGAGCCAGGCTGCAAGTCCACCGTCGAGGAAATCTTCCACTTCGTCCTTGGATGCCCTTTCCTCTACGAGTGTCGGTGATGGGCCGCGAGTCGCCGATCCATAGTCAGGAACGTCCCGAACAGAAGCCAGAGGGAGCGCGGGCCGAGACATGGATGCTGAGAGAGGCAGCGAGGGCGAGAGAGGATACGAATGGCTACAGCCCTCTCAGGCTGTTGGACACGGTGATAATGCTTAGAAAAACCAACCAAGGGTGGGATACATATAAGGACGCATGTTGTCCGTCAATGACGGTGGATGTCTACGCACGGGAGTCCATGCCCAATGTGCAACGCGCGAAAACTGCAACACGGTGCACTCGGACGGAACCGATAAATCAGTCGCGGCCCCCCTCCCGCGCGAGGCCCATCGGCGCCACGGTGCCTTTCCGAAGGCACGGACAGAAAAGGAGACGCACGTCCGTGAAACACGCCGAGGGGACGCATCTCGCAGCCAACAGGAAGCCATCGTGAGTGAGTGGAAGGCGGGCGTCTAGCGTCGCTCCGTGACAGTCGGCTACTCGTGCACAGCATCGGCGCGGCGAGATTCCAAGTCCATTCATCTGCACCTGCCTAGATCCCGACGACGGATCTTAACCGCGTGTAGGCCCTAGAGAACTTGGGAAGGCTAACTGAGGTGAGTAATAGTCAGAGCAATTTGCAAGCTGAGGCATCCGAGGGTCGCCTAGTAGTGGTCAGGCAAGGCAAAGTACATGGGACGCGAAGTCCGATTGACGGAGGTGCGCTGCTGAAGGATGTGCCGTCATCCTACCTTCTAGAGTGACATATCGTGCAGCATGGGAGGTAGTGCGAGTAAGACGGTAAGGGAAGCGGCGCCAACGTTCAGGATTGTCCGATAGAGCGCACCCGTGAGGGTTGGGAAGCAGGCCTTCCAAAAGAGATGTCAAAGCAAGCGGATTCTTTGTGTTGCCGAACACTCGTGTATAAGACTAGCCAAGCCTCGACAGATGGCGAACGGGACCGGAACCGCGTTTCCAGTACGGAAGTCCGCCACAGCTCTTAGCGGGAGAAACTGCCGACCACTTGGGAGACCGCATGGAGCATGTGCGTCAGTGTGTGGTAGAGCCTGGGAAATTTTGGGGCGCTTGGCCACTTACTGGGTAGATGTGGGGATTACCTTGCCTCATGACTACCGGCCGTGTAGTCTTCCCGGAATGCAGAGTAGTCTCGTGTCAGCTTTGCCACAGAGCTAAGCGCTTAGTGTAGCGCCGAATGAGAGAACAAGTCGGTTTCAACAGAAAATCTAGGGGTGGTTTGCCAGCCGGGTGAGCGAATACGTAAGAACGGTAGTAGTACTGGTGGGTGTTGACAAGTTGTCCAAGTCACGGAAGCGCCGGTATGCTTCTGGATCTGCGAGTCGTTGTTTGCACCTGTTAGGATCAGAGGCTCTTGCCAAACATGCGCAAAGAACGCCTACGCGTCCTCGCATTCGATCACAAGGCTCGCCGCGTAATCGCGCGCATCCTCTCTTCTAACTTGTCCCCACCGAACACTCTGATACAAGATGACTACTCCTATGGCGGTTGACAAGGCTAAGGCTCCCAAGATTGATGTCGACGAGTTCCTCACACTGGCAATGTCGGAAACACCAGCGGAACTCCATCCGTTCTTCGAGTCCTTCCGGTCACTCCATAGCCGTAAGTCTGTATCAAGATTTACTTGGCTCTATACGCTTCGGTAACTTACAGATATGTGCTCTTAGATTATGGCATCAACTAACGAACAAGCTGCTGGAGTTCTTCGATCACCCACTCTCAAAACCCTTCCGTGTTGGCGTGTTTGACAAGTTCGTGCGCGACTTTGAGTCGAGGCTGAACCAGCTGAGGCTGGTAGAGATGGGTGTGAAGGTGTCAAAGGAAATTGACAGTACGTGGAATGTCACCGAATGTCTGCGCTGCGTAGAAACTCAAGGCTACCGCCACTAGACCCGGTCACTCACCTCCAGTTCCTGACGGACCTTCTTGAGCGGGTAGACACTGAGAAGTCACCAGAAGCACATGTCCTCCTGCTCTCTTCGCTTGCCCACGCTAAGCTGCTGTACGGAGATCACGAGGGTACTAAGAACGATATCGACGAGGCGTGGAAGGTCCTCGACAACCTGTCTAGTGTTGACCCGTCCGTGAATGCGGCATACTATGGCGTCGCTGCGGACTACTACAAGGTGGGAGGCGCGTGTGGGGGCATTTGACAGCGATCGCTGACGGGTTCCTGGGCTGCGTTGCAGTCGAAGGCGGAATACGCACCTTATTACAAGAATTCCCTGCTCTACCTCGCATGCATCGACCCCGCGAAGGACCTGACGACCGAGGAACGGCTGCTTCGCGCGCATGACCTAGGCATTGCGGCCTTCCTGGGTGATACGATCTACAACTTCGGTGAACTGGTGCGCCGACAATCCTTGCTACCATATCTGGCCGCGCGTCGCTCATTATTTACGTTCGACCACAGCTCATGCATCCCATCCTCGATGCGCTAGATGGCACTCCCCACGAATGGATTAAGAAGCTGTTGTTCACGTTCAACGAGGGCAATATCGGCAAGTTTGAGGCGCTTTCTCCTCTATTTCCTAAAGAGGTCCGTTGCCCCCACTTCCCCGCTAGCTCGTAGTGCACATTGAACTGATCGCTATATCCGCGCAGCCGATCCTACAAGAGAACTACCCATTCCTGCGACAGAAGATCTGTCTCATGGCGCTCATCGAGTCGGTGTTCAAGCGAGGCGCGTATGACAGGACCATGTCATTCCAGACCATTGCCGAGGAGACGCACTTGCCCCTCGATGAAGTGGAACACCTGGTAATGAAAGCGCTGAGGTATGCACGTTCGAGCGTCTAGAAGCCTGGTAGAGTTCGTTGCTGAGCCCCTCTTGTCCGTTCACAGCTTGAAGTTGATCAAGGGCTCGCTGGACCAAGTCGACCAGAAGGCGCAAATCACCTGGGTGCAGCCGCGCGTGCTGTCCCGGGAACAAATTGGACAGCTTGCGCAGCGCCTCGCTGCGTGGAATGCGAAGCTGCACCAGGTGGAAGAGCGCATCGCGCCGGAGGTGCTTGTGAGCAGCTGAATGATGGCATAGTGGGAGTACCGTGTATAGTAGGACTTGGACTGTTAATTAGCCCGTTTTGTGCATGATGGGTGCCGGATAGGCAGCGTGTGCGGGAAAGAATGTAAATGATTGAGATGGGAGTATGTTTGTGGCACGGCGTGGAAGGAATGGGGAGGGTCGGAAAGAGCGCGAGTGCAGAGCTTTGTCGACGACCACCTCGCGTTCTGCGCATGCCCATCACGACAAACACGTTCCACATATCACAGGGCCCTCAACGTGTACTTGCTGCCCGTGCCGGATTTCTTTCTTGCCTCCTGCTTTTCATTTCTATCTCCTGTCATCATAAACCGCGGTGACGACAATCCCCAGCTGCAGCCGCCAACTCCAATTTCTGCGCTTGAGCCTTGAGCAGCCTCCATATCTGAGACCGCTCGCTCGACTCCTCTCTCTACCATCGCCACTCTCAGCTCGTCAACTGCTACGATGAGCTCAAATCCTTCACCTTCGACATCCACACTACCTTCTTCGTCGACATTCTCCTTCACTGCGCCATTCCCGACATCGCCGTCGCTGGCGAAACAGCGCCGAGTCTCGCTTGCGCTCCCGTCTTCCCCGCGCATCTTCCCCGCATGGAGCTTCCGCGACGACACTGGCTTGGGCGTGCACTCTGCCGACGCACCGACCGATGCCTCGTCTGCCACGACTGCACCAGAGAAGAGAGGAAAGATGCGCAGGATTGCGGCAGACGAGCCGTCGCGGACGGATGGCGAGCCCAGTTCGAGCGCGCAGTCACCCCAACCACAGCCCCCGCCTCCCGAGAAGAAACCAAGGAAGAAATGGACGATGGAGGAGACGCAGATGCTCGTTGCTGGGTGCAACAAGGTGCGTTCTGTCGTGTGCAGATGTGTCGTTGTATGCGGAGTCTCATCGGATGTCGGGCCACAGTGGGGAGTGGGCAACTGGAAGTCCATCCTCAACGATCCCGAGTTCAAGTTCGACGGTCGGTCACCTGTTGACCTCAAAGACCGGTGCGTAGCTATGACATATGACTCTCATATCTGGCTCACGCATACTGCGATCCAGCTTCCGCACCTACTATCCCGACGCATATAGGCAGCACTATCCCAATGCCAAGACACACCTCTCCTCCAAAGTGCGCTCAGCACTCCCGGACGGAACCTCTATCTTTGAGAAGACGCGGAGCAAGAAGCGGCGCCCCTTCACCGAGGAAGAGGACCGCGCCCTGAAGGCGGGTTACGACAAGCACGGCACCGTGTGGGCGACGATCGTGAAGGACCCCATCTTCCAAGCGCAGAATCGGCGGTCGACTGATCTGCGCGACCGCTTTCGCAATGCATTCCCGGACCTCTACCAGGCCGCTGGGTACAAACCGCGCAATACCACGAAGAAGAAGAGGGATCTGCCCTCGCAGCCCAGTCGCGCGGCCACCGATGACGCGCTCGCGTCCACCAGCGGTGCTGGCCCCGTGCGTCGCAAGCGCAGGCATACAGACCAAGGCCTTTTCCGGGGTGGCACGAAGAGCGTGCCCGAGAGCGCCAACGTGTCCGAGGACGAGGACAGCTCTGAGGACGAGGATGGTCCGGCGTCGTTCCTCAAGGAGGCAATGGCGTCTGTGCCGCAGACCGAGGAGGTGCCCATGACGCCCGACCTGTCCACATCCAACGAGGTCGAGATGCAAGCCCAGGACGCGATATCCGACGCGATTGCCATCCCCGACTTCAACCCTGGGTCTTCCTTGTCCGAGATGACGGACTCGTCGCAGTCCCAGACGTGGTCCTCTGGCATCGACACCCCTGTCCACTCCAGTGCGTGGTCGACCGCCACAAACGCCGCTTCACCCACTTCCTCCCACCTCTCCATGTCCGAGTACTTCAACACCTCCCCCTTCCCGGGCCGGGGCGATGGCTCCCACCAGATGATCGGCAAGTCCGCATGGGGCCCTCAAGACTGGCTCTCCGCAAACCCGCGTCTCGAACCCTCATCGAGCAGCTCCTCTTCCTATGTGGGAGGTTTCTCGCCCGTGCCTTCATCACCCTTCTCTTTTGCACACATGAGCCATGGTGTGCTGGACCGCTATGACCTCCTTCCCACATCCTTCGCCCACGACTTCGCCTCTGAAATCGGCATTGGCGATACCCACTCTACCTTTTCCGACCCGGAAATGTTCGCGCCGAGCAGCTTCAGAGGGTTCACACACCACTCGAACTACGCCGGTGATCTCATCTTTGGCGCGCGCACGCATCAACCTCAACATCCTGCAGACTATGGGCCTGGCTTTGGGTTCGGTGACGCAGGGCTCGGCTTGTCCGGCCTGCAGCCGTCGAGCAACGGGACTATGCATTCTGCCCTGCGCACGCCCGGGCTACCAGGCATCGACGAGATTGAGCTGACTTCTATCACCCTCGACGACCCAGATGTCGCTGTACCCATGGAAGATACCGTCGAGACATCCATCCCGAAGGACAACACCGATCCAGAGACCGCCACACTCAATTTATCCGACCTTAGCTCGTTCTCCCTCCCTCCACAGACGCTTGAGGAAATCATCGGCCTCACGCAAGGGATCCACGTCACACCGCCGGGCACCCCCCAGTCGCACGACCGTATGCACCGGATGCAACAAGCGGGCGTGCACATACCCTCCTCGCACAACCGCTCCATCTCCGTGCCGCCGTCGGAACACCGCGCATACGATACTCGCGTACCGCAGACACAGCACATCCGCCCCAAGCCGCTTGTCACGCCGACGCGCTCGATATCGCTCATGGACTACTTGCCGATGCACACGGACCAGCAGCATCCGCAGCCGCCACCACCGAGCACCGCACAGCCCGGGGGGATGTTCTCGTCACTCGCGCAATCCGCGAGCGACCTGTGGAAGCTTCCGGGTGGCACGACCCCGACGGCGGTGCCAGGCGCAAGCGCCACTGCCGGAACGAGCAACAGCGCTAACCAAAGCCTGTCGTTCCTCGACCTGCACTCGTACACTTCTTTCGGCGCGGCGCATCCGGCGGCAGGAACGCTGGACGCGGCGGAGAGCATGGATACGTCCACGGCGGAGCAGTTGCGCCAAGGCCAGGCACTCGACCTCGCACAGTCGTTCGCGATGCAGTCCAAGGCGCTCTCCGAGCTACCGCCGTCGCTCGCACAGCATATACCCATGCTGCAGGCATGGCAGAGCGTGCTGAGCGGCTCGGCATCCACATCAGCGGCCGCGGCGGCTCATGGGATGTCTCGCATGCCTCCGTCACATCATCGCGGTCAGAGCGTCGTCTCGCCACAGGACCTGCTGTTGACGAAGGGGAATGACAACAAACGGAAGCGGTCGAGCTGGGACGGCGGTCCGCGGTGAAGAAGTTCGGCATTCCTCGGGGAAGCGCCTCATTCGTTGCACTGTGCGCATTTGGTCTCTCGTGCTCTCGTGGGTTGGTTTCTTGTGCGCAGTTGTTTGGTTGGTCCCACTCTTTTGATCGCATACTATCAGGATTCCCTATCTCATTTACTCTCCATTCGTATTCCCATATTCGTTACGCTCAGTTCGTGCACGATTCGTTCATATCTCTCTCGTCGCCCCATGTCTCTCTTGGAATCCTCTCTACTCATTTGCTGCTCATCGTCCTCTGCATCCATGCATCATGTGTCTACCATGCCTCATCTCAATTGCATTTCCCCATGCCCCCAGCGCAATGCAGCGATCTGAATGCCTTTAAGGGAACCCGCGACTCATGAATTGCTAACCGCCCCTGCAACGGGGCCTCCGAAGGACTTCTAGTGGGAGGCGTGGAAAACACGGATGCATTACAGCGCGCTGATACAAGAAAGCACAAGCTACAAGATTCTAGCACTACGTCCACGGGTCTCCGCACGTCGCATGTCTGTCTGACAGTACACGATCTGAAAGATCTTACCTCTATTAACCACATTCAAGTCGGCCCCCGCCTGCGCAGCTGCGGACGTGGGCGCCACACAGTCGCTCAGGGTGCACGATCGTGCACGTCCGACAGGCCTATCAGATCGACGCCTTGCCCCGCGGCTCGTAGGGCAGAAGCAGTGCCACCAGCCCTGCACCGATGATGAGCCCGCCGGAGACGTAGACAGGGACGGCGGTCTGAAGGTTCGCGTAGAGCGCGATCACTGGTGCCTAGAGCAGCCGCGGCCGGTCAGTGCACGGCGAGAGAGGAGAGAGAAGGCAGAGAAGGGGCGGAAAGAGGGGCAGACGTACGATGATGCCGAATACGCGCGTCGCAGTCGCGGTGAGGCCGTTCCCTGTGCCGCGGTCTTTCGCAGGAAAGACTTCCGGGGAGATGGCGTACAACACACCGTACATGATCTGGTGTGCCAAGCGTTCCGTAAGTGCTCCTTGGTCCCTGTGCAGTCGAGCGTCGACGAGCTATGTCCGACACTCACGTTGCTATGGAATGTGTACCCGCAGTTCCACCCGAGGAGCGCGTTTGAGCTCCGCGCGGTGGTCGACGCGAAGAGAAAGACACCGGTGAGCCCTATCTTACGCGTGGGGTCGTTGAATAATGTCAACGCGTGCAGAGGAATCAGGAGTACTCGCCCGCGGAAAGAGCCAACGTGCCCCTGCGCCCGATGTAAGGCTGTTCAACGGCCCACCCAGCGAGGAAGGCGCCTGGAACGCCAACCACGCCGAGGATGACTTGCTGCAAGTCGCGTGAGTGAGTTTCGATGGGTTGGTTGCAGTCAACGGATGAGATAGACTGACGTTACGATAGGTTGTGTAGTAGGAGCTATCGCCAAACTGTGCACCACGACTTGCTAATCTGGAGAAGTCTTAGTAAAGTCGTCAAGGGAGCATGCATATAGTTACAACTCACAAGTAGGGTAGGAAGCTGTTATAGAGTGTAGATGCAAGACCGATGATACCTGCAGAATTGTGAGCACCCAAAACAACCCAACAGGGGAATTGGCGCACCCCAGAGGAAGATGAGCAAACTTGTTGACCACGCTAGCTTCGGGGTCTCGAACAGGCCCTTGATGTGATCCACGGTGAAGACCGAGCTACGGCTCAGGACCTGCCTCTCGCGCCGCTCCCGCTCAGCGGCACTCTCGCCCCCGCTTGCCGCCAACCCAGCGGCCGTCAGATGGTCGACATGCAGATCGCATTCGCGTCCATTGAATTGCGCTATGCGCTGGACAATCTCGACTGCCTCTGCATCGCGGCCACGGCCGATAAGGTAACGAGGGCTCTCGTATAGCGGGAAGACGAAGAAACGGATGGCCCATAGGATGAGTGTCATGCCGCCAAGCGTGAAGAGGAGGTAGCGCCATCCCATGTTCTCGGAGCGCGAGCACGTCGCTGCGCCCTGCGGGCAAGAGAAGTTCGCGATAAGAGGCCAAGCAATCTACAGGAACCGTTAGTAATGTGCAAATTATGGAGTGGATATTCCCTCACAAAATCTGCCACAAGCTGACCGATGGACCACCAGATCGACAATATGGTAAGTAGGAATTGGTGGCTTCCAGGCACGAAATCGAGGAAGACGGCTGAGTCAACGGGCAAGTTCCCGCCAACACCTACACCAAGGACAGCCAGCAGAGAGGCGAGAGTAAGGAAGTCCGGGGAACCACCTGCAGAAAGTCCAAAGACCCCAGCCAGGAATAAGGTCAGATTGAATGACCATCTGCGACCCCATATGTCGCAGCCAAAGCCCCAGAAGACTGCGCCGACAAACAACCCGACGTTCATCGCCAAGGAAAGGAAAGGGCCGTTGAAGTGGAACTCGTTCACCACGGGGCTTAGTATGAGTCCTCCCAGAAGCTTTATGCCCCTGCGCATCAGTACTTGGGCATTCACGGTCGCTCGGCGGGCGCACTCACAGGCCAAACGCTATCACTGATTTTGCACTAGGTGAGAACTGTGGCGTCACTTCAAACTGCGTGAATACACATACGCGAACCACCCAAATCCTGCTACCGCAAATAACCACCACTATGCGAGTGCACATCGTTCGTTAGCCATGCATATGCCAGTGCCTGATTGGATTAGGACAAGATCTACACACCTGATATTTGCCCATGCCTATCTCCTGTAGCGCGGCATTCAAAACACGCGCTTTGGCTTGATAGACGGGATCGACGGTCCCGTCCTCATAAAGGTCCACGGAGGTGAGCGGTGTGACTTTTGAGGTCGTCGCGGCATCCTTCTGAGATTGCGAGTCCCGTTTGACCTCTAGATCGTCGTAGGCTTTCTCAGACATCACGAAAGTCAAGTGAGGAGTATCTTCCGAGCTGGTGAGTGAAACAAGACTGGCCGACGGCCTGAGATTTATGGGGGCGTCGAGCGGCGATGGTGGGCGTTCGAGTCAAAGTCTCGGAGCCTTCTGGAGACGGTCGAGCTCGCGGGGGCACTGTCGGGCACGTCAACCAACACTCTCCTCCTCCCTCCACGTCTATCCTGGTCTATATATGCATGCAGGCCACGCCATCGCGATAAGTAGCATGGGATACTTTCGCACAGAATGGGAGCTGATGACCACGGGTCAATCAAGCGGCCGACTATACCTGACAAATCACAATCATACCCCAACTGTACCCGCACGTATCAGTCATTCTGCCTCTCTCAACGTATGAGCGACGCTGACGAGGACATCAAGCATGCTGGGAAGCTGTAAGAAGGCATAGACGGCGTCGGAGCTCACGCTGTTCGTGTGCTCAGCGCTCAGCGTCCGTGTCGATGCCGGTCTATCGCCCTCACGGAACGCCGTCGCGTGAGCGGTCGAAGCCCCGACGCCCACTTCGAAAGAACGCTCCTGCGGGTATGTGCGGCTGTCCAAATCAAATGGCGATTGGAAGGAGGGCCCAGGGATCTCCTCGGATCCTCAGGAGCTTCTCGCCGGTGCGTGAAGCTAGTGCAACTACATGTTACCCCGAGGGCAGACACGGACAGTGTGGGTGGTGAGACAGTGGCAGGAGGCCAGTTTCTTCGTCTAGAAACTAGGCCAGCTGCGAGCAGGCGGCGGACGGGATGCAGGATGCACATTGCATCACGCATCGATATATACCTCCTCGAAGTCTTGCCGGTGCCAGTGGTGGCCTCCCTCTGGGGACTTGGCAGCGGTACCGGGCGGTTAGTATGATAGCTTGGGACTTCGAACATGAGTGTATAATAGGTCGGATAACAAATATACTTGAATACAGTAGGGGGGAAAGCCGGATTGGAACCGAGCGGCTTGCCAACGTTCGAAGGCTCTATAGTACCATCAGTCAGTCGTGTTTGTAATCATTCTCCACTAGCAGTAACTCACATTACGCACTTGTCCCAGTCAAGCCCTGCGGAACGTCCTTGTGAGCGCTGCCAGGTCGGACTACCTCCTTCTCGTCCGCCTTCATTGTGCCCATCTCGACGTCGTCTCCCTCTAGGGTGACGTCCTCAGACGGCATGAGAGAAGCGCCAATAGAGCCGATCACCCTAATCTCCATCGTGCCCATCGACGAGAGCGACTCTTGGTGAGCATTAGAATCTGCCGCTTTACGCAAGTCGTTCAAGAAGGACGACACGAGTATGGCGGTGATACTATCAAGAGTGGCAATGTCGGTAGGCGGAGATGTGTGGCTTATGCAGGAGAACGTACGGTTCGGTGAAGATGGATAGGTTACTGATCACCTCTCCAGGGTTTCTGCTGAATATCTGATGCATATACTTTGGTCAGCACGCATACCGACGACGAATCCTCTGGGAGGCATACCCGGAGGACCTCGAACATCATCTGTAGAATATTGAGTATGCTCATGATTCTGGAGGTCAGTCAGATAAGCCACCCCACACGGCTATGGCTGAAATTCTCGGCCGTACATGAAGTATATGGTCCCTGCGTTTCCAGTAAGCAGTCTATACTAGTAAAACAGGCTGTCCGCCCACCGTTTTGCAGCAAAACTGTCGCAAGGCCGCCTCCGCTGAGAATGGAGAGGGACATCTTGTGCTGTCGGTACTGTGTTGCCCATGTTACCACGATCACGGTGAAATCGGCCAGGACGAGGGGAAGCCTGGCCATTATTGCGACTTCGACAAAGTCAGTCGGTCAAGTTCCGACAAGCAAGTGGACGCCGGACATACAGCTATATAGGGCAGCTGAGTGAACTGTGTGTCATCGAGGTAGCTGCGTGACGCACCATTGTTGTACATTTGGTGGGACGGGCTCCGACGGTACGCATCCAGCAGTCGGGTCGACGGAGAAGGACAACCAATGTGTGGCTGACTACATTCGAAAGGATGAATAATATATTGACAGGTGCGACGCATAGAGGTGTTCCATGACTCACCAAGGTCACGAAGACGGGGGATAGCGAGAAGAGAAACACTGCTATCGCCAGGAGGACGCTCTTCTGCAGGGCATATGTTCGAAGCGCCGAGAACGCTGCGTAATGGGGGGGCAGTCCGTCAGAACACCATCGGCTGGTCCGTCTCGTAGGCCTCGCTTACCTGCCCAAGGGAAGTATTGTGCATTATCTATAACTATCGCCGTAATCTGCTGCACGATACAACTATGCGATCATGAGTACGGCAATTTTTGGGCACCTCGACTTGAGACAGGGAAGACAGACTTTCTCTGATCCGGGTCCGTAGTTAGTGCGAGTACCATGAGCTGTCAGAAAGCCGATGCGTACTGGGGTCGCCGAGAGCGGCCATATTGGCGGACCATACAAGGCATACGTTAACGGCAGATATCGATTCGCCATGTAGAGGAGCGTGGCGCAGGTAAGCTTCCGTTTGTACCAGTAGTTGAATTCCTCGTGCAATGTTGTGACATAGTAGTAAGCCAGCATGGCTACGGGACATAGGTGATCAGTACTTCTACGTATGGGTAGTCTCTCGAGACCACACAACGAAGGAGCAGATAGATGTCTTACTGACTTGTCGCGGCAACCTGGCAGTAATCACCCGTGATGCTGCACAACACCGATCCTAAGTCAGCGACTCTGAGCCCTTCAGGATGCGATGAGAACTGCTATTATGGACTTACAGCGACTGCACCTCTGCTATGAGTTCTGAGTTATCGAATTGGCTCGTCATCTTGGGTCTTCTGGACTTTGCACCGTCTGTGGATGACCGTACCGCCACTGGCGACGTCCTATATATGATGGCGGTCAAAGGCCTCAAAGGAGCGTCAGGCAGCCGTCGTACGCCGGAAGGCACAACGACATATTGCAAAACGTTGCAAGTCCGCACGTGTTGCCATGTCGCTAGTCTGCTATTCTACGCTTAGCACCTTCGTGGGCGCTGATGCCCCAGGGGCCAGAAGATGGACTCACCGCCGTTCTCAATGCTCAATGTTATCGCTACTCGCTTGGCATCAGTGGATGGTTGTGATTTTGGAATTGCGAAGCGTGGTCAGCTTGCACTCAACCAGCACTCAGGAGGCTGAGGAGGGGCTGAGGCCTTGAAGTTCCATTCCGCGTTTTCTTGTTCAAGCAATTGCAATTGCTTGCGCGCCGAAAACATACGGAAGCGTTGGGCCCCGGATTCTCACGCGCCATCACCCTTGTTGCAGAGTGCATACTTCCTTGAAAAACTACTGACGACCATTACGGTGTTGATGGACCGCGATTGAGAAGTGCTGTTTCTGTACGTACCGGCGGTACGAAGTAGAGATCCGCGACGGCGGGCGAGCGCGATTTGGCTCTGAAGCGCCGGGGCAATGACATTCAGAAGATCGACGTATTAACGCGTATAGGGACAAGTGGTCAGAAAAAGCGAAGTTCACGAGTGTCTCGAGAGCATACTTACAGGGTCTATGTGCTTCGTGTTTCAAGCAGATAAATCTGGCACCATCTTCTTGAACCCTGTACCTAGGGTCATCTGCGCTGAGGTATTTCCGAGGTGCGCAGCACTGCAACCATATCACAGAAAGATGGAGCGAAGCTGTTTGTAATTGGACAGGGCTCTAATGCCGAACATGCTACAACGTAAGATACACGATAAGGATATCATTAGCCGACCGAACGGCGCAAACGAGCGGGTGGTGTATGCAGCGGTCTGGAGGGGTATGGGGGAGCTAGAAATACACTTGATGAGGTAACCCAATATCCAGGCCAAGTGAAGACGGGGGAGCGCAACGGGATGAGGAACACCAGATAGAACTGTTTTGTAGGGGGAACACGAAGGGAGGGGAGGAATGTTCAGATGGTTCGATGTAGACGATAATGGGGAGTAACGGCGGCGCTGTAGACTTCGGACACACTTCAGACCATGTCTATCGAATTTGGCCGGACCGACGCGGGCACGTCGGGAGTCTCTGCCCGTGTGGGCGACTCGGGGCGGTACGCGCGCTGGGGCGGGGGCGGGAAGCTGACGGGGGGAAGCGGCTCTTGTGGGGAGACACCCTTCTCGGTGTCGACGGGGGACGCAATGTACGTGCTCGAGCCGCTGCTGCCGACGGGCGAGTACGTCGCCTTCTCGTCGATGACGTCGCTGATGGAGATATTCGTCGACAGCCTGTCCGAGAAGCTGTCCATCGACCCGCGCCGCGTCGTCCGCTGGACGAACGTCGGGATCGTGATGCGCCCGAAGCCGCTCGTGGTTGGCTTGAAGTTCGAGCTGGATAGAAGTTGGTCAGGACACGATTGAGAGATCAGGTAGAGAAGAGAACGTACCCAGTAGACGAGAACCCGGTGCCCTTCTCGAAGGTGCTGATACCGACACGCTTCGCGACGGACGAGAGCGCGAGACGGTAGTGCTTGCGCGCCTCCTCGGCGAGGCCGAAGAACAAGAAGAACAGAAGCGCGCAGCCGATGACGGTCCACCGCTTGAAGTTCATTCCAGCGACGAGGCCGGGATCCGCGCGCCACGACACTGCGCTCTTCTGGTCGACGCGAGAGAACCAGTAGTGGAGATCGGCGTAGCCCTTGAACGGGTAAATCGGGATCGCGGTGAGGTTCTGGACGATGTTGTAGATCGCGAGGGGGATGGTGAACATGACTTCGATCGCGGCGAGACCCATAAGGCGGAAGTAGCGGTTGAAAGTCAAGTTCGAGTTGGATGCGACGAGCGTGCTAAAGTCGCGACGGCGCCGGAAGAACGCGCGGAGGGTGAGGGCTACGGAGAGCGGTCAGCTTCAGCTATCGCCGACGCGTTGGCATAATACTCACTGCAGTAAGTAGCAGAGACGAGGCCGATGGGGATGGGCCAGGTAATGTATAGAAGGTATGCAAGGAAGGAGTTCGGGTACTCTTCAACGCAGCCGACGCCCTCAAGGATATCGAAGCGGTGGCCTTGGTAGAACCAGTCTATGGCGGGATGTGCAGGTTAGACGGCCGTTTCTCTGCCCAGGTGATGGCTAGAATACGTACAGACGGCAATCGCCAAAACGGGGATGCCCATGCCAATCGCGAGGTCGGTGATGATGTTGCGACGCTTGTCCGCCTTCGTGACGGACACCGCGGAGATGTTCGCGATGTGGTACAGGCGGCGGTTGATGACCAGAGACGCGCAGCAGACAGCGATACTGGAGCCGATGTTGAAGCGCGTCGCTGCATTGCGGCTATTGTCAGGACCGCGCGGCTAGTTCAGTTATAGGGCTACTCACTTATGTCGCACCACACCGGGGCCCAGTTAATGGCGTTGTTGCGCCAGACAATGGTGTTGATGAATTGGAACAGGCACTGGGTGCCGATCCAGAAAATGTAGAGAACGCAGCCGACGTTCCATGCTGCGCGCGCCCACTTTTAGCACCCGCGGACGCTCACGAACGGCGCCGTTGGCAACGTACCTTCCAAGTGCCAGTAGAGCGGGATGCAGACGAGGATGAAGCCGAGCAGCGAAAACGCCGCGATGATGTCAACCTGAACCGGCCAAGGGACAGACATCTCGATCGAGGGAGACAGAGGGTGGTAGTATTCCAAGCGCTACGGAAGGAGGTAGTACACAGAGCAGAGCCGGTACAGACGGGAGAGCGCAGATGCCGAGCGTGCGGAGGAGAGGAAGGCTCAGCGAAGGCTGGAAGCGGAAGAGAGGGGGCTCGCGATGGGCAGCGGAGGAGCGACTGCTGGCGCAAATCCTACCGCAGACCCGCCTACTTTAAGACGTCCCCCGTCGCGTCTCTGGCGCATCTTCCTCGCGCACGGATTCGGACCCTACCTTGTCCTCGGCTACGCTCGCGCTCCTTCGCGGCCCTCGCACGCGCAGAGCTCTCGCAGAATCAGGCAGTCGCCTTGACCTGCCTAATCCGGACGCTACCTTGTACCGCGTCCCAATATGGCAGCAGAAAGTGATCCCAGCACATAGACGCCCGTGCGGTGGGAAGAAAACTGTATTCTGACCAGAAATCGTCGCGGCCGGGAGGGTATGGCTAGCCTATAATCAGATTCAAAGGAGCCACCGCAGATGGAAGGTCTGGTCGACCGAATGGGGCCGTCCCCTTTGATACTGCCATAGGCGAGCGTCGCAATATCTCCCGAGGTCATGACGGGCCGGATATTATCGGGTCATATGTCAGGGCAAGACCAGAAGCACAAGCGATAGCCCAGTGTCAGTAAGGCGGCATCTAGACAAGGTCGTCAGGCCGGGGACGGCCACGGATGTGCTTGTTCGCTGTCGTTGTATCCGATAGAGCGTCTTTTTATGCATTGCATGCGTTGGACGAGTTGGAGAACCGCTCTTGGAGTGCATAGTACAAGGCAGCATTCAGCCAGAGGAGATCCCAAGATTCCGAGGACGTGCAGAGGAAGGGTCGCCGAGATGGTCGTTGAGATGGTCGCCGAGATACAACGCCATCGAAGCGCCAAGTGGCATAGCATCCCATAAGACTCGCAGAACGTCCAGTTTTGAGGGATGCAGCGCAAGCAGAGCAGCGTTGAGAGAGCAGAGTGTGTCCAGGAGATGGTGGGGGTTCAGAAACATGTCGGTGGCGAACCTGCAGGGAGATATATGGACACAGTCAGGTCCCGACGCATGTCTTATTGTCTTGCTGCACGCGAGTGGCACGGGCGCTTACTTTCTATTGTCTCACCATCGGGCATCAGGATCTCGGTGGCGGATATGATACTGGTGTCGGGTTAGGGTCCACTGTATGGATGGGATAAGTAACTTGTTAGTCGTGGACTTCAGTAAGCTAATTAATACAGGTCGTCTTGATGTTGCTGGGCAGGTAGAACCAACAAGTGCGAAAGACCAAGTGCAGAAGACCAAGTGTACTCAAATTACTACATGGATTGTATATGAAGGTATCCTGAGCAGATCGTTCGGCCGGTATAACCTCAGAAGAAAGTGATCCTGCGATCATCAATGAGCGAACCCTTCAAACCTCCTAATATCCAGCACCGCGCCCAAAGCCAGTCGCGTTCAACCCTGCACCCATCCCAGCCTTGAACTTTCCAGCAAGGCCACCCACCGCGCCCCCCAGTCTTCCTCCAGCAGCTGCGCCCTCGGCTGCCTCCTCTTCGACTGCCTCTTCCCGCGCAGCGGGCGTAGGACCAGGCGCTCCTCCAGGACCCGTACCCATACCCATGCCCATCCCGCCAACACCGACGCCTGACCCCGCCATCCCCGGCATACCACCATACCCTGCACCACCGTATGCGCCACCCATCGCGCCGCCATATGGCGCGCCCATGCCCATCGCGGCACCGTACGCGCCCCCCACTGGGGCCCCATACGCACCTCCCGCACCCGCACCATACATCCCTCCTCCTCCATACATCCCACCAGTCCCGGCACCGTACATTCCCCCAGCACCAGCGCCGTACATCCCTCCCGCGCCCGCGGCACCATAGCCAGCCCCGGCGCCCGCACCATATCCACCGGTAGGCGGGATGATTTCGATGCTGCGCGAGCGCCGCCGACGGCGCGGGCGATCGTAGTACGAATCCGAGTAGCGACGCGCGCGCGGCCTGCGACCTGAGCGTTCGATGATAATCGTCGAGCCTGGCGGGACGCCCCCGCCCATCCCCACACCTACCCCGGCACCGCCGAGTCCGCCCGCGGCGGGCATCCCGCCTCCATACATCCCCGCCCCTTCCATCCCTGCGCCGTAGGCCCCTCCTCCTGGAGGCATCCCTGCGCCCATCGTGCCCCCCATGGCTGCAGATGCCATAGGGGGTGGAACACCCGCACCCATGGCTCCTGCACCTAGGCCTGCACCTATACCTGTGGCAGCGCCGGGCACGCCCGTAGGCATCGGCCCTGGGGGTATTCCTGCCGCGGCGCCTCCCGCCATCGCGCCCGGTATGGGCGAAGGTGGGAGTGTCGGAGGCACCCCCATCCCTGCGGCCGGAGCCATTCCTGCCGCGCCGGGGATAGGGGATGCTGGGAGAGGAGATGCTCCCCCAGCAGCGAGACCCATACCTCCTGCAGCGCCAGCACCAATGCCAGCGCCCATAGGGCCGACAGCGGGCGGTCCTGCGGGGATACCTCCAGCACCGAGCCCGGCACCTGCTCCGAGGTACGGTGAGCCTCCCGCGCGCATGACGTTGGGTACGTTGAATGAGTTGCTTCGTGCGCGGCCGCCATAGCCAGCCCCGGCGGGAGGTGGTACGACGTCAGCTTCTCCAGCGGTGTAGGCCAATAGCTAACGTGTGACATGAGTTCGACTGGGTTGAACGCGATGAAGAGGAATATGGCTTACGCGCTCGGCGAGGACGGTAGCTACTGATACAGCAGCTTCTGAGGCAGCGCGAAGGCCGTACGTGTCCATCGGACGTCCTGAATATTGCCAGAGTCGTGTTGCTGGGGAAGGTTTCATCAGCTTCAACATGTCCGTCAAACAGCGGTGACAGTAAGCTCACTTTCTGCGATAGCCATACCCACGAGGCCTTCTCGGAGTCGCACCGAGTCCATCCCCAAGGGCTCATACAGAGAAGGGTTGTACTTCCATGTCCTGTACGCTTCGTAGGCAGCGGCGGCTCCAATATCCGTAGGCAGGAGTTGCGTCAGTGGAGACTGAGAAGCCACGGAGGTTAGTGGATATGTATAGTGAGAACGCAGACGGTAAATAGCCTACCATTCCGCTGTATACGCGTCTATGCCAGTAGCGGGCTTCCCTCCGCCCAACACTCAACGGGCCTACCTGTCCGGAGCGAGACATGATGGAGTTGTAGAACATCCTGCATGAATTTAGCTCGTTGAGCGGCCCGTCCTGAGGTAGCGTATCTCACACATACGGGTCTGGATTGAGAGCATGGGCATTATAGTAATCGAGCCCTCCCCCTACAAAGCACTGTCAGGATGATGTACGCATATTGAACGACGGCGGATATTACATGAAGGCTGTGGGCGAAATGCGGGGGCCGGCGGGGTGGAGAATTGGAACTACAAAGGTCATCAGTGAGGTAGTCTAGCGCGGAGAAAGGAACGTAAGCATACCTGTGAAGTTCCCCATCCTGGTACGGATGATCGATAGTAGTCATAAGCCATTTGTTATGGTGGTGTTATGCGCGAAGAATTCTATGTGTTGGTGTAGCCGTGTGAAGTAGTGCCGAGATCAGAGGGATTTCGTTATGAGGTCGTCGCGATTCGTGTAGGTATTGCAGATGATAGGTCGTGAACCGTTGTTGTAGGAAACGTCGAGCACTGTACGTGAGTAGGGCGGAGAGCTAGAGGGAGCACTGTGTGTAGCGAGCCTCTGCAACGGGGGAGCACACATGTATACTTTCTAGCAACTGACGTCACCGTACAGAGATCAACGAAATCAAGAATACACCGCGTCGAGCTCCCAAACTCCGGCAGAGATATTCTGACGACCGGTGGGCCACAGTGGTCCTCGCAGCGTCATGCGGAGCCTCCGCTCCCTGTAGGCTGCACTAGTGTTACGCACCTTCGACGCCACTCTGTACCACAAACTAACACGCTCTCAGGCTGTATGATTGCTTTCTTGTGTGGTCCCCACTCCAGTGCACAAGAGTCAAGACCCAGGTCTCGAATATCAAGATATCACAGGCGCTGATATGCACCTCACGGTGAAGAGCCTGCGTCCAAGCCATTGCCAGAGCTTTCGCGAAGATCCCGGTTCCAATTCCGAGCTTGAGAGGTTGGACTAGGTGCTGATTTCGCATAACAAAAGAAAACGCTTGTGCAGCTTGAGATGTCCAACAACGGACAACACGTACAGTAGTTGGCATCAATTGAGGCATTCGGTACATGGTGGCATGATGGAGGATGGCATGAAGTTGTGCTGGGGACCGTCGGCGCTAACTGGCGTGGAGAGCCAGAATGGCTGACTAAGCATTATACCTCTTTTTGGCAGGCATACTTGACGTCTCCACAAGACGGGCGTCTTTGCACCTTAGCCAGTAGCCCTCAGGCTGAACGATTCGGCAGGAACGTAATAACAGGTACTTGTCATGAAAGTTGCTGTTACTAGGACACAGCTGACAAAACGCGCAGTGTTTTGTCAGTCTCTCACGATGTTTGTAAAGGTTGCATGCCTACGCGTGTCTCACTGGCCAGTCGCGGAGTAACAGTCGGACTCAGTATGAGCAATGCATGCACGGTCAATGTGAAGCAGTATCGCACTCACCGGTTAAGAACATCTCGGCTAGCTCTGCTTATGACTACCTGCCTCGCGTCGCTCCTAGAAACATCGGGCTGCACCGCTCGCGCACTTACGCTTGACTCGACTGCCCTGGATCGCGCAACCTATGCCCCAACTGGACCCACATTCCACACAGTGCATCCATCCATACTAGGTACTCCCGCCAGCCTCGAGACCTCGCGACTCCACATACTCGGCGACCCTTACGCGATTCAGAGAGGCGGGCGCAGGGCTCGCGGTGGGGCGCGCCGTGACGTACGGCGTGCCTGCGCTCTGCATTCTTCGGACGGTCGATGAACGTTTCGGCTGCGCTCGTTTTGTCAACGATGCAGCTACGCAGCTCCTTCGGGACCGCACGCATATAAGGGCCGTTGTTGCGTTCGGTTTGGGTCGAACCCCCACATTGCGTCTGCACCTACACGCGCCCATAGTAGCTCAGTATCCCTCGCCCGACCTCTTGCGCATCCATTCAGCGTTTGGCTATGCTCGCTGCATCGATCCTTGTGGCCCTCTGCGCCGCGTCTTCTGCATTCGCCATTCCCGCGGCCTCCTCCAACCAGGATCGCTGCCAAGCCTCCATCGGAGACCATGCCGTTGCGGACTTCGGCCCCTTCACACTCGCCGCGCTCAACAAGACGCTCGGTGTCACCTCGAACCAGACCGGCGAGCCCCTTCAGCTCAGCCCATCCGTGGTCAACTCGACTGGGCAGTACCGCTCGCTCGCCGTGAGTCTCTCTCTCTTTCCTACGAAACAGGCACTTCTCGCGCGTGATGCTGACGAAGATCATCACATGCTCTGCAGACGAACGCGACGTACCCATACGTTGAGTTCCCGACCTTCCGCCTCGTCGACGGAGGTCTTATCGGAGTGAACAACGCCTCGACCGGACTCGGCGCAGAGGCGGACGACGTCCGCGAAACCTACCCCTTCAGCTTCGAGGTCCTACACACCGCGCTCAACCCCGAGCCCGTCTTCTGCGCAGTGGTACGTACCCTCCCCATCTCCTCACCGCCTTGAATCGCCTCGCGTGACGCTAACCGATGATCTGACATACAGGTCGGCACGTCCCCCTCCGGCTCGAACCCGACGGTGCTCGCCGTGCACGGCGACACGGAGCACTTCTCGCTCTGCAGCGCGCATGCGGTGAACGAGGACGCGGGAACGGACATCCCGCTCGACGTCGTCGTGTACCACCCGCGCGCGAACAACCATGACCTGTACAACTTCCGGAGCTGCTACAGCGTCTACGTCCAGCTCGTCCCGTCTGATGCGACCGCGGCTGGAGCTTAAGTATGTTGGGCGGCGATTGAGCACGAGGTGAACTTGAGGGTCGGGTTCGAAGGTGGTGAAGGAGGTAGTGGAAGCAAGGAGAAGAGAAGGTGAATGGACAATCGGTAACGGACACCGCGTCATTTCTTATCTTTTCTGATACGAACCCACTTTCGCCATAATGTTGCATATATTCACTGAGGCTTACTCGTTGAAGACGTTGGAGAGTATGAAGTTGAATGAACACTAGTACACAACATTACACGACGTTGCTCAGCAGACCATGCGCCTCAACGGACAGAAGAATCGTACTCGTAAATAGCTGCTACAATACTGGATGGTTGGAGGGTGAAGATAGGGAGAGCGGGGGTGCACTGACAATACATAGGGGCGCAATACACGATAGAATCCAGTGAGAACGATTGTGGTGAAGGATATCAACAGATGCTTGAATGTGTCAGAACCAGAAGGAAGAAAGAACAGAAGCAGAGGCGACGCGGACGACAGGGAACCAGCCAGCCACACTCACAACACCGACCCACATGTACCATTGTCCAAATACACCCTGCATCTCACAGCCAACGAGCAAAGAACAAGAACCACAAGGAAACGGCACGGCGTCCAGACAAGCTCATCTACACCTTCGGTAGTACCTTCGCGACCGGGGGAAAGACAGCGACTACAATCCGCATGCTGAGCCTGTACGGCCATAGCACCGCGCCCTGGGCATACTCAAACGCGCGTTGGCGGTACGCATACGCATACCCCGCCCACGTCGATTTGAGGCCACGCGGGCGCGGCGCCGTCGACGCGCCGCCGCTCCTGCTCCTGCTGCGGCTTCGCCCGCCCTTCCGCCCGCCGCTCTCGGACACGAACGTGCCCTCCGAATCCGAGTCCTCCGCCTCGGGGATCGTCTCGAGTCTTGGCGCGAGGTGCGCGAGGTGTTTCTCCCGCTCGGGGCTGCGGATGCGGTTGATCAGGATGCCCGCAGGATGTGCCGTGCCGTTGTCGTGTCCGTTGACCCCGTTGGTGCCAGCGTGCGCGTCTGGACCTGGACGGCCACCTTTGTACTCGTGCGGCTCCTCGAGCCCGAGGAAGAAGAGGATGCGGGGGAGGAACAACACCCTGTCCACGAGCGACCATAGGTGCGCGCGCGCCTGCTTGAACAAGACGGCCTTCTCGGGGAAGCGGAACCCAGCGGCTTCAATCGCGGCGATGTCCTTCTTCCGCCGCTCCTCTATCTGCACCAGCCCCATCTCGAGCGCAGAGAGCCGTGCGTTCACGGCGACGCGCGTAGTGTCGGCTTTGCGCTCGTTGCGCTTCGACGCGCGCTCGACGTCGCCGAGGATCTCGCTCAGGTCATCGCAGACTTCGCGGAGTTGCTCGTTACGCTTTAGGCCCTCGCGGAGCTCGTCTATCTCACGCTCGAGCGCATCTATGCGCTGCAATGCAGTGTCGAGAGCGCGCTGTGTTTGTTCCTGAACGTGGGCGAGGGTATCCTCGGCGGGTGTATGCAGGGCATCGTGTAGTTCTTGCGTGCGCTCATTCAGACGGTTGACAAGGTGCGTCCACGGCCGGATGCCAGTCGCGAGAACAAAGAGGGTTGTGCTGAACCAGGAGAGCGCGTTGTGATCTCCGAGCGCTGAGAGTACGTAACGGAGGAAAATTGCACCAATGAAGGGAGACGCCATAGCAAGCCCCAGATAGAACAACTCGTGTCGACGAAGCTCGTTCTCGGCAAGGGCAATGAGGTGGGCAACATGGTCGTCGGCGTGCTTGTTCGCCTGATGTTGTCGTCGTGACGCCTTACGAGGGCGGGAGGAGAGGTACAACTGCCATGGGACTGCGGAGACGGGTATATGAGCGTTGTTCTACATGAAAGGAGGATGTGGACGTACTCTCGACAATCTGGTGCAGATAGAATATGAGGAGGATTATGAGGAAGAGGTTCTTGATGTGATCTCCGCCCGTGAGCCAGTTCCCAATCGGAGAGACCAGCGCAACGATGATGGAGAGGTCCAAATCCGCCCACTTGCCTGTCGCCCGCTTTGTGGATGCATGGTGCTTCGTAGACCTCGGACTGAGCGTAGGAGATGCAGGGGACTTGCCCTTGATATCCAGTGGTGGGGACGGGGACTTGTACCCCTGCGTTGCACTCTCGAACTCCTCGTCGCTGCCTGATACCTCCACCTCGCTGCCGCTCTCCTCGTCCGAGTCCGGATGCCTCACAAAGGCGACAGACCCACGGGGTGGAGTGGTCTTGACTGCCCAACGCGAAGGACCTGCTTGCGCTGCGCCGCTCGACATGTTTGCTGCTGGAGAAAGGAGATAAGAGGGAGACCTGGCGGGATGAAGATTGAGGTGGTAGAATGGCGGCCCTGCAGCACGCTCGAACTGGGCTCAGGTTGCCGGCCGGTGTGTTGTTATTGAATGCCAGTGACGCGCGCACGCGAAGGCAGTGGGAACGTGCAGGCCGCGAGGTGGGTCACGTACGCGCAGCTCTCGCTGAGTTCTCGGGTCGTATGCCGGTCTGTTGCCACGGTAGAGGGGCCCTAGCGCATTTCCAGAGTGTCGAGAAGAGGTGGTGGGCGTCGTGTTCGTCGTAGGCGAGGTCGAGGTGGTCGAAGTGGGCGAAGACGAACCCATGGAGCTCATCGTCGGTGCCTGCAATGACGACGATCGCGGCGGCAGTTCCGGAAGGGGGTCCCTTCCTCGGAGCGCCCGTGCAATCGCGCTAGTACTTACACAGTTCAAGTGTGGTCTCGAATAGCGTTGTGGGGAAAACACATATCATTGGAGATTCGGGATGCTACATATTGTATGCTACAAGCAGGGAAGATACAGAGTGAGGAGACGAAAGGAGTGAAACGGACTATCATGTCGCAAAACGATAGAACAAGCCATAGCAATGTGTGCTACTTTCAACATCGAAAGTGCATGCAGGAGAAATTATAGAGGGAAGCCACATATATCGAGAGAACGCACGAGCCGATATCAAGTCCGGATGCCTTCGAGCGAGCGGCATGCAGGCCTAATACTGCGCACGAGCACATGCACACGTCTGCCTCTCAAGCGCATTCAATCCGTTTCCCGCACCACGGTCATATAAATGCCACCCGAGAGCCCCCCGTCCGAGCCATTACGTCTTCCCCGCGAGGACACGCTCAGGCTTCTGGGCAGCAGCACGTCCCTGCTCCGGACCTTCCGGATGTGCTTCGGCACTGCGAGCCCAGGACCCGGGCTGGCACTATCGGACACGACGCTGTCTTGGAAGGGGGCGACGATGGGCTCGTCCTGGGCGTATGGGTCCATCGTGATGGTCGATGGGACGATGCTGGACGTGAACGATGAGACACTGGGTGGGCGCTGGGAAGATGGGATAGATGCAGGAACAGGAGAAGGAGAAGGGGGCGAGACGGTGATTGGAGTCTTCGGCGAAGGCGTGCGGGGAGACGCTGGGATCGTGGATGGAGGCCGGGGCCATGGACCGGCGATGATCGAGCTTGGACGGCCCTCGGTAGCCTGAGCCCGGGTCTGGACCGGTACCTCTGGCCTACCGCTCAAATCCGCTTTCGGAGGACTCGGCGCACGAGGGGGAGTCGTAGGCGGGGACACGCTTCTGTTCCGCTGACCCGCGGGATGATAGAGCGCGGGAGGGATGGGAGGGAGGCCTAACGCCTCGCGCCCAGTCGGCGACTCGATGTAGTTCAGCGTCGATTGCACGAACGGGTCGTCCTGCTCAGAGACAGCGATGGTCGACTCTGACGGCGCAGCTGGAATGACGAGTGGGGCAAGCTTGACCTTCGCAGGTGCAGCGGGTCTCCAAGTATCGTCCCAGCCTGCAGACTTCATCTCGTACATCGACGTCGGCGATGATGGCGAGCTGCATAGCGTCTGTCCACTGAGGCCCTTCGTCTGCGCAAACGGGTCGCCCGATGAGCTCCAGCGGAAACTGTGACGGAACCATTTCGGCAGGACACCGCATGACTTCAGGCGATCAGCGTGTATGCCAGAAACGAGCGCCAGCGCGGTCATCGAGACGAATATCAGAGTGTACGCCTGGATCGCCCACCACTCTACCTCGACACTCTTCAGGATTAGACTAGAGCTCGTGGGAACGACGAAGATCTGGGACATCTCCGCATGCACCTCGTTCCAGGACTCCTCCGTCCACTTCTGCAGACCGCCGATAGAGATGAGATGCGCCGCCATAGAGAAGATCGTGATGGAGAGGGAGATGAGGCATATGGATACAGAGATGACGAGGGGTCGAATGAAAGCGAGGACGCTGACGCGTGGGGCGTCCTGCATGTGGCTGAAGAAGAAGAGACCGCTGGCAAGGCGGGCACGGATGGCGAGGAAGGTATAACCGAAGGTCGTGAGGCAAGCGATGAGGGGCGGGACCCAGATGAAGACGACAGAGATGGTAGACGTGTGTAAAGAGGCGACGCAGCCGAAGTCGGTAGTAATATCGAAACGATGAGGTTGTACGATTATGTCTGTCTCATAAGTGATAGTCAGTATATATGGTGGGTTGTTGCCGGGGGGATGAGAGCTTACGCAAAATTATGTAGGCTATTGGCACTGCGAAACATAACAAAAGGTCGGGGGTCAGTGTCGAGGTTCTCCGTGTCGTCTCCTGGCCTAAAGCGCATCGGCGAAGCTTCAGGACTAGCGCAAGCGCAGACCCAGGTATCGCCATCTGAGCCGCTAGAAGTACTCTCGTAACTGCAGCAACCCGTCGTCAGTTCCCCTATTAGCGTTGCAACACACAGCCTTGCTGTGCCCTACCTATGTCACACCATGCAGGGACGTGAACGGCGTTATTTCCGGCCCAGACGATCGTGTTCACGCCGTGAATGACGTTACAGCAGAGGAGCCATGCCGCCAGCGACAAGACGGGGATGTTCCGCGAGGACGCGATTATGGGTACCACGAGCACCAGGGCGGCAACCCCCAGAAACGAAACGGCGGGCAGCTCAGCGCGCATCTTTTAGTAGAGAGCGGACAGCAGGCCACAAGCGAGCGAAGGTATCACGACAGTTTGAGTAGACGGGAGCGGACGGTACGAGAGAGAAGGTAGTGGGGAGAGAGAGCGGTGAGAGGAAGAAGCTCCAGGCGTCGCAGGAGGAGCTTGGGTATATTGATGTGCAGCGAGGAAGGGCCCCGACAGGGAGACGAAGCAACGCATTTTGACCAGGTCGCGGTACAGCCTGCATTCCCCGAGGTCGCGTACCGTCGGGTCGAGAGTACAAGGATGCACATCCAGAGCATAACACGACCTCCCGCCGGGCCCTCGCGTAGCGTGCGTTGTGGGCCCGATAACCCGCGAGGGGGGCTTCTAGTCTGGTGCAGGTCGGGCGTCGTGACGTACGCCTGCAGACGCCTCGGGGACAGGCAGCGAGAGCATAAGCCAATGGCCGAAAGGGGATGGGTGTTTGGTGGCGCTAGGAATGGCAGGGACTAGGGAGTGGTCCGATTTGGCAAGTCCTGTGGAACAACGCATCAGCGTGCGAAAGCGCGTGACCTCTAGGCGAGTCGCCGCCGAGGGTGGACTGCAGGCATCTACAGGAGCCATGAAAGTTCAGCTTACCGAGGCGTTGCGAATGCTGTGGGCTCAAGGCTCACGACTACAGGAGAAGGCTGCATGATCGCCGCCACATATTTGTTCGGGTGGTGTCCTGGAGCTTGCGCATCCGTCACAACGCACAGGACGCCCCTTATTTCCTTGTATGAGGTATGGCTGCCATTCTTCATACTACCTTGTGGGTTCGTGCCCGACGAGGATGAACCCTGCACGGGCGTACCGAGGAGATCGAGGCCAAAGAACTAGCAATCGCGATGAAAATCCCAAGAGCTCCAGCCGCCCAACATCACCTCGGTGGCGCTTATCCGTTGTCATCGCCTATCCTAGTGTTGTAACTAGCCTAGAATATACAAGAGAAATTTCTGTGAGATCATTCGCAATTGGAGTACGTCGTGCGGGGACTTGTCTCGACTTAGCGCCTTGAGATCACCGTTCTCACGACTAAGTTCATCGGCGCCAAACCCTTTCTTGCCTGCTGTCGTGCTGCTGAGCTTCCGACCTTCCGAACTTCTATCCAAGGTGCCGCGAGGCCGTCATGAACCTGTGCTGGTCGAATGCTTCTGGCCCTACACGAACCTCCCCGATGCACGCGCGAATTGGAACTCGATCTGCCCGACTCGCTTGCTCAAGGCGCCGCTGGGCGCAGTCGGACCGCGCAGCTGTTCGTGAAATCGAAATCGGAGTTGCCGCTTTTCTGCCTGCCATAGTGACATCGAGCATCACTGCCAGAACGCACATATGAGATGGGCAAGTGGTATGTCTCAGTAATCGACCGTGGCCGAAACAGTTCACTCGCGTCTCACCTTTGCGCCCTTCGACAACGTGTTTGCAATTTGTGACGATGCCGTTACGGTGAAGCTCGCCACGCTCGCGCACCTACACTGTTCGTTGCTCTACCTCCCCCGCCGATGTCGTACCGTACTCACTCATTGCCATACGCTCGGCGGTAAGCGGAGTTCTCGAAGCCTCGTTGCTACAGCACGAAGCGGCAGCGGTGGCGGCGGAGCTCTAGGCACTCCGGTCCCTCGTAACGCTGGCGGCGTTTACAGCGTCCATCTGCTTCTTGGATGGATCGCAGCCGTCGTCGCGGCACACGTTGGTGTGCAGATTTACTCGGACGGGCGGTTGTAGCAAGGTCAATAATGGGTCGGTACGTAGGCGTGAGGATGTCGCATGTCAGGGTCGTAAATGAGGGGTAGTGACTACGCGAGAGGGGTCGAGTGCTTGGTGACGTGATGGAATCGTACCGGCGACGTTAACTTTTGGAAGAAGTTGAGGCGCGTATGAGCACAACTGGCCATATGCACGGCGAGGCTGTTCGGCCGGCCTGGCGTTTTGGTGCATGGTGGTTCTATGTGGTGCTTCAACTTGCCTAGTACGTTGTTGTTCCAACGAGGCATGACGTTGTACTCACCTCCATGAGGCTACAGGGAGCAGGGCGCTATGAACGGCAGGACGGACCATGCCACAGCGACGGAAGTTATTGTGGGTCGCCTTGGACACTAGGTTGATACCCTGTGGCACGTATTCCGTCGGTATGTCGTACAATATCTTCCAAGCTCGCAACAATGTTCGCAAGGATTCTACCAGCGTTGGAAGCAGGCTACAATTGTAGACGATCAGCGTCGGAGTCAAGAGAGCTTCTGTGGCGGGCCATGGCGCACACAAACTACGCCTATCCCACGTGGCGGCGTGGTGATCTGGGATCACAGTCGCGGGCGCCTACACCCACTTATGCTTTTCCGGCCTGCGGGCGTCGATCCTTTGTCAACCCAGCGGCATACACCTGTTGCCCCCCAGCTTGTTCCGTTGTCGATGCACAGATCTCTAGTGGCGCGCCGGGCGGCATATAAAATGTTCTCCCGCGGGACCAAACACACACCAGCTGCCTCACCTCCGCTCACCAATCGGCCTCGTACGACAGCCCACCCTACCGCCGGCAGTGCACACTATTAGCTATCGTGTACGATCGTTTTCGCCTATCTCAAGTACGTATGTGCTCTGAGATCGCCCACCCTGCTTTGTTGACTCCGACGGCTCCGTACTTCCACCGTTAGGATGTCAGACCCTGTGCCCGGGCCCGCCTCTGAGCCACACGTTCCACGTAATCCCTTCAAAGTCGAGGGTCCGTACGAATTCCAAAGTCGGCGATACACTGTCCCGCCATTCCAGGGCTTGCAGTTGAGAGATCCAGGGCAGGCCTTGGTTTTTGCACAGCGCATCCTGAGTGGAGACGATACCCCGGATGCGAAAACAACCGCCCTCCTTCTTGGCTACGAAATCACAGCCCGGCAGCCGCCTCTCACCGTTGATGAGGCAAGATTGCTGTGGAATATGCTCCGGCGAATGACTGATGTCAAGCATCTCGTACTGGAGGACCCCGACGGCCTCCTCATGCTGATACCGACTCCCGAGCTCGAAGCAAGTCCACTCGTGCTGCCGAAGCTCAAGCTTCTCCGTTATTGCATGATGTTTTCGATCGATTTCTGCCACACTTTCCTCTCCGTCTTGCAGGAAGCCCCCTTGGAATCGATCACCCTTCGCTACCCAAAGGAGTACGACCAGGAGTCCGATGACGAGAGCTCCGACCCATTCGCGTTGCTGGCTAGAGGGTGGCTCGCCGAGAAGCTATTGCACCTAGACGTCGAGAATCTGAAGTACGAATATTTCGATTACTCTGCTGTCATGCCCTTGCCCCGCCTTGCCACGCTCTCCCTGGCGTTCGTGCTGGACGACGTGAGCCCGCGAATACCGATACTTGGCTACCTCCTCGCGATCGTCCCCAACCTGTACGACTTGGTCATCCTCACGTCCGCGGCTCCAGATCCCTTGTCTCCAGACCAACAACCCCCCATCCAAGCCATCTGGCAGGCAAACGTGGAGGCGCAAACGTACTCTATGACCCGTTGGTCCCTCGATCGCGTTCAGGCGGGCCTGCTCGACCTCTGTCTGCTTGGCTTGCAGTACCCTGTGCGTGAGGTCGACATCATAGAAATGGATGTTTTCTCCATCCAGAGCATTGGCGTGTACGTGCCGGATCCCTTCCCAACAACGGTCCCCACCGCTCTAGGGCTCGAGTACAAGGACTCGCCTACGTGCCCTCTCGGAGCGTTCTCTGCCGTCCTCGGCCGTCTGCGCAATTTTTGGAGCGCACTCCCCCAACTCGCTCCTCCCAAGGCCTTCAATGTCCATTTGTCGGTTAGGCATCCACAGGAGCTTCCGGTCGCGCTTGTGAGTCCATCCTATGCCAGTTTGTCCATAGCTTGCCGGCACATGCTAACGTCTTCATCTACTAGGCCGATACGTTCGCGCTTGTGCTCGATAGCCCCCGCATCGAGAAATTCGAGCTCAACATCCGCTTCCACTGCAAGCGCAACCATCCCGATCCCACGCGCCGCCGGCATCCGCGCCAGATGCTCGAGGAAGACGACTCCTCGGACACCTCCGAAGATGATCCGGCAAAGCTGTCTCCAAGACGCACTCGTCGCATCGCCACCAAATGTGTCGAAGCCCGCCACTTCTTTGAGCAGATGCCGGTTGTCTTAGCGGGATACTGGGACGCTCGCTTCGAGGAGGCGACGGCGGGGGCTCTAGGCGTCATCGTTAACGTCTCGAGCTACTGTTTGCCAGAGAAGAGGTGTGTGATGTCGACGAAGGCGGACCCGGTGAGCGTTTGGGTGGCTTCACAGGCATCTCAAGAGTATCCACTCGATGAGACCTCAGTACAGCAGTTGTAACAAGTATGTGTATGTTATGCTCGGGCAGATAGGTAGTTCACCGTCATGACGCCTAATCCAACCCATAAGTCAACGATTGGATGTCTGGATATGTTGTGTACCGTCACCACTGCAACGCACGTCGCGTTTGTGCAGCATGTGACCGCGTCGGACACCTCGCAGGGGCTCAGGCGCATTCCCCCTCCCGCGCTTCTCGACACGTCGTCTATTTGATACTTCATGGTGATACACCCGCAAGTCATGCAGGTGTTGCCCGTCCTTGGTACTGCATTGTGCTAGTAGCAAACAGGGCCCTGGCTAAAGGAGGTAGCCTCTATTGTGAACTCTTTGGGGATCCCGTCACAAAGAGCCGCTTGATAAGACCTTTGATTGTGGCTAAGACTCGGAAGCACGAGGTAGAAGCATGTCGCGTTAGCCACAACTTGCAAGTGTATAAAATGCACGCTCAACCAAGGCGGTTCACTGTGAACCTCTTCTCTCTAACCCCAGTTGACCTTCAAAGCCGGCCGGCCCAGCCCTCCCGGAAATCAGTCAGAATTGCATCAATGAGACTGAGTCGCAACTACCCAGGCCACCCATTGCAATATAGGTGGAGGTACTGTACCCCGGTACGTTGTTCTCAGCGGTGGTGAGGTTATTATGGCTCTCCGACGGCAAGTCGCATGGTAACATGCCCGAGGCTGCTTCCCGGGATTGCGTGAAGGACTGCTATCGGTCTGAGATACACTGTTGCGTGATCAAACTGGGTCTCTCTTCGGGCTTCGGTGCACCTAGGCAAATCACTGGTTGAAAACTGCGCTTACACCTAGAGACAATATTGAGCCTCTGCACGACAAAACAAGACCACGCAGTAAGTGAATAACGGTTTCCCGGATCTACAGCCTGTCAGCCTTCATGCCGAAGGACAAGTATCCATCCAGTACGTGATCTCTCTGTGCCTCCTTAAAGCTCCCTTAAGGCTGGACAGACACATCGCAAAGGTATGTGAACTTATGAAGTAGCTCAAGATATGAACGAAAACGTATAATTCGAGAGCAGCTAATTGATACATCATGCACAATCTTCGGATCCAATCTACAGACGTAACGAACGAATGGTCTCCAACACCGGGACAGATAAATACAGCAATAGACAATGGGGCCGAAGGAGCGTGTGGGGCGAATACGTGCCAGCAGATAAGGATAAGTGGACAGAAACGAGAGTGTGGGAGATACAACGATATCGTGATGTTATGGGTGCACGCCTGACTGCAGAACTATGGTGAGCGAATTGTGCTAGTAATGTTCGGGATCGACTGACTTACCATGGATACAGGGCCGAGGCGGCAAAGAAGACACTAACGGGGAGAGCAAGGATGCTCATGCAATGATGCATATGGCCGAGAAGCCGGTGCTGCGATGGTCGAAGTCGAGAGGGATGAAATCGCTCGACGGCTTGTCGCCATCGTTGCCGGGCATGACGGGCGCCAAAGACGAGGTCGAGCCTGAGGCACCGTTCGCGGACGATGGCAGCGGCGAGAAGAGATTGAGGTCGGTTTCGAATTCGTCCATGAGGATGTAGATGAGTGATACCACAGGCCGTGATGAGAGTGTCGCAGAAACGATGAACGCGGCGTAGGTGTCGCTGATACGGGGTGAGGGTGAGTTGTGTGTTTCGCAGGTATTGTGCGTCGTCGAGTGGAGGCTGAGAGTTCCTGGGGGAGCTTCCTCAGTTACGAAGGTGGGACGAAGGAGTTGGTGTTACGCTCCTCGAGCGCACTTGTGGGCCTTTTAAGTGGGCTCTGTTTGGCTCACTCCAGTGTTTTGGTGACTAATACGATCCCAGCAGGGAGGACAATGGGTGTGGGGTACAGAGAGTATCCAGGGGACAATAAGTCGAACGGGCACCGTTCCCGAGACTCGGGACTCGGCTACATCGATGGACTATTCCACGGGACCAGGTAGGCGATGTCTCAGCGACCCTTTCCCGCAGGGTAGAGAGCCTAGATCCGTAAGTCCCTCGAGTAGGTGGTAGTAGCACCCCATTATTATGGCAAGTATTATCCTCTCAGCTCTGTTGAGATACTGGGTGCGCTCACGATATGTCACGTTCGCTGAGTCAGTAGAGGCGTTCAGCAACCAATTGTCCCGGGCTTGCATCGTACGGACGGACGAGGAGGAGGAATTCGGATAATCATTGTGCTGAGCGTTACCCGCCTGCGCCGCCCATGCGGTCCGAGCCGGTCCGCTGGGTCGTCGGAAGGCCGCAGGCTCCGGCCCCGCAAACCGGGAGTACGCCGTGGGCTTTCACCGCGAAGTAAAGGGTAATAGTACTGGCCCCGCATATCATGGAACGAGGTAACCCTTGTTTCTAATCCATCAGTCCGGATGACCGGTCATCCCCGGGCGCTCCTCCGGATCGCGCTTACCTGCGCCCGCTTTGTTTGGCTCCCGAGTAGGTGCACAAATAAACCAATAGACGCGCAATCGTCACCGATTCAACGCCGACCAGCAGCGACGGTCGGACGGACTCAGACTTTACGCTTGTCCCTCGCTCCCTCCAATAGTGGAGTGCGTACGCCGGTTACGGCCGTGGTGTATCGATGTCGTTCGCAAGATGCGAATTTAGATAATCTGGTAACTCAATTTCCTTCCGCGAACACCATCAAGTCGCCCTGACCAGAGTCCGATGTGTGCGCCCAATCCTCGAGAAGGCGAAAGCACGAACCATGAACGATTTGCCTGTGTATTACAATACGATGGTTCCATACATCGTAGCAAGCCAGACGTTTCGAACGCTCGGGGCACATTCCTAGTAACTCGTCGCCTCGAGGGGGAGAATTTATTAAATACAAAATATAAAGCAACATACAAGATCAACCCATACAGGCTGATCGCGGAATCTGGAGTTCGAAGTCGGTTGTATGGCTACATTGGCATCATATCCTCGTGGACGTAACGAAAGCCGAAAGACGGAAGAAAGGAGTGGATATCATACGGCGTGATGAGCGTCGTGATGCGAAAGATCGGTTTTCGTTGTAGAGGGCGTATCGGGGAATTTTTCGTACAAAGGTGTGTCGGACATGGACAGGCCGTCATCCGACATAACGGACGACGTGAACGAGGATAGCGGAGGCGGGTGTGGGGCGTGTACACTGTACACTGGCAGGACGTCCCCGTTATGTTTCGAGGGCCAGCTGTTGATTTACAGTGATGAGATGACGATGAGGTCATGATAATATACGAAGACTCACTTCGCAGCTTTCTCGATGGGGACGGCGCCCTTGGGTGGTCGCTCCGGGAAAATTTTCCGGAATGGGGCGAGGTTGCGGAGCCATAAGAAGGCTTTGCGGTAGTTTGATCGCGCTTCCTGAGCGAAGCCGAAGAAAGCAAAGAATACGAGTGCGCAGAATGGTGCCAGCCATCGGCTGAGCTCGAAGGAAATGACAGCATTGCGGTCCATCCGCCACAACACTGCAGGGTACTGGTCGACCTTTGAATA
Source organism: Cubamyces sp. BRFM 1775 (assembly GCA_022385745.1). Lineage (NCBI taxonomy): Eukaryota > Fungi > Basidiomycota > Agaricomycetes > Polyporales > Polyporaceae > Cubamyces > Cubamyces sp. BRFM 1775. The sequence goes on along the minus strand of MU278468.1, from coordinate 117,599 downwards.
GTTGAAGTGCGTGTCGTCCCAGCTGATCCATGGGTTCATCGGAGCGGAGGTGAGGTTCAAGTACAGCCCGTACGCAGATATCGGGACGGTGCAAACGATCTCGACCGACGCTATAGCCATGAGTCGGAAGTAGCGGTTGGCTGTCAGAGAAGAATTCGATGTGAGGTAGGCATTGAACTGCGCGCGACGCCGTAGAAATGCCGCAAAGGTGAGCACTGCGAGGTAGTCTTAGACACGCTACTTAGAGATAATCACTTGACACGTACCGCAGTAGCACGCCGAGACCAACGCGATAGCGAGGGGCCAAAGCAAGGAGAATGGATACGCGAGAGGCGTGTTGTAAGTGTACGGAGAGCACCCAATGCCTTCGTAGATGTCAAATCTGTGTCCAGACACGATGTACTCTTAGAGAGGACCTGTCAGATACCGCTCAACAATGCAGTGTTGAACAACTCTCACGAAAGAGAATCTGCAACAGGGGAATTCCTAGGCCGATGGCGAGGTCTACCATGACTCCTCTTCGTCGCTAAGCAGCTAGTCAATATCTGAAGAGTCTGTGAGCACCAGGTATACGCACTTCGGCCCGTGTCACGCTGACAGATTTGATGGTAGCGATATTGTAGAGACGCCGCTGAATGCATAACGATGCAGCTGGAAGCGCAACTCCGATTGCGACTACAATCCTAGAGGCTAGACCCGGTATATGGTGAATAGCAGTATAAAGGGAATTTGGGCCGTATACGCACATATGTCACACCAAACAGGTGCCGGATTGAGTGCATTGTCGCTCCATACGATGGAGTTAATAGCCAAGTTAAGACAAGCAATAGAGGTCCAGATCATAAAGAGACAAGTTCCCGCATTCCATGCCTGACAATGCCATGGCAGAGGAATGAGTACGACGACGGCGCCGAAAATAGCGAGGATGGGGAATGCTGGATAGGTGGGGTCCGCGATGGCTCCAAGCATGGCGAGGGAGACGGGCTGAGGAGGGGTGAGGGGCTCTCGAGTTGAAGAGCGACATCCTGAAGACAGTGCGAGATATCTTATTGACGCCTCGAAACGCGAGTAGAACAATGGTCTTGGTGAAGCTTTGGTTTGTAGCGTGTCGACTTGGCGCTCAAGCGCGCACGCCTCGGCGCTTAGCATCACTCCATTGTCCTGTCGTTCGTCAGCGTCGCAAGTCAGCAAGTACCTGCACGACACGCATGCCTGCCGCGCAGGACAATGCGGAATCGCGACTCCTACGCACGTGCGCGCAACCCTTGATGTCTATTAGCGGTATGAATGTGGAACTCCAGCGCTCGACGAACAATAGACACTGGACAGCTCCTGAACAGTTGATATCGTCGGCTAAGCACCACCCTTCAAGTTGAGCATCTACTTGTCTGTTGTCCGCCGCGCTTGCGACTCGGGAGCGACTGAAAACCCGTCAGTCGGGCCGTTGCTTATGGGACCACTTTATATAGTACACAAGACGAGTTTCCAGTCACAGAACAATCATCTCAGTGTCAAGGCCAACCCGACTCCCTCTCTGCGACATCTTCAGCAGCCACTACTTCCTGACTACTTTCCATCGACATCATCATTCTGCTGCATTCCACTGCTAGTTATGGATGAATTCGAGCCCGCAGACCTTATCGCCACGTCTGGGGATCTCCTATCCTCGTCATTCCTTGACAGAACGGCTCGGCATTCGCTCCCCTATGACATCCCTACCGACGCCGAACATCAACCGACTACATCCCATTTCTGGTGCATCATTGCGTGACGCAACGGTAAGGGTCAATACCGTCCTAGGTTGAGAGCAGATATGGAAGAGCTCACGATTGAGTTATAGGCCTGCGCACGCGTACACTCTGGTCGTGTTTGCTAGGCCCTACAGCTACGCATAGGGCCGATTGCGCCGTAACGTATCGTTATACCCTTCGTTCGAATACCGATTTCTTGCGCTTAGCATCCCGACGCACTGATTGTAGGTCATGATCGTGTCTCTTGTAGCACTGATGCTCCTAAATTCTGACCGCGTGCCTGACAGACCTGCGATCCCGCGAAAGGGAGGTAGTCTCGCGACCACAGTCTCATTGTATCCATACACACTGTACAATACTACTGTAGTATGTAGACAACATAGGGATCTTCCGACACAAAGCCTTGATATCATCGTGTCGTCAACTTATCAGCTGGTTTGCCAGTGGGACATCGACGTCTCAACCTGCCGCATCTCTGAATCCGGTACTAACCGTATCGCGCATTCAACCAGTGAGATATTCTATGCAGCCCACAATCGTGCGGGGAGTCAACCGGTGGGTACATTCAGCTAGTCACAGAGGCCAGCAAATCACTGATAATACTTCGGCACCACGGACAGCGTTAACATGATGAACATATCCTACTGCATATGACTGACGTCGAAGTCAAGCGTGAATGTGGTCTCGGCCTCGGAGAAAGCAACTTGTGACGTCCGTGAACCTAGGGCTCAAATACCCGGTGCACATTCAGAGTATAATACATCTACATTCAGTAGGATACACTTGCTACGACAGCGACCGACACAGGGAGATCCAATACCCGGTAGACATGGCAGATACGAATAAGGATAACTACACTACGGAAACCAAGGATGATCTGCGCCGGCGCTGGCGATAGCTAAAGTATAACGAAGTGGTGTACAAACTGGAGATGGATGAAGGAGTGTGGCAGTATAGCAGGGGTGGAAGCCAAGGTAGCGCGAGGGTAGGATGGGGATAAGGAACGTTGCGCGAGTGAAAGGAAACTCGTAATCATATAGGACAGGTTGTCGGAATCAAAAGTAAGCACGGACAGAGTGCGGCAGAGGCCGTCTCCTTCATCGCGCGGAAGGCCAAAGTCGCCGAATGCAGTCCAATAAATAAGGGGAAAATGTGGTATAGACAGCAAGGCGAGAGAATGCTTGCATGCGATGAGTGGTGTGGCCGATCCGAGACTCCAACATCGAACTAGTAATTCGCACGTCAATAGAACATCTTCATATATGCCAGCCAGACACTCACCGGTGGGCTGTCAGCGGGGTGGTCGTGTAGCGTATATCACGCTATGGTACAGAAGCCGTTGTAGCCATTCATTTGGTCCTCGTTGACGGGGACGGAGGCCGATAGCTGGGTAAGCGCGGCGTGGGTAGCTTGCGGAGCGATTGGTGGTTGTGCGAGTGTAGATGCGTCGACAGCAGGAGACTGGTCGAGGTCGTCCCTCGCAGGGGTCAATGCAAAGGAGAAGTCATCCATCGCGTAGAGTCGGAGGAAGGTGCGATGAGGTAGCAACTGGTAGCAAAGGTGGTGGTCGGAAGTTACGAGGTGCGCGCGGGTCAATGTGCAGAAGCTAGGTGCGATGCTCGAGATATAAGGATCACTGGTGGGCTATTGTCCAGGATGCTCAGTTGCGGTGGATGGTCAAGACTCGATAGGAACTCACGGGGGTCGGGACAATGCTGAGAGTAGAGATGAGGGGGAGGTGCTCGCGGGGGGCTTTTACAGGCTAAATACCGTCTACAATAGAACACGCGGAGCTCCGCCGCGCGCCAGGGGTCGTCGGTAAGCCCAGCGAATGGGGCGCAAATGTGTGCACATTGACCGAAAAGCGGGGACCGCTTGAACGAGACTATGCGCATCGGGCTGGAGATGGCACCGAAAAGGTCTCAGGTGTCACGGACCGCGGGGGGGCCGAGACGGAGGTATTGTGTGGGCCTATTTGGCTGTGTACCCAAGCGAGGGCCAGACTTCATCCAGTATTTGGCTGTATTTGGGTAACATTGACGCCCGTGCCTGGAGCAATCACTGAGGTTTACCGTCCTCCTTTGTTCACCAGAATTAGTTGGGTCACCCGTGGGCCGGCACTGTGCACGCTCACCGAGAACAAACACACGAAGCAAAGTACTTTGGACGATATAGCGAACATGGCACTCGATAACTTCCCCCCTCATCCCCCCTGTCCTCCCCTGCAGTATCCGTCGGTCCCCTTCCCTTCGTCCCGTCCTGAGGAGCTATGGTCGATCCTACTTATCCTCTGTTTCCTGTCTTTGCCTTCATCGGGTTTGTTCTCACCATTATTCCTCTTCCATGGCATCTTGAAGCTTGGAACTCTGCAACCTGCTACTATATGCTCTGGACGTCGCTCTCATGTCTGAATGAATTCGTCAACACCGTCGTCTGGGCTCACGACGCGATAGACCATGCACCCATCTGGTGCGAAATCTGTGAGTTCCCCTCTTTGTTCTTGATTATGCTGGCCTAATGCGCCTTATTGTCAGCGACGCGACTCACTATCGCTGCGTCTGTGGGCATCCCTGCAGCGGCAATGTGTATCAACCAGCGATTATACAGTATATCTCGGGTACAAGCTGTGATGGTGACGAGAGCAGAGGTGAGCCTGCAACCAACAGTTCATACGACCAGCTGATGAATATATTCTCGCAGAAACGACGTGCAGTACTCATCGATACTTTCGTATGCGTCTTGTTCCCACTGATTGTCATGGCACTATGTAAGTTGTATTCTATCTCGATCGCTATGGTACTGCCTCTGACATCGCATGCAGCGTACATTGTTCAAGGTCATCGCTATAATATTCTCGAGGAGCTGGGGTGCTTCCCAGCTCTATATAACACCCTCTTGACATACTTCCTCGTAAACTGGTGGCCGCTCGTGCTCGGCTTCATCGCATCTGTATACTGCGGTATGTAATAACGGCGTCCCCGTTGTGCACATGAGACTAACATTTGACTTTGTAGTCCTTACACTCCTCGAGTTCAACCGGCGCCGTGCGCAATTCAACGAATTCCTTTCATCAAAGAGATCCTCGCTCACGCTGGGTCGTTACTTCCGCCTCATGGCGTTGTCGACTACCTCTCTCCTTCTCATGATACCCATCTCGAGCTATGGCATCTACCTCAACGTGACGACGCAACCTCTCGGACCCTGGGTCAGCTGGTCGGACACCCACTTCGACTTCGGTCGCATCGAACAGGTTGCTGCCGTCATGTGGCGGAGCAGCCATACGTCCGTCGTCGTGCACGATCTCAACCGATGGCTGTCTCCTGCCTGCGCCTTCATCTTCTTCATGTATTTCGGCGTCGCCAGCGAGGCGCGGCGGAACTACAGCAAAGCGTACTGGTTCGTCTTAGGCAAGTTCGGCTTGAAACCTAAGACGCGCTCGGAGAAGAGTGGTCTTCAGTCTTTAGGGTATGTCATGTCCGTCCGTCCTTAGAGTCCGTACTGACAGGAGCGCATTTTCAGCAACGTCCCCTCGCCGATGAAGTTCACTTCTGCGTCGGAGTCTCTCCCTGCCTATGACTACCCGAAGCCCCCGCGCCTTGACACCACCTCGTCCTTCGCGTCCTCCGCCCCTTCCTTCCATGAAGAGAAGGATCTGAGCACGTACCGCAGCCTCGGTAGCGCGACCACGCTTCCGTCAGGAAACACGACTCCCATCTACGATCGTTTCGCGCGTAGGGACCCTAACGAGTTTCCCCAGGACGTTATCCCGCCTCTCCCTCCATTCCCCTTATCTCCTACTTCGCCCTCCGAGACCGCGGTGCGGTCGCCTACGGACTCTGTCTTCAGCCACGACTCCGAGCAATCGGCCGTTTCGCTGTCGTACACCGACATTGAGGCTGCGTATGGTGCGCGCGTGCCCTCCTTTGTATCGCTCGCCGTGGAGCAATCTTCGGAGCCCCCGACGCCGTTCCAGTTGCATCACACATCCACTTCATAGATCACTTCGGGCAAAGCGCGACATGCTCCCTGTATCTCTAGTAACCTTACCCTCCCCGTCTTCTACTCTCGCCACGACTTCATGCCTCCACGTTGATAATGTATCGCTAGTTTGATTATCTATCGCATGGTCTACGCCAGCCTCATGTGCGACTAGTATTTCTCCAGTTCGCACCTGAGCGAACCTGGTGGGCATCTCGAGCGAGACCCGCGGTGTCAGTTATCGTGTGCTCACGCGTGTGTCACAAGTCATGCCTTTTTGGCGGAATGTGACAAATCGCGCCGGACTTTGTGGCGCTGCAGTGCGCGTAGCTGCTGCCAGTGCCGCCATCAAGTTCACATGCCTCACGCACTCGCTCTTGGACGTATGAACTGGCGTCTGCTTAGTGGTACAAATGCAGTTCATCCGTCGACGTGACCAAGGTGCGATTGACTGACCTTGTCAACGGCTATATAAATTCTGATGCATAATCTTAAGTCAACTTGAAATCACAGGTAAAGGATCACCAGGCCAGAGAGTGGACGCCAGTGAGCGGGCTTGACCTTTTCCGACCGTATGCGCAATCGATGAGCTTGAGTTAGGCTCCCACTGCTCAGGGACCTCGTAAGCAAGAGCCTGGCGTCCGAGACATCACACGTAAGTCTGATTCTCGGCAAGGTGGAATGATTATCTATGCTATGGCGTCTCCCAACACAGTCTCTTCCGCCCTCATGTTCCAGAGGAAGACAGTTACAGTGACCCTGCACCCCATGAGCCTTGGGCTCTGGTGCGAGGCCTGGATTCTGATGGACCGGGGGACGGTATAGGCGGGAGACTTGGGGTGTCACGCCTGCCGACGCCGTTCAGTGCCCGTCTCCCTCATCTCCTGGAGCAGCGTCCACGCCTGGCCAGTATAAGATTTGCATATCTTGGGGCTGAGCGCGACAGCGCGCACCTGCGAGATTATTGCATAACACGCGCGCGCGACCTCTGCATACCTGCGCGCCTTCTGTTGCATACAGGGTTATGTGCTTTTGGCCCTGTGAAGGCGCGAACGATGGGAGCCGCGCTCTGAGCTCTTCAACTGCCGCGCCCTAGTATGCAGTGACCTATTATTCCTGGTAGCTCTTGCAGGGCTGTTAGGGTTGATTTAAGCCCTGAGACATGGAAGAAGCGCGCTCTGCCAGCGGCGCGCGCACACCAAGCCTTTGTAGAACGCAATTGTCGAACAATTGAGAGACATCTTATACCGGCAGCGGATCCTCGCACGATCGTGTAGTAGTAATCGACTCCCCCATTGTCCAGTATCTCAGCAGCTTTACGAGAGTACGCTCGACCATGGCGGCATGCGCGCGACCGGGCATTCACTGACCTTGTAGGGGGGTACTCCATATGACCCTGCAGCCTGGGGAACAATGGGGCACTCCCGCATTATTGCTCCCCACGTGCCCGGTACATGCCCTGAACGATTTCCCTTTCGGCTGGACAATCATAGAGCTCTTCCATAGCCTGAGACCGCAGGTGTAATCACCCCGTTTTCTGTCCTCACACCCTGTAAGCAGCAGCTGAAAAGAAATCCACCTACGATCGGAATGCCAGGAGGGTCCAGATTTGGGCAAAGGATTACCCGAATTGGACGGTATACGCGCCGGCCCGGTGCAGCCCGGGCGCCATCACCGCCCTGTTTGGCCTCGACTCGGTGTACAAAGCCCCGGCAGCCAATCGCAAGGCCCGGTGATTGTCGAGGGTTACTTTCAGCGGGCGGCCATGTCCCCTCCCTCAGTGCTTGTCCGCCCGTCGCCTTCGCTTACAGTGGAGTGCAAACAGGCCCGCGCGGGCCTCCTGATCCGCCTTCGGGTACTGACTGTTTATAAGCCTCGACCCGCAGATGAATGAGAGTAGCAGTAAACCCCCTCGACTACCCCGCTCTTGACATCTGCTCTTCGCCTGCATCTCCTCGCTCGCGACACCCCAGTCCTACCAGAGACACCCTACCATCGTCACCTCTTAGCGAAACACCGCACCAATACCTCACACTGCAATGGACGACTTCATCGACCTTTCGTCGTTCCCCACTCACCTTGAATCCCCTGCCATGAAGGGCGATCCTTCCAACGACACGCCCTTCCCTGGCCCTGATGGCGTACCGGTCAACATGGAGTATGTGCACGGCTCGTCGTCGTACTCCTGGTGCGTCATTGCCTGAACGGCCTCAGGCTATCTATATCTGTATATATTCGAGGTGAGCACCGTCTAGCCACCAAATAGTGCTGAAGACTTACCTGCTTCATCACAGTGCACAGAAGCTGCACATAATTTATATCGTGCCCTCTCTTTCGTCTTGCCGATCCTCCGACGCTCCTTCGACCTCTTTCGCGCCCCCTACCTTCCCCTCCTTACCTGAATACCGATGATACCCATGCATGACTGCTGTAAGTGTCTCCGTGTCTTCTGCGGAGCATCAGCCTGATCGTTTCGTCTCTAGCTCCCAACAGGGGATATGAGCAACGTACCGCGATAAATTATTCGCTTTCTCATCGTCGACGTCTCCACCCCACTCTCCTTCATATCCCCGGACGCGCTCGGTCGTTGTGCTTCTCGTTGCTGTCCTCTTGGCTGTGCAAACCCCCCGGTTGGGAGATGTGATGCATGTGTATCATAGCGGTGCTGCCAGTTATTTATTCGCCATCGCTGTATGTAGCCATACTGTTAGAGTTTCCAATACGATTCCCACCGTTGTATATCTCCCATATTTTGCCGGAACGGCGTTGGCTTCTGAGCTCGTCTGTTGGTCAAAACCATATTCCTCTCCTGAGTGTATAAAGGACTGCAGTTGCGAGTACAGAACTTGATCCTGAATGATGCCTTAAGCAGGGACGCCATCTATGGAGTTGTGCAGTGTCGCACACGTTGACTAGTTGATGTTCGAGCTCGTAGAAAGCTCCATGATATGCTCGCGATGTATTGCGAGAGCATCTACCGGATATTGGCACAGATAAGGAGAAAGCCTTCTGAACAACGTCCTCGGTATGAGATGCTCAGGTCGGCACGCGAGAGAGGTTCACAGTTGAGTGGGCGCGGGGCCGCAAGAGGAGCATCTTGTAGGAGTAGGAGTAGTCGAACGAACTCAAGCTGGCAGGATGGTCGCCTCCCTGAACTGAAGTCAATGCCTTATGTACTCTCCGTCTTAGCCACAGAGCTCTTAGCTTGGTGTTGAGCATGCCAATGGCTATGCCGACCATGTTCATTTCGCTAAGCGATATGAAGGAGAGCATCAACGCCTTGGCTTGCCGGAACTCAGCACCGTCATGCCGTCTCGGAGAGGGCCCCGTTCGAGCAGCGCTTCGCCAGGGTCGTCAGGTGCTTGCACGAGCGTTGGGCGCTACGCGCATAGCTGCTCTATTGTCCTTTAGCGCCCGTATCTTTACCTCTTTCTTTCGGGCGGTCAATGGACCCTTTGTGCCCATTGTCCTCCAACCATGGCGATTGTACATATGCCTTTTACAACTAAGCCGGGCCACACTCAGTGCCCCCCTCCGGATCGTATCCTTGCTCGGTCTCCTGCCCTGCCGTCGTTATGCGTTATCCCGTTTTCCCCGTCGGCGCGTTTTTCGCCGCTCTCCTCGTCCTAATACCTCTCCCTGCCCACTGGCGTTCTCGCAATGTCGCCACCGTTTCCATTATCTTTTGGCTGTTCATCATGGACATTATTGATGGCGTGAACACCATCGTCTGGGACAGCAACGTCACCAGGCATCTCTTCGTCTGGTGCGACATCAGTAAGTCTCAGCACGCCCAGTTATATCCCCGCCATGAACTTCGTCTTACCGTGTGGACCAATGACAGCCACTAAACTCACAATCGGGGCTTCCGTCGCGCTCCCTGCTGCAACTATGTGTGTGTGCCGTAACCTGGAGCTGGTGGCGTCGGGACGCGTCGCGCGTCTCACTCACCATGACAAGCGGCGCAAGATGCTCTTCGATCTGGGCATGTGCTTTGGCTTACCTGCGCTCATCATGGTTCTGCGTGAGTAGTGATCCGCTGGCATTCTTGAGCTATGAGGCTTACGAGACATCCGTCTCGGAACACAGACTACATCGTCCAGGGCCATCGCTTCGACATTCTTGAATTCGTGGGCTGTTTGCCTGCAACCTATTACTCTATTCCTGCTGTATTCATCATCTGGTTCCCGCCTCTATTGCTCTCAGTCCTGACGTCAATCTACGCTGGTGAGTCTGCAGCACTCAAATGCATGCATCTTGCTAACGATCTCGGCAGCCTTGGCTCTCCATCATTTCTTCCGTCAACGTCTCACGTTCGCCATGCAACTCAAGAACTCGAATTCCGCACTAAGCACAGGGCGCTACTTGCGACTTGTCGCCATGTCCATCCTTCAGATCGTTTGGCAGACTTCCCTCACTGCACTCACGATGTACGACAACATCTCCCCAGGTTTGCGACCCTGGACAAACTGGGCGGACGTACACTCCGACTTCGGTCGTGTTGACACGATTCCGCTGGGCGTATACCCCGTCTCCTACCAACGCCAGTTCTTCCTCTTCCTCTGGGTCATGCCCGTGTCGTCCTTTATCTTCTTCGTCTTCTTCGGCTTCGGAGAGGAGGCTATCAAAGACTACAAGAATGCCGTCCGGTGGATCCGTCGCGAGGTCCTCCGCCAAAAGGTCGACGAGCCACGATCTCCTTTGGAGGGTTCCTTCTTGAAGTACGTTACACGCGTGCCATTATGATGAGACGTGCATGTCTAACCCGCTCCTGCTAGATCTCCTCGGCCCACGTTAAACCCCGTCAGTTTCTCCAGCTACGATGCCAAGGACGACTGCACGTTGCCCGCATATAGCCCCTCGTCGACTACGGATCGCACGCTTGCCGGCTTCGAGAAAGAGAAGTTCGGCATCGGGGAGAAGATCACCACTATGCCTCTCGACATGTCGTCGTCTTCGGACCACGAGTACTCTCGACCTCGCCATAACTATGCGTCCAGCTCGTTCTCGTCGATCGCATCCTCTCCCCAGATCTACATCTCGGACGCGTACCCACCCCCTTCCCCGCCCGCTCCGGTCGTCTCCCTCCCCGTCCCTGCTTACCACAGGCCCTTCAGCCCACCGACTGTTTGCCCACTCTCGCCATCGGACCCTCCGCCCTCCGATGCACTGCGCGTCACCGTGTTGACCCGCACGGAGGTCGAACACATGGTGTGAAAGCCACACGCTCACGATGCTACTGAAACGCTTCGCTTTCCTTGTCCCATATTCTCTCTACACGTAACTCGCTTGCTCTGTATCGCTATCAGGTTGGACGCACATCGAACACACATCAGCTACCTAGCAGCGCTAGACTCGCTTTCGTCTCTCCTTACTCATCCTTGTCCTCTCGCACGATGATCCTAAGCTATCGTTAATATCTCTCTTTGCGAATGTATCATTAGCTTGTTGCAATCAAATGCAGTGCTTCATCATCCACCCTGAGTACAATTCGGCCCCCATGAGCATTATCTCTGGTGTTTAGTATTGTCCCTATAGATGCGTATACAAGTACTAGTGGGAGTCTCTGAGACGTCCATTGTCCGAGTGGCGATGCAGCTGCGGTGTCTCGACCGCATTTGGTTAAATGCTTGTCAAATTTGGGAGGCTGAGGGTCAACTAGCATCGCGCGGCCACGCCGCCGCATGTTCACTGGTGGACAATGTCCGTATAGCGGCCCCAGACCCTCTTCAGCTTCACCGGCCTCTCGGACCATTGATCTCCACCATTGTCCGGTGCGTGGCCGCTGGTTGGACTCCGGCCGTCGACGCGGGTATATAAAGGGGCCTCTCTACCACCCGTTTGCTCACCAATGTAAACTCCCAACCCTTCGCACTTCGACTTCACCTGTATATCGACAACACTTCGCGTCTCACCGTCGTCACCACACCTCACTATACCTCCACGCTACACCTCACTGCGATGGACAGCTTCACTGTGTTGATCTCGCTGCTCGATCCCGTGAGCACCCAAGGCGATCTGGCTAGTACCGACTTCGTCAGTCGGGATCGCGAGGTCACTCATGGGACTTCCTCCTACTCGTGGTGCACCATTGCCTGAGCCAAGTACGCTTCTCCCGTTTTTACTCCACTTCGATCCGCGTCAGTGAGTGGCATTGTCCTACAGCTGCGGCCGCAAAACGCACTAACCCCCGCCCTGTCCGCTTCCTCCCAGATTTTCGACCGAGACTACGCGATTCCTGACATTCGCCCTTCGACTTCTCCTTTGTAACGCTTATTTTACCATCCATGCGCTCCTGCGTGCCTTCAAGTTCGACTCGCCGCTATTTATTCTCGTTCGCTTTCTCCAACGACGATGTACCTCCACACTCCTTGACCCGTTATCCGTCTTTGCCAACTCTGAGGCCATCCTCCACTCTCTCAAATTCCTCGCATTCTATGCAGCCAGACTCCCTTAGGCTGAGGTTCTGTACCACCATTTTTGTGACCATGTATTTGCGTTAGCTTTTGCTTCGCCGCTCCTGTTGTACGTTACCGGAAGAAGTCAAGCGCCGAATGTATTGCTTTGTGTTCAGATAGACATCTCTGCTGCAAGCATCCCCGGCACTCGCGTATGGTTCGTGGCACCATAGCGACTCGGAGGCATACGCGCGGATGAACCGCGAGGAAGTATCATCTCTGCCGGTGGCGAGCATCCTGTAATAACGCCGCCAAGAATATGCTGAAGTCCGCCCTTAGCCTGACGCTGTCTCGCCGCCCATATCTATACAGTCTTCGAAAACCCTACCGGGACTGGCTCGGCGAACGGTGAGCGTAGAGCTCGGGTGGAGATTTAGGTATTGACGTTTACTGTCATTGTTGCCGCTCTGTGTTCCGCCTTCTGGCTATAATCCACAGACTGAATAGTGTAGCTGAATCTTGCAAATCAGCCCGTGTTTGGCTGTGTGTTCGCGAAAGGGACTGGGCACATCTGAGCCACAAGCGCAATCGAGTATGTCGACTCATATAGGTTGGACACAGCTGTGCGAAGATAAAAAAAATATCGATACAATCCAAAGCTCCAACACTGATACAGAGGCTACACCACAGCTCCGCCGTGAGGGAAGTGTCCAGGTCTCCAGTTCCAATCTCCACGGCCGACCGGTGAATAACGAAGATGATAACTTAGCGCTACGAGGGGCGCAAAGGCGAGGCGCAGGAAACGTTCGAGTAGATACCGTGCCGCACGGGCTGCTCGGTTGATACTCTATACCCATGCACTATGATCAGTCATGAGATATTCGGCGGATTGGAGGTACTCACCGAAGCGTCGCAAGGCTCAGGCGATAACGCAGGATCCATGGTTTCCGACGGTTCCAACGCGGTCACCCTCGACAAGAACGGTCTCGGCGGTATCGTCCTCGGGGGATTCGGGGACTGCGGGTGCGATGGTGAAGAAGGCGTCCATTGCGTGAGTTAAGAATGGCGCGAGGGTCAAGCAGGAGGTTGCTTGTACAGGAGCGGTTCTTCGAGGGGCAAGTTCGCTATGAGCCTTTTCCGAGGATACGCCCAGGGATATATATGCTGTTCTCCCTCTCTCTGCGGCATGGCCATAGGTAGCTCTCGAGGATGTCCCTGCCGGACGCCACAGCTAACAATAAGAAGCACCGGTCCGAGCGTATGCATGGACGTGACAGGCCCAACTCAACTGGGCGCGTCCTCGGCGGAGGTCCGTTCGACGTGACCACATTCCTCGCCCTCGTGTCTTGTCAAGCGCGAAAGTGTATAATCATACCATATTCGATGCCATTGAGAGCTGGCAAATCTCCTTCCGCGAGGATGTTCAGGGGTGGCTCATTTTGCCACAGGCGATTGGTCTATTGTGTCGATTGTCGATATCGTGGATGAAGCGTCCGATCGAGTTCCAGCCGTCGGCAGCTTCGAGGACCGGTCCCCCTACACCGGAGTACGGGTGCAGAGATTGCCAGATACTTCTCAATATGCGGAATGCGCATCTGCGCTTCCCGACGGCACGGAAGCAAAAGGCTAAAATCCCTGAGTCCCATCGTCATCCTGTTGACTGACGTTAGCATCTTCGTAATAGCGAAGGTGGAACCACTTCACCGTGCATGCGATGCGACCGGATCATCAAGTATGTATATTCATGCATTTGCGTAAATAATCCTGGTTTGCATAAGTGTGCATACAAGCCTTTCAATGTTGCGTTGTACTGTATGCGCAGTCGTGCGCCCTGTACATATCAATAATGAGTTTCGGGCTGGGGCATCGGGTTGTTGGCCGCGACGCCGCTCAAAAGAATGGTGCTAAGTAATGCCCTGTACAACTAATCGTGATATCAATGTGCCTTCGTGCAAGGAAGTGAGGCAATTTAGAACGAGGAATATCATCGCCGTGACGCATAAGTTCAGCAATTGAACAAGACCAAGGCTGAGACCGTCTTGTGGATGCCGCCAACCGGCGCCACGTGGCGAATGAGCGCTCACAGGACTTGGACGCTGCAGCCGCCGACCAAGTTGAACTCGTTCGCCTTGTTGCCAACGTCGATTGACTTGCACTTCCTACGCCCTGCATGCCTTGTACGGGGCGCACAACGCAAGGAAATTGAACGCGGTAAGTACATACATGCCGGATCTTATAGTGAACCATGTACGCCGGTGATACAGACTCAGACTGTCGCCACATACCAGTGTGGCGTTCAGGTGCACAGGCTGTGGACGACAATACGACGTTGGAAGCGATTCTGACAGGTCAATCCACTCATGTACGTCAGCAGCTATTGACGTCGAATTTACTCATATATGCCGCGCGGTCATCGTTCACGCTATCCAGGCTGACTATGGGCAGAGTAACTTGGTACGCGACTAGTCCCACTTCAACTCTCGAAGCAATCGCTTTGAAACCGAAAATGCCATAAACTGACTAACGCAGACCCTTGGCGGTCATCGTAGACAGGGAACCGTGGTTGCTACTTCCGACCTCTTTCTCCGAACCGGATCATCCATAGAAAACGAAGACAATAATGATATGTGGGCTAGCAGCCTCGAAAGAACGAAGAGTTAAAATCTGCGGTGGTGCGCGGTGTGGTGGGTCACGCAGATGCACAGTCTGCAAATGCAAGCGTCAAGACGTGCTACAGAGTCAGTCCGCAAGGCCTACCAGGCAATGGTGCAGGAGCCATGATCTCCGTTAGTGCCAGTACCGTCATAAACGACGGGGACGTCGGGCGGAGCCTCGACAGGGACGGCTGGAGCAATGGTGAAGAAGGCGTCCATGGCGAGTGTTTGTGTGCAGATGAAGTGGGAGAGCGACGTCGGGGAGTGACTTCGTTGGTTCGTCACCTCGGATCATCAAAGTATTTATGCTGAACAGCTGCCTTCGGACGTTATCAGATGCGCCCTGTGTATCGTCGAGGAAGATTAAAGACGGTTATGTCAACGGTGCGCACACCGCGGGGCCTTCAGCCATATGTTGCCGTGCTTGCGCTTGTCTGATCGGCTTTGTTTCGCAGTTCTTGTTGGCATCTTAGGGGTTGGGCTTGCCGTCGGCGACCTACAGACATTATTTCGAGCCGGCCTGAGGCGCGAAACGATACGGGCCTAGGGGCTCCTGTCCACAGTCGCGCCGTCTGTTCTCAGATACCGTTGTGCGGTGCCACAGAAGAGTGGGCTGTCCGGATGTTCCGCCCCGCGCCCCGCGTGTCGGTCGGTATGTTCTCTCGCCAGTTCACACCTAACTTAGC
Source organism: Cubamyces sp. BRFM 1775 (assembly GCA_022385745.1). NCBI lineage: Eukaryota > Fungi > Basidiomycota > Agaricomycetes > Polyporales > Polyporaceae > Cubamyces > Cubamyces sp. BRFM 1775. The sequence continues at coordinate 102,132 of MU278468.1, read as the reverse complement.
AATTATGTCAGCTACTTGATGCATATGCAGAATGGATAGGATTGTGACAGTACGTGTGGTGTACCATCCCATCCTAGCGCCCGGTCGTATGAACTCACCAGATGGTGCTTACAGGTGGGCGCTTTGGCAGTGCGGGACTCGGGTAGCATGGGCCATTTTGCCTCCTCCTGTCCATGCCACATTCCGGCTCTCGTTAGAGCAAATGCTGCGACACAGAATTGTGGACCTCCGGTGCGTCATCGGAACTCTTTCATAGACCACACCGACGTCCTCGAGATCGAGGATGGACCTGTGCCTGGTCCGATGTCGTCGCCGCCGGGATGGATTGCCGACACGTCGTTGATGACTCGGCGGCGTTCCTTCGACTCAGGGCTATCGTCCTCCTCGATGCAAAGATAGGATGGATAGAACTCTTCAAGCCCCCGTTCACAATAAAGAGTCCAGACGACTCTGCTCTTCGGGGACGTTTATTGGCTCCAGACCGTGGCGCCGTTCCCAAAATGGAAGGGGTAGTGTTCGCGACTTCCTGCGGGCGCCTCTTTCTTTTGTCTTTGCCTCGGGGAATCTCAGGCATGCCAGCATCGACAGCCTTCATCTAAGCACGGGTCTGTGGGCGCGCGTGAATGCACGCGACGTCCTGGGGCTCGGCTGGGATGAACGAGGCTCGATATCGGTCATCATGCATGACCCGCCGGCTCGCCGGCCCCAGTCATGCGCTGGCCATCCTGGCAGCGTCTCCCGCGGATCAATTACTGGCCGGTGCAACACAATAACGCAGGATCAGTGGCTCTTAGTGCAGGTCACTCCATTGATAATAAGGTGGGATACCCGTTAGGTACGTATTGAAAAGCTCGGGGGCAAAATTGCAGCTGCTATCTATAACTGTTCATGTATCACCCCCGCCATGCCTGCGCACCAGCGTAGCGCTGCCGGTTCTCTTCAGGCAAGAATATAGCACGGAAACGTGGTCAAGTACCGGGCTGCGGCGTCGGGAGGCGAACAGCATCTTCGAGCGGACGTACAATTGCACGCGATATCGGATGGTGACTACAGGCGACGGAGAGTGCAATGTCGCGATGGGAGCTGACGCGCGCGCAGCCCGGGCGGGCAATGTCCAGGGAACGTGCTTCCGCCGGACTATTGTCTTGTCGTCGCGATCTGTGCCTGCCGTCGTCCCGTCCTGGCAGCGGCCACACAAGCATGATACGCACGCTTTTACACCCGCGTCTCCACGTCCTACATAAAAGCGCGGCGGGCGGGCCTCGGGGCTGCAGCGAACTCACCAAACTGACAGCACTACCTCCCCGAAGCCTACCGAGCGGGCACACGCGCGACAAGTGCTCTGCTCTTCTGCTACTGCTGCTGCTCTGATCTCTGTGCACACTCAACCCTCTCGTGCCTCGTCGCTTGCAATGGACGCGTTCTTCACCATCGCCTCACCCGTCCCCGCAGAGGAGCCCGCGGCCTCTGAAGCTGACTCTATCTTCGCCGATCAAGACCGTCTTGGTACGGTCGGGAACCACGGCTCATGCGTCATCGCCTGAACACAGGTGATGGCTTCTGCGACGCTCTCGTCGTTCTCCTCCGAGGTAAGCATTCATCGCACTCACTACATACCAGCATACAGTCGCTGACGATCCTCTACTCGCAGAGCGCCACTCGACCTAGTCCGAGTGAGAAAGACCTACCCTACAACCCTCCTACCACCCTACCACATCTCTCGTAATTGCGAGACCCCATCCCTTCCTCCCCGCGAAACCATCCTATCCACATACCCCTACACATCCCTACGACCTGTTCCCCGCCATTTGGCGACCCAGGCTCATTATTGCGGCATCCGCGCACTTTCGTTTTCCGCGCCGGCTCTCCCGCACCCTCCTGCGCTCCCCCGCGCCAGACCGCGCCAGCGCCACACACTCGTTCTTCGCCCCTCGTGTCCTCTTTCCCCGTTCTCGTTCTCCATCAGCCCCTCAGTACCCTTGACGATTTCCCGACCCGACCAGCGAATGCCCCTCAAGCCTTTCGATCAGGGCCCTTCCTCCTCCGTCCCCCTCCCCACCTCTATCTCATCCTCAGATTGTTTCTCCTCGGCTTAATACGCCAGCCTACGACGATATCAACGACCCGGATTACGACCCCATGTTCGACATAGCAGCCACACGTGTAGCATCATCACCACCATTCGACCAGCCATCTCAACTCTTATGTATGTTTATGTACTCCCGCCCTTCCCCTTCCCGCGACTCCGCCTACCCCTCCCACACCACCACACCACCTCTCTCTTCGTTATCCTCGACTCGGGTTCTCTCGGACAGTAGATGTCGTTCCGCAACGGCGGCGACGACGGGGCTGGAAGCAGGGAGAGGAAGGAGGGTTGGGATTAGGTTGAGCGAGTAGCTCGGAAGGAGAGCGGGAGTTGTAGCGATAGTAGAACAGTGTACGTACGAGGGCCACCTGAGGCGCAGGCGGCTCCCTTGGCCAGACGGACTCCTCCCCACCGGACAGGCGTCGTCTTCCCGCTTATTGTGTACGATTTGGTTCTTCCTTCAAGTTCTCCTTCAGAGACGATTTTTGTTGTTGTTTTCATCTGGTCTCCCTGACTTCTTTGACGTGTTTTACGTTGTTGTATAGACGTACGCCGCGACGCCGCCTAGCTTTTGACGTATATCACATCACGCGTACGGAACGAGTTGTAGAGGGGTTTCTCTTTCTTTGCCCAGCTTTTTGTTGTATATCTGTACCTAGTTGCTCATGGGCCCATGATTGATATACGAGTTCGCGGAACCAAGCCAGGGTCGCGCTGCAGCATGTTCTCACAACCGATGAACCCTTCAGCTTCGACACAACAGAAATGAGCGCAACACAATGCGCAGGGCGAGTAGCAGTCAACATGATACAATTAGTTGTGGTGGGCTATGGATACAGGATACAAGAGTGTTATACAATGTCGGTGTCGTAGACGACGGCTGACAATACGTGCTCTGAGCGAAGGCCTAGGGGTTTACTGCGGCTTGTTCCAGTTCTGCTGCGTCTCGCCCTTGTCCCGACGGACGTTCCCTGCAACGACGAGTTCACCGTCAGCATCGGTCTTATATCGGCGAAAAAGCAGGAAAGAGAGAAAGGGAAGGGAAGGGAGAAGGCGCACTCACCAGCCGTCTCCTGCTGCCGATCGCCCGTCAACGCGCCGACGACGGCGTCCTTGCGCCCGCCGACGCGGTCCTTCGTGCCCTCGGCGTAGCCCTTGGCCTGCGCGGCGTCGTACTCGGCCTCGCCGGCCGCGTGCTCCTGCTTCCCGGACTGCGCCCAGGACTGCGCGCCGGTGAGGTTCCCGAACGTCTCCTTTGCGGAGCCCTTCATCGAGTGCCACTGGCCGGTGGTCTTGCTGTTTGTGGGCGCGAGGCGTGGTGTTAGTGTCGATTCGGGAGCTAGCTGTTGGGATGGGGAAAGGGGCTTACTTGGGGCCGTTGTTCTCGTTGTTGTAGGACATGTTGATGAATTTATGAGAAGTATGCGTGGGTTGGTGGTATGATATGAAGTTCGTGAGGATGTAAAGTGTTTGCTGAAGGCCCTCCTCGCCGTCGCGCAGCCTGCTTTATATCCTGCGACGATGCGTATGACGTTAACGCTTGGCGCGGTGTCGGTGATGCATGAGCGCACCACCGCGTTGGGGACAGACGCGTACGCGATGGTGCGTATGCTGCTAGAACTGTTGGTACTGGTGGCGGTTGGCGCGCCTTGGTGGCGCGGGAGATTAATCGATTACCTCCGAGTGGGTAGGTAGAAATCATATGCTTTGCCGTACGTCTGTCGGCATTCCGTGATTCATGCGTGTTGCAAGATGTGCTTGTCGGTCATCGTGGGATGAGTACTTGTGAACTGAAACTCGCGGGACTTCGCGCGTACACAAGGACGTGCAGAGGTGGCTGTGAGTACCACTGAAGGGTTTATGACGTCATACCTAAAAGCGGCAAGTATTCGCGTCCAACGAGATGTATTAGTGAGCGCTTCAAGATCGGTAGTATGATTGACCTAAATGAGAGCAGTAGTAGTAAGTGGTAACTACAGCACGGACATGAGGAACAGACTAGAGCTTCTGGCAAGGAGTAGTAGAAGTAGCAAGTGTGGAAGCAAAGCGAGCGAGTTGGTAGAAGGAGCAGTGCGGTCACATACGATGCGAGTAGGGAGAGTCGGGGATGGCGGCATTTGCGACGGGTGTTGAGGGATACAAGAAGGTAGTTGAGAGTACAAATCTGAGGACAGAGCATCAGTTAACTATCCCACTTGCGAGTGAAGGTTCAGCGCATACACTCACCAATGGATACATTCACATGCTGATGGTACAAGTCCTGAAGTTTCCCGCTACGCATGCCTCTGCAGGTCTCCATGTCCCTCATGAGACCCAGCAGAGGACATCGGCGGGTACACATGGTCGTCCTCCGACGTCGCCGTCCCGCTCAGCTGCATCCTCATCACGAGCGGGTCCGTGTCGCTCGTCCCCCCGTCCCGATTCGGGCTCCTGCCCATCATCCCCGCCCCGACGCCTACCATCCTCCCCGCGTCGCTCACCCTTCCGAGGTCTTCTCCTATGCTCGTCGGTACGGGGGCCGAGCGTGCTCTGCCCGCTTCGAGGTCTTGGTACCGCGGTAGCACGTCCTTGTCGTCGTACTCGGGCAGGTTTTCTTCAGGGTCATCTGGGTGCGTGATCGGTCCTCTGCGGCCCATGGCGTCAATGTCCCCCGCGTACGTCCGCCGACCGCGCCCTCGCCTGGGTCTCTGTGCAAGTGGTGCAGGGGCGGAGAGCGTTTCGACGATGAGCGACGCTGGGGGCGCGCGCGTTGGTGGGAGCCCAGTTGTGCGCGGCACGGTGGGCGGGCGAGCGGTGGGGACGGAGTGCTCGGTGTGTGGGTGTGAGTGGATGCGGAAGAAATGACTGAGGGGACGATTTTCGCGGCGTAGACAGAGCACTCTGTTTGGGACGCACGGAGGAGTTAGACAGGCTTGAAAAGCGATGGGGAAGGGGGTGGATGGGACTTACCTCCACATAGAGAATGCGAAGATGAGCGCGATGGCGGCGACGATGAGCGCGCCCTCGACTGCACTCTGCAAGATGCGGCGAATGGGCTGTCAGTCGGAGAACCACGGATGGTGATAGGACGTGCCCAGTGAACTGACCTTCGTGAACTTGAGGTCACTTGACGTCTCTGGGTCGCAGGATGCACAGTCCGTTGGAGTGGGAAAGAAAGGTGAATCGCTGGTTGTTGAGCTCGCGGTGGACGATGTCTGTGCTCCCGTTGGTGTCGTTGACGGTAGATCTCCTTGGGTTAGAGAGTCCGCTGGGATGAAAGCAGCAGCGTTGGTCGCGCGTACCGCCAATCCGAGCGAGCGATCCGGAGCTGGGGTGGGCATTGCGATTCGGTCCTCCGCGTGAATACGAGACAGTCTGAGCACGCGCACGTCTGGCATGGCGAGATATGATATATACAGGTAGATTGTGTTCGTTGCGCAAGGTTCAGAGAGAGATGGAGCGCGTCGAAGTTGTTCGAGCTCTCAGGCTGCAGCGTGCGGCGAGAGAGGGAGACAAGGAGACCATGGAAGCCGGAGAGAGAGCACGTCGTGCGGCACGACCAGAGTGACAGCAAGAACGAGGAGCGGAAGTTGTGAGGGTGAGAGCAAGAGTTGATGGACGCCTCAAAGTCTGAGCAGCCGTCGAAAGTCCCGGAGCCTCGTACTGGCAAAAGTCAAGAGCGTCCCAATCGACCGTCTTCTGCACTCCCTCTTCCCTCCGCAGCACGTCCGCAAGTCTCTGTCACATCCAGTCACGATGACCTCATACCTTGTGCGTGCTCGTGACCATCGTGACGGCGAGGACGTGACAAGAAATCCTTGGACGCGAATAGGCGCCCATAACCGCTTCAGTGGCTTTCGACCATGTTGCCCACCGCTGTCGTACAGGGTGGCCGCTCCGCCTGGAAGGGTACGTTCCTCATTTCAACTGTATGCGCGCAGAGATGCTAACAGGATGTATACGTAGGTCCGTACTTTGTAGCGTTCCCGAACCTGCGCCAGGCGTTGGAGAACAACATCGCGATTAAGACGCAGGCACGGTCGTGTACCATCTTGCCCAACTTTATTGGGTACGTTGTCATCTCGCCCAGTTATGTGTGTCTTCTCATTATCTCACGGTGCTTTATGTGACGCTGTAGAATCCGCTTCATGGTTCATAACGGGAAGGACTACGTCCCAGTGACGGTGACGCAGGACATGGTCGGGCACAAGCTGGGCGAGTTTGCGATCACACGGAAGAGGTTCACGTACAAGTGCGTATATACAGTCCTCTTCCGCTGTATGCTTGCTGATTGAGTTTGTAACGTGTTACAGGGCGACGAAGAACAAGTAGACTGCTACACTACTACTCCTCACCACTACACTGTTTTCGCTCGGGCGCTGTATCTATTCTACCTCCCTGCTATCGCGTAATTTCTCGCTTTTCCATCTCCAAGCACCCTCGTTGACTTGCGAAGTCTTGGAGAAGAAACGTTCAGGGTGTTCATGCTACACTCTCAAGGTGTTCCTGTAAGTCGACGTGTCTCTGCTGACAGGCTCACATGCGCGAAGTCTGTCCAGCACAAATCTGTACCACCAAAAAGCCCAACATCAGGCCCCGAATCTCCTATTGGACCTCTCGTACTGCTCCGGACATACGCACCTTGTCGGCATCCTCAAGCGGCCGGCAACACCGTCTCTCAGATTTTGAGCGCTCTGACCACTTGTCTGGATGGTGCGGAATGCGTATCTCACAACCTTGTATCCCGGGGGAGGTTAGGCCAGGCCCTCAAACCTCTGTGCCATATATGCTGTCGATTCCGGTACCGAAGACGTCAAGCGTACGGCATAGGTGGCCGTAACCGGAGTAAGCAAGAGCATATGGCTTCGCTGTTATCGTAGGCCGGTGGAATACCATGTATACGCTGTAAGGTAGGACTTATCCTGCTGTAGTGTTCTGACTGTATGCGCGCAGATGCCGATTCAAAAGGCCTCCCGTTGCGCCTTAACCTCCCTTACGAACACGATTCTGTGACGCTCCACAGTTGCGACTCGCAGGTGACATCTCGTTGGACCAGGCAGCAGTGCGTTTTCGCCTGGAAAACGATGCATTATGCCCCACTGACATGTACGAAGTCCGCTTTAGCCGATGGGGTGGCGCTTATGCTCGTACTTGTGCGGTAGGGACTGTCCTACCATGGTGCGCTGACTGTATGCGCGCAGATGATATCGATGGCTCTTCCACAGGCCTGTCCTTACACCCTTGGGATGTACATACCTCAAAAGTATAGCCTATGGGTCCCGTCAACACCGGTTGTACGTGGATCCTTCGTCCGTCCGAATGCGACGTCCGCGGCCACGACGACTCCTTGCTCAACCTGAAGCCAAGCGGGGATATGAATTCCACGAGAGATATATCACATAATTCGGTAGGTACGCTTTACCTGTCATCTTGCCCTTCGTATGTATCAGAGGCTGCTGCGCTCTGCCTCATCGTCTATGGCCTGGCTAAAGCTGCTCAAATTTTGATTTACACAGCTCTACACATCGTGCACTACAGCATTGCCAATCACTTGGAACGATAGGACCAGAAGCGTGAATCAGCAGTCGAGTGAGTCCCCGACTCTTTTAAGTTGCGACTCGTTTGAGATGTCTCATTGATCCAGGCACCAGTACTGTTCTGCCCAGAAAGCAATCCACTTATAAGACGCTCGCTAAACGTCGACCTCGTGAGTTGCTGTATTGTCCCCCATTCCCTCCCATACTGATGGCATACCCGACAAGACACCTGCCATCTGCTGATAGACGTCTCGCAGTCCACCCACAAGACCCACGGCGGAGCGGAGGTTCCGAGGCTTCTACGGATTGCTGATCGTCGCAGTCCCTCCGTCCTCAAGACGTTCTCATCGCGATAGGAGGCCTTTCGCGAGTGCGCCACTAAGCCGGAGGCACGGGGTGCCTCTGATGATGGCTCGCAGACGGGATTGCACAGGTCGGGATGATACCCATCGATGCATCAGCCCCGTCTGCTCGCTGTGCATTCCATCTCGTTTGCAGACCACGGTATTCCCAAATCCCCGATGGACGACCGCAGAGAGAATGCGGGCGATGGTTGAGAACTGTAGTGTGTGTATGTGGGTTCGAGCAATGTTTAACGACATACGCTGTATGGTATTCTGGCATTGAGGAACTCGGAAAAGGTGGAAAGAACGAAAGAGCAGGCGTGGTTGCCGTGACAATAGTACGGCCCTCGGTTAGATCCGGGCAAAGGCTTGGTCACCCAATCGCTGAATTGGGAAGGCGGATGGGAACATTTGCACGGGCCACAACCTCAAACAAAGCCAGCACGGTCCATTTGCTTTCGCTTTCGTTGCTGCTTTGCTCTTCGCTGCTCATCGCGAGGCTCAGCACGCTCCACGCCTTCTACGACGACCACGACTCTGTTGACGACGACGGATAGGAGCCTTACGACCATCTTTGCACCCGCCCCCATCGCACTGCCCGTCGGCCGTGCCTTATCCTCTTTCTAATCGGTGCTCGGTCTCCCGCCCGCCCCTGGCCCATCTCTGCCCTTGCCCATCCCCCTCTGCTCCTCGCACCCGCACAGCACCTTGCTAGGAGATGGCGCACTACCAAGTCACCGCGACGTCCCTGACGCCGACGCGCCCCGCCCCCGCCGCGCCCGGCCGGCGCAACGACGTGCTCGCCAGCTCCGGCTACAGCTCCTCGTTCTCGGTCGGGATGTCGTCCCCCTCGAGCTCAGCGTACGCGCAGTCGTACACCGGCATCGGCGGATCCCCCGATCGCAACTCGGGCAGCGTCAACAGCTCGAACGTCGTCCGGAGCGGGACCGTCAACGTCAAGGAGGAGGGCCTCGTCTCGTTCTTGTGGCGCCCGAAGTGGTTGGTCTTGAAGGAGTACACGTTGTCGATTCACAAGAATGAGGTGAGTGCTGGTGCTTTTCTGCAAGAGGAGGCGCAAGGCTCGTCGCTATATTCATGCGCTTCCGATAAAGACCGAGCGCAATGCTACAGTCCCTAGGTTGAGCCATCTGTTTACTGACATTCGTTTGCAACATCTAGTCATCGTCGCAATCCCAGACCCTGATCAACTTGTCCGACATCGCCAACATTGAACGTACAGACCTCAAGCCTTACTGTCTACTCCTGGAGACCAAGGATAAACGAATCTACTTCTCACTAAAGAGCGACGAGGAGCTCTACGGTTGGCAGGATGACATCTACTCGCGAAGCCCCCTGATGGGCGTCAGCAACCCTACGAATTTTGTACATAAAGTCCACGTCGGTTTCGACCCTGTGTCTGGCGCGTTCACGGTATGCACAGAATCCTTCCACTACAGGAACGTGCCTGACCTGTCTTGCAGGGCCTTCCAGACGCATGGAGCAAACTCCTTACCAAATCTGCAATCACCCGAGAAGACTACGCCAGGGACCCGCAGGCTGTGCTCGATGTGCTCGAGTTCTACACGGACCACCAGAAGCGTGAGATGGAGGAACTCGGATATGGCTCTCGTGTCGGTGGCAGCAACAGCTCGTTTGCATCCTCCTCTACGCTTTCGCCTTACTCGGACAGCTCCAGCGCACCCCGTTTCAACGCTGGTACTGGCCTTGGCGGTGCGGGCATGTCGTCCAAGATCTCGCCTCTCAACGAGCGCCCCGCGATGAAGCGTCAGGACTCGGCACCTGCGCATCTGAACGGCGATGCAGTCAACGGAACACAAGCTGCGCTCGCGCGGGCGGCGGAAGTTGTAAACGGATCACACATCCAACACGCTAACACTGTCTCCGCGGCGCAGACAAACCCTGCGCTGCGCTCACCGATACCCCAGATGACGCCTGGACAGCTCCAAGCGTCTCGCCCTGCACCTGCACGACCTCTCCTTTCGGCCAACCGCCCGGCGCCTCCTGCACCAGGCGGTGGAAAGCCTCCATTGCCCGACCACTCGCCCTCGTCCGCTGAGCTGCGTCAGCGTGCTAAGGCGCAGGGACCTCCTACAGAGACACAGACGACGAAGCCTCCAGGGCTTCTCCAGCAGCCTGAGCGCAAGGACTCGCTTGACCGCGCGGGTGCTGCACAGAACGGGAACCGGCCGAACCTTGTCCCCGCCAAGTCCTCTCCTGCTACTGGCCAACCTGTCACGCAGCCCGCGAATGGCCCGGCAGGCGCGACAGCAGGCCCGCCTCCCGTCAAGCCTCTGCAGACGACCAAGAAGCCGCAGGGCCCGAAGGAGCAGCCGGCTGTCACTGTGACCGCACCCGACGGCGACGAGAAGAGCGGGAGCGTGGCGGCGGCGGCAGCAGCGCTCGAGAAGCCCAAGGAGAAGGAGAAGCGTATCAGCACAATGAACGAGGCGCAGATCATGGAGAAACTCCGGAGTGTGGTCAGCCAGGACGATCCCAAGGCGCTCTACAGCAAGATCCGCAAGGTCGGTCAAGGGTGAGTGTTCTCTGCCTTTCCGTCTCCCAGTTCCTGTCCGGCGGATCGGTTCCGGCCGCGGCGTTGGCGAGGTTGAACGGCTAGCTGACGCGTGAACTCCGACAGTGCATCGGGTCACGTCTACGTTGCGAAGACGCACGCCACAGGGAAGAAGGTCGCGATCAAGGAAATGGACCTGTCGAACCAGCCGCGCAAGGAGCTCATCGTGAACGAGATCCTGGTCATGAAGGAGTCGCAGCACCCGAACATCGTCAACTTCCTCGACGCGTACCTCGTCAAGAGCAACGAGCTCTGGGTCGTTATGGAGTACATGGAGGGCGGTGCGCTCACCGATATCATTGAGAACAACACGCTCGAGGAGGACCAGATTTCGAGCATCTGTCTGGAGGTGAGTTCGACGACCTGTGTCCACGATGCGTGGAAGTGTTCAGGCATCTAATTCTGGCGGGGACACAGACGTGCAAGGGTCTCGGCCACCTGCATAGCCAATCTATCATTCACCGCGACATTAAATCGGACAACGTTCTCTTGGATGCGCAGGGTCACGTCAAGATCAGTACGTCTATTCCTCTATTCCCCATCCATTCCATGGCAGTACTGACATATCTAATCACAGCCGACTTCGGTTTCTGTGCCAAGCTCACTGATCAGAAGTCGAAGCGCGCGACGATGGTGGGCACTCCGTACTGGATGGCGCCCGAGGTCGTGAAGCAAAAGGAATACGGCGCAAAGGTCGACATCTGGTCGCTGGGCATCATGGCGATCGAGATGATCGAGAACGAGCCGCCATACCTCGACGAGGAGCCCCTCAAGGCGCTGTACCTCATTGCGACCAACGGCACGCCGACTCTGAAGAAGCCCGAGACGCTCTCGCGCGAGCTGAAGAGCTTCCTCAGTGTTTGCTTGTGCGTTGATGTCAAGAGCCGTGCGACTGCAGATGAGCTGCTTCAGGTGAGAAGAAACGCCCGTGTTCTGATGGCCAACTATATCTGACGCATACCTTTTCAGCACGAGTTCTTGAAGAAGGCTTGTGCGCTCTCTGGGCTCGCGCCCCTGCTCCGCTTCCGGAATAAGCAGGCATCATGAGTTCCCCGCACGTTCTCTTACGAATGGTCTTGGATGGATACTTGGTGGGTTAGAGTGTGTGTACACTTCTTGTGTGTTCAGTTTTGGACGGTCCGCGTCCGTCCCCGGGACTCCCTTACACTTCAGCTGTGGCGGGGCGGACGGAGAGGGACTCGCTGTGCTCGTTTGTCGCGTCGTGCGTCCGTGTCGTCGTTGCCGTCGCCCGCAATATTCCCCCCCCCCCTTGCACACCTGTCGTTGTGTCTTTTACTTATCTATACCGCGTCCGCGTCGGCATCTGGGTTCTTCATCTTCACACGTTCACATCGGCATACCTCTTACGTACCACCACCACCTCACGATCATCCGACTCCCGTTCATGCAGTACTAGTAGTGCATCCAAGCCGTCCACTTCTCCACCCTTCCCCTCAAACCCGCAGCGCAACGCCCCTCCCGTAGTAGCTCTAGTCCTTCCCAGCGTCCCTCTGCGCTTTTCGTGCTTGTTACCACCCTCCATGATTCCTCCTCGATTTCTCCCTCTCCATCCTTCTCTCCCTCTATCGTCTCGTCTCGATATCTCCGTCTCTCGCCCTCCTCCTGTCTCGCTTTTTTATGTTGGAAAAGCTTTAGTGTATACTACGACGGCTAGATGCATATTTCCAGGCGTGTCATATGTACATGGGAGCACGTATGCGTGTATACGTACTGTACGTGTACGTGCGCGCGCACATGTGCTGAAGCATCTCGTGCGCGGCGGTGTGTACGCTGGTTGAATGGATACGAGGTCGTCCACATCATGTACCCCGTACGAGCTTGGAATCCGATATGATTTGAAAAGCATATACAGGATGAGTGCATATATACATGGCATGAATAGAAAGTCTAACCAGGCGAACATAATACGTATGACTATCATCGACACCAGTACGAGTCAGATCTAATGACCACCAGGAACATCATGGGGCATACATATGGCTCATGAAGGTGAGAATCAGAGAGTCAGGGTAGACGAGATACATAGCAAGAAAAACACATCAGTACATCAGAGGGGCGAGAGAGAGAGTCTACTACAATCCACACATACACATAACACCGAGGAGAGCGACGCTACGGGATACACACGGGGCGCGACGATGCGGGCATGCATGAGACTGCACATATACACGTAAGTAAGCTCCAGGCAACAACAACAACAACAACCGTTTCCCTGTCCCTGTCCGCGAGTTTCACATCCGGAGGAAGTCCCTTTGGCATAAGTGGGTAAGAAGTCGTCAATCCGGGGCGGCGAGAGGCTGCTCAGCAGCCTGAGCGGCGCACAGAACGGAAACATCAGCACGTCTAGAAGGCGTTGCTCGCGCTCGCGAGGACGCGATACAGCGCGTTGGCCTCCTCGAAATTCGAGTTGCGTAGCGTGAAGTGAGCCATTTCCGCAGAGTCCGCGTCCGAGGCGGGGTCGACAATCGACAACTTGATGAGTGCGTTGTAGAAGCGGCATAGCTGTGTGCAATGTTCAGCTCACGACGACAGTGAATAGCAAGAAAGTCGTATAGCGTACGTTCTGGACGCCCTTAGCAAACCGGTCATCGCTGATATTACCCTCGCGCTGATCCCGCTCGGCACGATCTAGCCAGGAGACACACTCATGGATGAACCACCCAAGTACGTCCGTGCGGACCAGGTCGGCGATCGTAGTGCGCCCACCAGTAGCGACATCTGTAACAGTGGTCGTATCGCGCAGGAGGCGCCCCATCAGGTCGAACGAGGGCAATGTCGGCGGGAGGTGGCGCAGCACATCGAGGTACGTATCCGGACCCTGCTCAGAATCGGCCGCGAGCAGCGCATTGAGGAGCGGGTATGCCAACGAAGGATTGTTCGCGATGATATCTGGAAGATCGACCGAAGTAATGACCGGGGGCGACACCAGCTGCGGGATCGCAGGGAGGAGGGCCTATCGCCACATTCAGCATTCAGCGCCGGAACACAAGGAGATGCACGGCCCAGGGATGTGCCAGGCACTCACGCGCTGTTCCGCGATGGTCAGGACACGGTCCCGTGCAGTCAGCAGGAGCGTCATCGCGTGCGAGACCTTCTCCCTCTCCCGGTCGCGCTCCGCGGACGCAGCGGCTGCACCTTCCGCCCACACGGAGCCGTGTTCACTTTCCGGGGCAGGGGCGGCAGCACCCGTCGCCAGGGACGCGGACGTGTTGGCATTTCCCACGCTGCCATGCGTTAAGGAAAGTGGGTTGAGCGGGGTCTCGCTGGACGGTTGGAGTGGTTGGGACGTACTGATCGGCGAGAAGTTGTCCTACAGACACTTCCTCCAAGGACAGGTTGGCTGCGCGCAGCTTCGGCGGCAGAGGGGACCTAGCGAGCGTGTTGGGCGAGAATGGGCCGATCTGCAGGAAATGGTGTCAGTGCCTTCATGCTATGAGCGGATACTGTCGATGGAAACTTACGTCGCTTCCGTCACCCTTGAGGATCTTCCATAGTACCCAGACGAGCTGCTCGTTCTCGCTGACGCCGCCAGCAGTGGCGACCTTCACGGCGAGATCGCGCTCCTTGACAAAGCTCGCATGTAGAACGGTCTTGAACGGGTTAATAGCGATCGGGTGGGGCGCGTATAATGAATACAGCATATAGGAAACCAGGATGCGTTGAGGCAGCTGTGGAGGAAACCCAGTCAGAGCTGCGCGCCTCTCGTCGATCGAGTTAGCCACACGTACTTCTACACGGGAGTCGAGCATGGGCATAAGCACATCAAGCGCAAGCTGGAATCTCGAGAGCGGCGGCACGATCTGCATGAAGGTGTGCGCAGCGGTCGAGCACGGCGTCGAGCACGCGCCAGCCAGGAGATGGGTGACGGACGCGCGAGTCGAGTCTCCAGACATGGCCTGCTGCTTCGTCGCCAGAGGAAGCTGGTAGAAAGAGGCGGGGGCGGTTTGCATCATCTCAGCAGCATGTAGCTCGTGAGTTCGCCGTCGTCGTTGTCGACGTCGACGAGGTCGTGAACGTTGGAGGGAGAGTTGAGAGAGCGAGTGGCCGTAACGAGTTCGAGTCGGTGACGGGCGCTCCGGACCGATTATAATATACAAGGGCGTCTGCGACCGTAAGCGAGCTTTGTATCCTTTCCATTTCCAGTGCCACTCCGCTTGTCTACACTACCACCTTATTCTGAGCTATTATACCATGTCTGAGGTAGCCACCCCTGCGGAAGGATCATCTGCACCAGCGAGGGGAAGAGGCAGAGGAAGAGGCAAGTCTCGCGGCGGACTGGGCAAGTACTTGCGTGCCCGAGGACGCGGTCGAGGAAGAGGTCGCCCGGCAGAGTTTGGCAAGCGATTGCTTCTCGAAGATGAGGAAGAGGTCGAGCTTGACGAGGAAGAGCAGAAGGAGTTTGAGCGCAAGTTCGCACGACGGCAGCTGGTGTCGAACGCAGATCGGTATGCTGAGCCAGAGCCAGAGCTAAACTCTGAAGGTAAGTTTGGCGTTGTATCGGGACGAGTTCCTCATCTGAGGTGCTAACAGTGGGGCTCAATAGGTGAAGAGGTTGTTGAACCCGAGGTCGATCTATCATCTTTCCTCGAACGCCAGAAGCAGTCAGAGGGACCAACATCCGCGCTCGTTCCATCGGACGAAGACGAGGATGTTGATACCAGCTTAGCCCATCTCACTGCGCAACTCAAGCCACCATCGCAGTCTAAGAAAGGGCGCGTGCAACAGATTGAATGGAACGCGGAGCTAGAGGAGCTCAGCCGAGAGAAGGCTGCCGCAGATGCCACAAGAGGTAAGCGGCCCACTCATACCATCTTGTGGACATACACCGACTATGACGATCATCAGAGTTGAAGGAGCGGTTTCGCGCGCAAACGGCCAAGCAAAGAGGTCGCGCTGCTCCACGCGGCGCTTCAACTACGGCTCGGAAACAGCATACTGGTACGCAATCCCAGCTTCTAGGATGTCCAATTGCTGACTCCGATAGTAGAACGCACCTATGTGGAGGCACCGCCTCTCCCTACAGATGCCCCCAAACCCGAGAAGAGCGAGAAAGAGGACATGCAGGACTTCTTGGACGACCTGTTGAACTAGTCGCCCAACATCTATGACATCATCAATCTGTATCGATAGGACTCTTTCGACATTTGTACTTCGTTCCAGCTGTGCACTTCAGGCCACACCTCCCTCAATCAGCCACCCGAAATGTACGGATACAACGCCTGGGGCTTCATCATCAACTCTCACGGGTTCTCTCGAACGCTGCGCGCTGACTCGGGCAACTCCAGTCACCTAGCCACATTGACTCGCATGAGATGTCAGCAAAACAACAATGACCGACGCCATCGTAATTACCGCTACCTGCCACCTGCTACCACTCGCTAACGTCTCGAGAGCACTCCCCGAGCTCGCTTATCGTGTGCGCGCCCACAGAGCGAGCCTGTCCCATCACGATCCCGCACAAATCTCCGCAAAACAAAAGGACGCGATGGGCACGAGGCTGGGCAATCGCGATGGGCCGGGAACGCGAACACTATCGTTGCCTTTCCGGGCGAACTGGACAAGGCGTTCAGGTGCAATCGAGATGAGACCACGGTGACAGGCGCCGGCGCCACACGGGCGAGGCCTCTTATTGTTAACGGACGGGTTTAGAAGGCGGACGCATGTGCACGTCGTGCAGTGTTAGATTACCGATGCACTCGTCTTGTCAATCGCGCTAGCGGCGCAGGGCGATGGGCCATGACAGATGTGTGGTTATTGTTACGCGGAACAGCGAGCCGGGCGAGGGGCCCCGTGGGCGTGAGGCCCAGTGGGTACAAGAGCAGTCACTGTCGAGTCAATGTTCAGGACGGGATGTGGATGGGAATCCTCGTGGGGAGGCAACGACGGGGTTTGTACGTCGAGAAGGCGACGGTGGGATTAGAGCTGTGATGGACTGAGAGTCGTTCTCAAGAAGCGGACTTTGAGCAAGCGAAGGGGAAGCCACTTGCACGGCGCCTTCGCGCTTCGCAGCGCGGGCTACGGACGCCATTGGCCTGGGGCGCGCATTCTTTTCCATGCAGGCCATGCGTGCCACATCTGCATGCATCAGTGCATAGATCGCCATGGATCTTATCCCGTAAGTCTGTACGAGATTCCCCGGTAGGCGGCCCCGACGTCACAATAAGGATGGTCTCAGATGACCTTGGTCGGCGCATCGCTGGATCTGAGCAGGGAACGCTGCGTCCTCGGGGAGAGGGTTCTAGTGTCGCACTAAGTGGTGCTCGAGGTAGGAAGGTGAGCCCATTAGCGTACCAGGCAGAGTACATGAAGGCGGAAAAGCGAGCAGAGCCCTCGCTCTATACGACACCTTCCAGTAATGTCCGGCAGCGACGCGACGTCTTCATCATCGACGACATTGTATGACGCCGCGCCTAAACCCCTCGGAGCTCAGCCTCGCGATCGGATAGGCACAAGCGCCGCCACCGGAAAGCCGGCCAACTCGTCTTATTGTCAACCCCTCGCTCGTTCCTGACAAGATGACTGCACGCGTCGAGCGCATTCTGTAGTGCGGGGGGCATAAATACCTACGTGAGTGGCTCTCAGCGTCCTCTCCAGCGAAGCAGAACGGCCACATCTCATCGCTTACCAGCGTCGCTCGGCGAACCCGCCCCCTCCAAGCCTCGCAGCTTAACAGCCTTCTCATCCTCGCATCCGTATCTCGTGTTGCTTGTGTTGCTGCAATGGACGCCTTCTTCACCATCGCTTCCCCCGTCCCGGCTGAGGAGCCCGTCGAGGACATCCTCGTCGACACCGACGCCATTGGCACCAATGGCAACCACGGCTCGTGCGTCATCGCATGATCGCCCCCTCTTCCCCTATCCGCCTCGAGCCTCAGTTACCTGGTACGTTATCATCGATGGATATGCGAGGAAATGTTGGCTCACTGAGTATCCTCCGACGCGCAGATGGCAAAACCTCTGTTTCACGATTTTGCGAGCATTCGCTCAACGACTCTTCATGGCCCGCTTTTTCGTTCAACACGCGATACTTTATTCACTCCGATTAACGCCTAACTTATTCCTTTGCGCCAAGAGAGTAGGAGGAGGACGTGGGGGACGTGTATGATCAGATTGTACTATGGCGGCGGCTGTGGGAGATGATGTTATCAGTAGTTTTCGTCCTAGACGTACCATCTAGAGACACCACGCTCATTGCATTTGTATAACATGTTACATGACGACTCACAATTGGGATTATCGTGAACCACATTCGATAGCATGTTGTTGCCTTGCCGAACCGTCCGCGTATTCAGCGCGAACAAATAGGTCACCGCGTGCGCTGATTGCTCCGGGGGATGCTCAAATCTGCGATGTATTAGCACTAGCACGTTTCTATATCTTTAGCAGGCCGATGTTACTATGGGAGACTCATACGCCAGGCTGCTGGTTCTGTAGTTCCGACACTTGTTCGTCATTGACTCTAATTCGCCCGAAGTGCTCAGGTTAAGTATATACATGTTCCTGGCGTTGTGGTGAGTCTACTTGTCATACCCTATTGATGCGCATCTTACCTACTAGCATACGATACCTCGGAGTGCGTAGACTATTGAACTGATAGTAGAGCGGCACCTGACTTGGTGGTTGTGTTCAGAGAGCGCCGCGCGTGCGCCTCTAGTTAAGAGCGCCGGGGGTCGGACCGATTCACCGAGGGCCGGCGTCAGCGACCACAACGCCTTCTCTTCGACGTTCACAGAATCCCACCTAAGGTATCGGCCATTTTGCCACGTTCAAGGCGTATAAGCTGACTTTGGCAGATTCGATGAGTTGACTTGTGATACTCGTCCGAAAGTGGATAGGTTGGAGAATGCAGGGAGGTCTGGATCTCGGTTTACGCTCAAACACGTCGCAAACTACAAGTCATAAAGTGTTGTACAACTGGATACATTACATCGAGCCAATCTCGCGTGCGGGACCCAACCTGTGCCTTCACCGCTCCCCGTGGATCGCATGCGAGGATCTGGTGAACGGATCGCCACAAGAAAGTGATTGACTCGGGGGCTCGTGCTGCTGCTCAGGTAGCGACGCAGGTAAGCTTTCCGTGCTTGTGCACGCATTCTGTGCGCGTAGAGACGTATTAGCCCATCGCCGAGTCTGACACCTCATTGACAATATCACTCACTGCCAGAAAGGACGGGAGAGTGGTCAGACGGCCCAGAATAGAACTTGCAGCTGTGACCGGCCTTGTAGCTGCAGTTGTTGGGGCAGTTGCAAGCGGCCACTACAATCATGAAGAACGTTCCGGTTAGCTCGATAGTGAACAGCGGTAGGAGGTGAAGGAGGCGAGACGGGAGCATACCTGGGTTAGTGGCAATCTGAGCCTCGCCCATGACTTGCCCGGTGAAGAGCAGGGCTAGGGTAGCGACGAGCATGGCCTTCGCGTTGAAAAGCATGTTGAGGCACGAGTAGGTAGTTGAGGTGTCTTTGTAAGGGTTAACTGGTAGCTTGGGGGCTGGAGAGATGAGTTGGGTCATGCGGGTCTTTTATAGTGGTGGGTTGGGGCGTTAGCCCGCGCGCGGCCTGTCACCATTGAGCCTCCGTCTTGGTACGAGTACACTTCGATTGGTTTGTCAGTGAGGATGACTGCATCGCAACGTGAAGTCCAGACTGACCTTGGGAAGCCATAGTCATGATCATGGGGCCATATTCAAGGGGCAGCACCTAGCTCGTGCTGACACACTCTGCAATTTCACCGAATGCCTCTTTCCTCTAACAGGCGAGGCCAGTCTGCCATCAACCTGAGATCCTATCGTCCGTGCGTAGCCCTCAACGTAGTTCCATTAGTTGAGCGCACAACTCGCAGTTGACTGCCGTGACGGAGTGTTGAATAGCAAAATCAGGAGGAACCGTACGTTGACGGTGGATCTCCGTCCGAACAACCAAAGCGTTAGCGGCAGGATTGCCTATACGAGCCCTGACTTTCTCTTCGGCGGTGCTCATGGCTCTCTGAGAGATGCAAAATACCGACGCGAACACAGATGAGGTCGTGTAGAGGTCAGTAGTCACAGAGACAGCGGTTCTTTCGAGATTGAATGCGCAAGATGCTGCGAATACGCTGACAGGCGCCCACGGAAGACCGCGGTCATGTGACAATAAAATCCACTGGCCATGGATTTAGGCCATGACCACGGTCTCCGACACGCGTACGCCCTCGTCTCTCCCCATGCCCCTCATATGCACGTCGAGAAGTCCTACCACTATACACTTCTTTCACTGTGACTCATTGTTAGATTCACACAGAACGAACCTGTGACTTTTGTGGCTGTGGCAACGACGCTGGTGGCTGTCAAGCTCAAACATCATACGCTCGAACTAGGCAAGGCTGGAATCTAAAGACAGTGAAAGACAAGCCTCGCTGAGGGCCTTTAAGCTTTGTGTGCGCGTGTAACATCTCTGGGCGTGAGTACGAAGTCAATTTGTGCTCTGCGCCACCATCTTTGCGCACTCAGCTTTACTTGGTCGTTCGCGATCGCAGTCGTCAGCGGTGCAGTACCGAGTCACTTGAAAGAAGAAGGTTCCGGTCGCAATGCCGCCGTGTCATATTTTCTGGTAGTCGAGGTTAGTCCAACGAGATGGTTTATCGTGACTAGCAGCAGGTCTTTGCCTCCCTGGGACTCACCTCGCAGAGACGAAGTGCTTGTGTACGCAGCGGTGCTCGGTTTGACTCGGCTTCTAGCAGTTGTCGAGTAGTGTGCACTCAGCCGTTGACAGGTGTATGGTATGCGAGCCTCAGCATTTGAGCAGATGAACGCGCGGCTCTCACTGCGATCAAGCCTGGCTCGGTGAACACAGCCAGCCTTTCAAGCTCTGGATCGACGGTGCTTCAACCTCGCCAGCCGCGGCCCCTGTGTAGTGTTGCCGGGGGTACAAGGGGGACACAACAATACAGTATTGCTGGACCGGCGCAAATCCTCGCGCCCACACCGCCGGATTCAACGACGGTGTGGTCCAGTTCAGGGCGTGCTCACGCATTGCAAATCGCCTGCCAAGAAGAGACTGTGCTTGTTCCTGTCAATACCGCTTCGTATGTACCAGCTGTGCAGCCGTGTCATCCGGGTCTTCCTGCCTCACCCTCCTACGAGAGTACGAGGGACCGATTACACCTTCGTAGAGCAGCGTCTTCCAACACCTCGACCACCTGCACTGTATCTTCTTCGTTGTTCCTAGCTTCTCGGCAAATGGGGTCTTGAAGCAAGATCCGTGGCTGCTCAAAGCGTTCTCGGGCTTTGCAGTCAGTGAATTCGCAGATCGCCTTGCTTCCTGATCACTTATGTTGAAACTTAGGAATATCACTATACCGTACAGGTTCCGGACGCATAGGCAGTCACTCAGCTGCTCCTGAAGCTTGGACCCCGATGCCGTTCGAATGCTCGATTGCCTAAGATACCATACCTCACCCATAGGTCAAAAGAAAAGGCTGGCCAAAAACCCCTACTTGCGCTTCCCTCTGGACCTCGACAAGCTGCTCCGGTGTTAAACCTATTTTCCACCGCTTTGTCTGGAGGTTCCGTCCGCTACTTGGCCGTTAAACCTGGCCGTTAGCTCTACCACTGCTGCCCTCGCTCTAGGCAACTTCGGTGGAACCTGAGCCCACAGAAGCCTACCACCTCGGCCGGAACCCACACGCTTTGAGCTTCTCCCCCTATCTACTCTTTTGCCGCAGTTGCTCTCCAGTCTTGGGTCTGAAGGTATATATACCCCCATCTGCGCGACTGGTTCTCTCGCCAACACACATCGACTCCTACTCACCGCTGCACTACCACACACTCTCGATACTCTTTCAATTCTCAATCTTCGAAACCATACTATCATGGACGCGTTCTTCACCATCGCACCCGCCGTCCCGACTCCCTTTGAGGATATCGAGCCCGTCGAGGACGTCCCGATCGACGGCGACGCTGTGGGAACCAATGGAAACCATGGCTCGTGCATCATCGCTTGAATGCAGGATTTTATCTGTACGTCTCTGGTTTGCCGTTTCACAGCGAACCCTCGTGGATCTGACCCATAGACCAGGTACAGAGGCTGCCCACCGACTATGAGTTGGAGATGGCGGTTAGGTCGGACTATCTTTGACTTCCTCTTGTTTTCTTTGTTCCTTCGGATGGGCCTCTAAACATCCTCCTGTACTTCGTCCGTATCATTATTCATTCGGTTATCGACATGTAGCGCGCGTCGCAGTATTCGCCGTTCTCGAGCACACATTCAATCCAGCTGGTCAAGGGCGAACTGGCCCTGGTTGTCAGAAGCTACAAGCAGGTTTGGCTCTCGACTTGCGGCTGACGAGCGGCGAGTGCTCGTTTGGATCGTCTTGCACACGTCACATAAACACTGCCAGGACTAAGATCAGAGCAGCTTACGGGACGAGGATATCCTCAACGCCGCACTAAGTGAACGCAGCTGCCCTGCCTTCTCCGAGCTATGATGCTGGGCAGCGAACTCAGCTGCTCCGCCATTGTTAATATGAAGCTGTCACTGGCCGCATTCACTGCGGCAATCCATTCCAATGGTATAATACAGATCCCTACACCCCATGTCAGCTCACTGCGCGGAGAACATAAGACAAGGAAACAGACGTACAGTACTGTTGTCCTTCCTCACAATCTTCCGGTTCACCAGCGCGATCAGACACTTGTTCGCCCGCGCCTGGTTCAGATCCGGCGGCTTCACGAACGCCACGACTGCATGCAATATACCCTCTCTTCAACATTCCGTCCCACGCGAAAGATGAGCGGAGCAGACGTACTGTTGAACCCCTCGTCGGGGCGGTCGAGGAACTTCTCGATGACCATCTCCATATGCCGGCGAAGCGTCGGCTCGTTCCCCCGGAACTCGAGCGGCAGCGCGGACAGGAGCCGCTCGACCTCGAGCCCGCGTTCCCGCTTCTCCTTCGCCGTCATCTTCGGCTTTGCCCCTACCTTCTTCTTCACCACTCCGCCCGCTTTCGCGCCGGCACCTGCGCCTGAGCCCGCACCGGACGCGGCGGTGATTGTTGATGCCTCGGTGGGGCCGTCGGTCGTGGGCAGTTCGGAGCGCTCGAGCGTGCGCGTGGGTTCGGGAGGTGTGGGTGGACGGCGGGCTGCTTCTTCGGCGGCGCGGATGGCTTCGAGTGCGGCGCGCGCATCCTCCTCTAGTTCAATGTTTCATCACGTTTCCGTCGCAGAGCTAGGATGGAGGGGGTTACTCACCTGCGCGCCGGGCAGCAAGCATAAACGACGCCTGCGACGGTGCCTAGCCACACCCAAAGACTCATGCCTCAGTACACATACTCCCTACCCATCGCACCCGCACTCATATACAAGGGCATAAAATCCCTCAAGAAATCACACAAAACGCATCTCACCTGCGGCCAATCCGTCGTGAGCGCGTTCATGTTCATCACATACAGCCAGCTCGCGAAGCTCTCGTTGAACGTGCCGAGCGCGTCCCCGAGACTCTTCAGGCCCTCGACGTTCGTCTGCAGCGCCTCGGCCTCGTCGACGAGCTCCGCGAGCGCGGGCTCGAGGAAGCCCAGCCCGTGTGGCGCGTCCGGGTACGCGCCCGAGCGCGAGAGGCGGAAGAGCGAGCCTTGCGAGAGCCGGCGGAGGGGCGTTTGTGGTGGGTTTGGGGGCATCGCGGGTGGGAGTTATATACAATGTAGCCGAGCAGCCTTGAGTGTTTTACAGTAGTCGTGAAGCGAGGATGAGATGACCGGTATGCGTCGAAGAGAGTAGATTCACAAGGATCTGGATAGTAGATCGTGGTGGTGTTTGAAAGCGATCGAACGCGTTAGACGCTCGTCGCGCCTGTGGCTGAACTCATGCACGAGCGCCTTCAAGTTCAAATATGTCGCAGCATGCATGGTACCTTCAAAGCCACAGAGAGGTCGCAACACTATTGCTATATATTCGCATCTAATACATGCACGCGGCTATTCGAGAGACAATAGGAGTAGTCTACACATCGTTCCGTATCATTACACCGAATTCTCTTTCGTATCTTCTCCAAGTTCGACATCTCCGCGCGTAGCACTTCTAATAGGGAGCATGGTACGATGACGCAGCGCGCGCCCAAGGGCGCGCACAGTGCACAACGCGCTTACTTCGTTTCCGCGATCCTCTGGAGCGCTGGCAAGACCTGGTCGGGGTCGAGCTTCCACTTCGCGTCCGTGCCCTTCACGCCCGTCGAGCACGTCTCCGCGTTATCCAGCTCGTTCAGGCGGCGCATCAGCTTCTCGTCCTTGCCCACCGCGAACACAAAGTCGAACTCTGTGTCCGTGTCCTCCGTCACCTCGGGGGCCAGCCACGAAACACTGTGTGTCGCCGCGCTGCGCGCGGGCCCGCCCGGGTGCAGGATCGCGCCGACCGCGGTCGAGCGCGAGATGTTGTTCGGGAGCACGAGGAAGGACGTCGAGCCGGGGATGATGCGCAGACCGTAGCGCTCCCCGAGCGAGTCGAAGATGTGGTTCTGCGCCTCGGCGGCTTGGCGGCGGGCCCATTGCCAGTCGGACGCGTGGTCCTCGACGGTCTTCTCCGTCCAGAAGCGCCAGACGACGGAGGCCTCGCGCTCCTCGATGAAGGATCCAGGTGTACGCTCGGTAAACTACACGCCTATACATCAGTGAAAATTCTAATGTCAATGGATTGAGTACACGTACGTATTGCAAGATCTCGAGGCAGGGCGCTTTCCAGGTCAAGTTGAAGTTCGCCACCATGCTGATCCAGTTGGCCTTTCCGCCACGATCTGGACGAGGCTTGATGAAGCAGCCGTTCTCCGCCCTGTTCATAGCGTTACCGATCACGTTGAAGTATCACATCACCACGCGAGGAACTTACACTATGCCGACATTCGGCGCCTTCTCCGCGACGATCTCCAGCGAACCCTTGACAGGCAGCCCACTGAGGAGCCACACCTCGTTCTTCGGATCCTCCGCCAACTTGCTCAACACGTCAATCGCCTCCTTCGGGGGCTCGAACGACGGGCTCCCCGCGACGCCAGCATTGCGCGCAATCGTGCGCATGTCGCGCTGCCAGAGCGTGCCCTCGAAGTCGATGAGCAGCAGCCGCTTCTGCGAGTGGCGGTAGCGCGGCAGAACGCGGCCAACGTCGAGCTCTGCGACGGAAATCGCGTCGGACTGCATGTGCTCGAGGTTCGAGCGCAGGCAGCGGACAAGGAAGGAGGTAACGAACGCCTGTGCGGTCTGGGTGACGACGTGGTTGTGGAGGTCCTCCCAGCGAGAGGTTGCCTCCTGGTCGCTCATCGTGAGCGCCTGGTGGATCGCCTTTGCCGTGCCGCGCTTGTCCCATGGGTTGATGGGGATGCACGACCTGAAGCCGCTGAAGCTATACGAGCCCGTGAACTCGCTGAGGATGAGCGGACGGTGGCGCTTCTCCTGGCACTCGACGAACTCGTGCGCACGCAGCGCCATACCCTCGCGCAGGGACGTGACCATGAACGCGTCCGCGACGGTGAGCAATGCGAGGTACTGGTTGAACGTCAGGTCTTGTGTGTGGAGGAAGACGACCGGTTGGTAAGTGAGCGTCGAGAATCGCGAGTTGAGATGTGAGACGACGTCTGCAACACCTCCCTGCGCTTCGTTCTCCTCCGTCGTCTGGAGCGCGACCTGGATGAGCACGACCTTGCCTTGGTACTCGGGGTACTTGTCCAGGAATGCCTCGAAGGCCAAGATCTTCTGCCGCACTCCCTGGATGACATCGAGCTTGTCGCGGCCGACGATGAGCTTCATCCCAGCGTAACGCTGGCGAAGCGAGTTGACCCACTCGGCAACCTCGGGATCTCGCCTGAAAGCAATCTTGTCAGTACTGGGTGGTGCTATATCTAACTGGAAACTCACTTCTTCTGCGTGAGGCTGCCAACGTCGATTCCCATAGGGAAAACACCGACATCAATGAAGCGATGCTCGAGCTGGATTCCCTTCGGCAGCGCCTCGGCCGCTAGGATGCGACTCACGGTCTGCCGGAAGTGGCGCGCATAGTTGGCTGTCTGGAACCCAATAAGGTCCGCGCCCAGAACGCCCTTGAGTAGATCCTCGCGCACGCTGAGGCAGCGGAAAATCTCCGAAGAGGGGAAAGCAACGTGCATGAAGAAGCCAATCGGAGCGCCAGGCAGACGGTCCCGGAGCATCTGAGGGAGGAGCATGAGGTGGTAGTCGTTGATCCAGATGATATCGCCCTCTTGATATGACGAGACGATAGCATCCGCAAAGCGCTGGTTCACCGCGACATACTGCTTGAACGCCGCACTCTCGTAGAACGACTTCGTCTTGGGGGCGTCCGGAACAGCGTAGTGTAGCGCAGGCCAGAGGACTTGGTGGCAAAACTCGTCATAGCAGCTAGCGAATTCTGAATCGGGGATCCAGACAGGAACGCTGTCCCGCTCCTCGCGCATGCGCCATTCCATGCTGCGACGCAAGCTTTCACGGAATCCGTCCGTGTTGGTGCCAAGAGTGCCAACCCAGAGCTTGCGCTTCAGCCTGTCACCCACACTCTCGACGGCATTCTTCAAACCACCGTTGCACTACCCAAAGGGTTCTATCAGTTCACTTTCACCTCGATTCCATTGCGTTATACTTACATGAGGGTTACTCTCAAAGTGGTATTTCTGGCTGTGGGATAAGGGATCGCGGCGGGAAGAGGATAGGGAGCGAGACTTCGTGCGCTGCCCGGATGATCGTGAGGCACGTCTCTGTACTCGGGGCTGTCCAGCACTGCTCCCGTGGTGCGTAGTCTGGTACTGGCGGCCTGCATTTGAGGCAGGGGAAGCGGCGCCACTAGCGCCTGGAGTCTTGGAACCTCCGCCAGTCAGTTTGTTAGAGAGCGCATCAATGAGAGACTCCGCCGCCGCCGCCGCCGCCGCCGCTCCAGTGATAGTGTTGCCAGAGGGAAGTGTTGGTCCGGGGAAACTGGCAAAAGGATTTGCGGTCTCCCCACGAGGGGTCATAGATGGCGTAGGGTTCCGGGTCTGAGGAGAGTTGGTGAGCGCTCATCCCGGATAGAAGAGCGCCACATACTTTGTCCCTAAGATCTTCAACGATGCTTCTGAGAGGCCCTGCTGCCCTCCCTAGGAGAGGCTGCCTGCTACCCGGGTTCGCGAAGCCAGGCGTCTGAAGGCCGGACTCATCGGGAGTGGGAGGAGCGGAGTCGCCGAGGACTGCAGTGTTTGGGAGGAAGAGGGACGCGATGATAACTCTGTGATGCCTCAGCGAGCTCATCCTGGCGAGCGATGGTGGTGGTCGGAACGAAAGAAGGACGGGGGAGAGGTGAGCATGATCTAGCCGTCCTCGTCCCTTTTGAGCAGGAGATCACTTCGCCCATCGGTGACGTCACGTGTAGCGCCG
Source organism: Cubamyces sp. BRFM 1775 (assembly GCA_022385745.1). Taxonomy (NCBI): domain Eukaryota; kingdom Fungi; phylum Basidiomycota; class Agaricomycetes; order Polyporales; family Polyporaceae; genus Cubamyces; species Cubamyces sp. BRFM 1775. Next base: position 75,201 of record MU278468.1, on the reverse strand, counting down.
GACTCTCCTCCAGACTTTGCGCTGCGAGAGAAGGCCGACCTTTTGCCGACTTGTGCAAACGTTTCTCGCATCGATCCGCCTTGCTCGCTGTTTGGCGCAACGACGACCGACGATCCTACCAAACTTGGGCATCCCGACGATCACAGCACGCTCTGGGTCTAGCTGAGATTGATATTGCGATGCGCATATAGTCACTTACTCGCCCGTACGTCCTTATTACCTTGGAGCGGTGTATATCCCCCTTGCACGAGACGCGGGCAAGAAGACCAACCCAAGTATTGACAATCCTTGGAAAAGCGTGCGGGATCTTCAATACCAAGTAATGGTGTTGCCCTACCATGGCGGCCAAGACAGAAGCGCGGTCTTGGGGGCGCCTTGCCTGCGCATGACCTGATGCCGGCATGACCGTCGTCGACGTCTGAAGCCAATCTCAAGCACTGCGGAATTTACACGCTTAGAGGCTTTCTTCCCATCCACCCACCCCGACAGTGCTACTAGCCACATCATGCGGTTCTCGGGGCTCGCGCCCTACTCGCTCCTCCTCGTCTCCCTGCGCGACCTACCTTTACAAAACGGCGTACCGGCGGCCTATACCGATTGCCTCGGCAGCTCGTATTACGGCATATATGGGGCCAGGCGCGCGTTTGTGCTCGATCAGCCATGCTTGCTGTCGTCGTTTAGTCTCATGCAACTTGGGACGATAGTGAGGCTGCAAGAACGAGATGGAGAGAATCTGGTATGGCTAGAGCACAGGCCGATGGACCCGTCGCTTGTCAGCGCGTCTTTCGACTCCGAGCTGGATAGTCTACTGTGGAAACTACGGAACCCGTCCGTGATTGACGTTCAGCTTGGAACAGCTACGCATGGCTCACAGATTCCCCTACAACCACCACCGCGCAAGGAGCTAACGGTCTTACACCGTACGCACGACGGCGCGTTACTCTCCGCAAGCGATGCGGCCCTTCGCGCGCTCGACACCCAGCTCCCTACATTCTGGCGGTATACACCCTTCCCCGCCTCCCCGCTTCCGCTCATTCCGGTCCCTCCACGCGCCAAGGAACGTTTGCGTGAGGCCCTGGCCACTATTCGGTTCAACCACATCGTCGCGGCGATCGTGAATGGCATCTCGGTTCACCACCTCCAGAAGGACGTCCGGCACCTGACGGGAGAGGACCCCGCGTCTACGCTTGCGACGCGCCATTCATTCTCCGAGGACGCACCTCGGGCTGCAGCTTGGCTGAAGGCCCAATTTGAGGCGCTGGGCGCAGAGTGCGAGCTGAAGCATTTCCAGGAGGGGTTTGCACCAAATGTGATCTGGTCAGTGCTGTTGGCTCTCTTAAGCTGGAGGATGGCCCTGAGAATGTATGTATGGCAGCAAATACACGGGCTCAGAAGAAACAACAGAGACGCTCGTATTGGGGGCACACTACGACGACCGGGGGTCGTTCGGTGAGGTACGCGCGCCAGGCGCGAACGACGACGCGTCTGGTACGGCGGCGCTGCTTGGTATCGCTCGCGCGATTGTACGGCGCGGTGTGGTGTTCAAGGCAAATGTACTGTTCTGCGCATTTGCGGGCGAGGAGCAAGGTATGATTGGTTCCAAGGCATACGCGAGTAAGTCCTATGCAATATCCACCCTGTTCCGAGGAAGGTGACATTGACGTTGATTGCCTTCCACGCTGTCCAAGAGGAGCTGAGGGAGCAAGGCGCGAACATCACCCTCATGATCCAGGCGGATATGCTTGCCTATAGGAAGCCCGGCGATGCCCCGCAGCTAGGGCTTTCCGACCCCGCCTTGTTTGTAGACCATCTCCACTCTGACGAAGGCCCTTCCTGATATCGCATCGCGCACTCTAGGGTCGGCACTCCCGAGCTCACGCAGATCTTGGCCAATGTTTCTGCCATTTACAGCCCTGAGCTGACTGTCGGACATTTCCCCTATGTGCGCACATCCGTCTTTCTATGCACTCTCACGAGTACATACTCACAGCCATAGCAGCCTGGCGGCAGCGACCACCGGAGCTTCCACGAACAGGGATTTCCTGCTGTACAAGTGTACGAACGCGCGGATTTGATTGCGGATCCTATGTACCATAACAGCGGTATGTCTCTTCCTATGCACTACAGCTTACTGCGACCAAGACGTGGTCTTGACATGCGTTGACATCCCAGGCGATTTGAGCGACCGCGAAGGGTACGACTTCGAGCAGATCAAGTCTATCGCGAAAGTCGAGGTGCGCTTGATGCCGACAAGCGTTATTGTATAGAGCAACGCACTCACTATGCTGCTCAGCTCGCGACAATCCTACATGTAGCCGGCTTCGATTGGGACAATGTAGATGAGCCGGAGCAGGAGTAAGAACTTGTTGTGTCCCTCGATCGCTTGTGTAATTTGCTATGTATGCTCTCGTTATCGTGCTCGCATCTGTCTGTCTGCTATCGTCGTACAGGTACAATCCAAATGCTGCGTCCAGTCTCCAGTCGATTTCCCGTATGAAAACGCCCCTATGGGTCTGCTGCACTGGTAGCGTATCCAAAAATCCCGATATACTACTAGTAGATCTAACCCTAGCTCAGATGAAATTGCGCATCCATACTACATCTGCACGCCCAGACTCCTCCTGGTCCTCATCCTTCGTATCTCGGCCTCGATCTTCTCCCAAGGCGCGGTGAACACTGTAATGCGGCCTGAGCGGGTCGCGGTCACCTCCAGCTGCGGGAAGAGGGAGTCAATGAAGCGCGCGACCTCCAATGTGTTGATAGGATCGCGCGTCGCAAACGTCAGGCGCAAGTCCAGCTTCCGTAGTGGGTGCAAGGCCTTCTCAGAACCTGCCTTCGCCGGCAACTTGGTGGTGAGGGTCTCGGCGATGACCGGGGCAGGGACGTCGAGCGCCTCGGGGATGCGCACTTTCGTCAGCACGAGCTCGCGCAGGTCCGGGCAGTGCATGGCGAAGTGGCGAAGCACCGTCATGGATGGAACGCTGTCCGTCGGGATGTACGACAGAATGAGGCGTCGGAGGCGCCTCCACGCGCGCGCGACCGCGAGCACGTCCTCGTCCGCGAGGTTCAGCCACGTATTCAGAATGCGCAGCTCGACGTCCTCGAGGTGCGCGAGGCGCATGAGCGGCCCGATGAGCGTCGTGTAGTGCGCGAGCTCGGCGTCCGCGGGAATCTGCTCGTCGCGCACGACGGTCGCGAGGACCAGCGTGCGCAGCGTCGGCGCGAAGTTCGCGAGCGCGAGCGCCTCGAGGCAGTGCTGGTGGCTCGCGGTGTACGCCACGCCGTCGACGTTGAGCGAGAGGCTGGTCAGGAAGGGCACGTCGATCCCGGAGGGCGAGAGCACCCCCGCGAGGTCGGCGGGCGTCCCATTGAGGCGCAGCTCGCGGAGGGAGGTCGAGGACGCGGCGCATGGAGGATTGAAGAAGTCCTTCACTTGCGTGGAGAGCAGTTCGAGGTCGGGCAGAGCGCCGAGGATGAGACAGAGGTCCGCTGGCCGGACGGCGCATAAATCATTGTAGAGACACAGCTCGCGCAGGCGGGTGAGGCCGACAATGTGGGGATAGACAATGGAGCTGGGGAGCTGGCGCCCGGAGATGACGAGTCGGTGGAGGTACGGCGCTGCTGCTGGGAGGCCGGCAAAGAGTGGCTCGGAAGGGGTGTAGTCGTTCGGAGGCGGATGCATGCCATTGTGTCTGGATATGTTTCGCGCGGTGGATAGCTCTAGGCTCCGTAGAGAGGGCGAGATCACCACGAGAAGGGTCATGTCTGTCGTGACGGCGTGCCGCCATGCGAGTATGTTGAGAGAAGGCAGGAAGGTCGTCCCTCCGTTATGCTGAACGACGGAACGGATGAGCGCGAGCTCGGCTTCGCCGTATGACGCCGTCCCAATCTCGCGGATGTGCGACGCCCGGTGAAGAAAGCGCTTCCATAAGTCAGGTTCTTTCGCGGCTACCTCCTTGACGAATTCTTCCGGCTCCACTATCTACATATGTCGCGGCAGTGGCTCAGCATGTGTAAGGACGAACGAGCCTGCAGCTTACCGTCCAAAATTCGGTGAGGCGCTTGGCAGAGGGAGGAAAGTACCGTCCCGCCAACAGCGCCCAGAGAGGATGAAGAGAGTCGAGCTTCCTCCAGAGCACTTCGGATGCTGGCTCGGACCAAGTTTGACATACAAGCGTGCAGGCAGCTAGTGCTTTACGCCCGGATCCCCTGGACCGAGACTCGAAAGAATTGAAGATGTACGCGAGGATATCGTAGTTCAACAGAGCCGTCTGTGTCGAGAAGCCTATGGGTTGTGCCGTCATTGGGGTATACGAGCGGAACTAGTACCGCTGTTTTGAATGAGGAAATGAGCTGACTATATGTGCAGAACAACTCCGCGAGCTTACATTGTGCTTATTGCTTTGTCTTCTGGCACTTCCACAACAGGTGAATAGCACGCTGTACAATGGTCTTCCGAGTCTTCTGATGTCCAGGTCCTGTGCAGACAGCTCGAGTTCAGCCAGTCGACGGCTTATCTTTAGAATCCTTATAAAACAAGTACCTACCTGCGGGTTTGAAGGCTGTGTCAGTTCAGACGGTTAGTACAAAGCACAGGATGGAACTGCACTGCTTCAAGACGAGCCTCGCGGAGTGCCTTTGCTTGACTCCGAACAATCCGCAGTATGGTAAGTAGTCAGCTGCGACGTCGGACAATTGGTAAGATAAGTAGCCCAGCCGCCAATCATCCCGATTCCTGACTAAGTAAGCCCACATTCCGGTACCTCGACAGTTGAGCACTGGCAGGCTCAGCATTTTCTGTTTCCTACGATGCAATTCAGTGCTGAGTCTGCCTCAACGCACTGGTGGGGTGCGTCGTAGCGAGTGCTTGCACGTCGCGGAATCGTTAGGTCAGAGCAATACAATAAGCCGAATAAGCCGAGGCTATTGCTTGAAGTACTCTCGTTCAGACTCCGCTTTTCCCACGAATACATGACACTGCGGTAGGCCTCAACATAGTAAGTTCGCGGAGCACTTTCCGAGCCGCATATATCGCGCACTACGATTGCACTGTGCCAGTAACGGCGCGGCGACCAGTGACCCCAGTCGTACTGTCACTCAATAGGTATGTCGATAAGGCCTCCAGAGCAGAGCTACAAAGTGTTCAAGACGGTAGCCTGACCGGTTCGATCAATAGGCTCCTACCCATCGGCGAGGTTGAGATAACATTGGGACATCCTCCCAAATAGGATCCACAAGTTTTGCTAGGTAAAACGACGTTCATGGCGCACTTATCGGATGACTTTTACTGACTGCGTAATCCTCAGGCGTTGCGTTCATTGTCTGATCGTCGCATCTGAGGTGTAGACGTCATGTTCAAGAAAGCACTTGCGGATCTCAAGACATCTGGTGAGTATGCATACCACCCTGATGCATACGCTGTGCTTACACCAATACTATGATGTAGCTCCTCTGAGGAGCTCAGATCGGAGAAAGCTCAAGCAGCGTGTGCTGCAGGCCTATCCCGTTCTACAACCCGAGGAGGGAGACTCGCTCGTCCCAGATGGACTGCAGTCTCAGAAATTCAGCACTCATCTGGAGGAGCCGGGTGTACGTATCCAGTAATTGACGTGAAACCTGTTTCCCCGCTGACATCCGGTCAGGTAGCCTACTTGTCTCCGGAAGGAGATCCTCTATGGTTCACGATTGGCAAAGGATCCGAGGATTTGATCCCAACCGGTAAGGATGTCAAAAGTGGTGCATATGGACGTTTTGGCTCATCTTCAGGCTGTGTCTCCAGTGTACACGCTGTGGAAACGACCCGATCTTCTGCCTTTCTTATCTACACCTGCGCCAGTCGTGCCCAAACTGATCAATGGCGCTGATCTTATGATACCGGGAGGTACGTTTCCTGCTCGCTCCCTGGATGGTTGTCGCTAAGCAAGCATTGTCCGGTGTTACCTCAAGACAGTCGTCCAACATTCGCCTAACCTTGTGCCTGACCAGCTCGTCGTAGTCACGCAGTACCACCGAGGCGCGATAGGACCGCCACTCGCGGTTGGCCGCATGGCGGTCTCCTCCGATACTTTGCGCTCCGCAGATGAGACAGACGTGAAGGGAAAGGCGGTCTATGTACTGCATACATGGAAAGATGCTCTCTGGGAGATGGGCACGTGCAAGAAGGCCGACGTCCCTGCGCCAAGAGAGTTGAAGACAGCGACGGGAGCCGAGGCAGGCGACAACGAGGACTCGCCAGAAGGAGACAGCGACGGAAACCTGGGGGATACGTCTGAAGCCAGTGGCCAGCCCGCTCCTCAGGATTCCGACCCCACAGCAATTGAAGCAACCTCGGCCACCACGACAGATGCGAATGGCACGGGAGAAGGAAGCTCATCTCCTACTAAGCTGTCCTCCGACGGTGCGTTGTGAGCTATTGCACGCAACCCGAGCCTCACATAGTCGGCAGACATCTCGTCTCTCCTTCGAGCCGCTCTGGTCCAAGCAATTGGTACTACACTGTCGTCTCTTCCCCCATCATCCTTCCCGATGTCAGCTTCGACCTTCTGGAGTACCTATGTTCTACCGGCCCGACCCGCGTACGCGTTGGATATGTACGGCCTACCTGGTAAGCAGCCTTTCTACTTGCTGAGATCATATATGTGACGAACGCCGGCTGCCAAAGACGCTAGTGCGATAGACGTAAAGCATTCTACGTTCAAGAATGTCAAGGCATTCCTGAAAGCATCCGCGAAGGAGGGCCTGATCAAGCTCAAAGAGAGTAAGAGCGACGTTGTGGTGACAGGTGAGCATAGCAACCAGGCCGAACGTGATCTAAATAGGTGATCTTATTATTGACAGCGGTATACCCTAAACATCCCGACGTGACCTCCCGACACCCGCACCGCACGATTGGGGATATCGAGGCTAAAGCGAAGAAAGCCGAATATAGAGAACAGAAAGAACGCGAGGCTGAAGAGAAGCGCAAGGGTGAGATCCAAGTGTCCGAGCTCTGGAAGCCATTCGGGACCACCATCCCGTTCTTCGTGGCTGCAGGGAAGGAGTGCGTAGGGTATTGCTTATGTCCTCTTGAATTGATCCGCTAATCTCTGTTATCACAGCACCTCTGACCTGTACACCATTACCGATATCAAGGATATCTTCAACGAATACATCGCCACTCATAACCTCATCAACGTCAATGACCAGCAATACATCAATGTTGGCTCGGATGATGCACTGGCTGGTGCTGTGTCCGTCAAGGGCGAGGAGACGCCGGAGTTCATGAAGCGAGACGATGTGCTCAAGCGGGTTCGCGAGCACATGCAGACATGGCATGAGATCCGCGCTGATGGCCGTGACGTCGTCCGAAAGTGCGTTGCTCAATATAGTCTGTCTCTATCATAGCTCACTGAGCTACCTCGCGTTTGATAGGAAGGGCGAATTGATGCCCATCTCGGTCGTTGTGAAGATTCGGCAGGGCCGCAAAGCCTGCACGCTCATCACCGGGTTTGAGCCATTCGGCTTGCAAGCTGACGAACTCGCAGAAGAGCTCCGGAAAATGTGCGCAAGCTCCACGTCCGGTAAGTCTCCTCCGTCTCTTCGATGCGTGCTTGCCCCCAACGCGATAATATGGCTATCCAGTCACGCCTGTCCACGGCAAACCAAACTCGCTCGAGGTCATGGTTCAAGGCAAACAGACGAAGAGCGTAACCGAGTTGCTTGTAGCTCGAGGAGTGCCGAAGAAATGGATCAAGTGTCCGGAAGAGAAGGCAAGCAAAAAGAAGTGACTAGTCGGCCTTTGAGAAGTTGTAGTATACCTGTAGTACCACCTTAACATCACAATGCAATCTAAGCCCTTCATTCTCGTTCTTTCAACCTCGTTGATTGTCCGCTCTCCTCTGGTATTCGTCTGTAAATTTGTTGCAAGCCCAGGAAGGTCTATTCCGACGCTCTACCTTGCGCTGTTTGGTTTCTGGGCTCCAAAACACGGGGAAAAGGCCAAAAATGACCACCGCAGGGGTCGAACCTGCAATACGCGTCCTAAGTTGTTGCGTTTGACCGCGATAGCGGTCAAACGCGGTCAAACGCAGGGGGTGCCAAGGCGAGGGACGAGCCTTGGTTGGCAGCGGCAGGCGAGGGACGAGCCTGCCTGCCTTCGGAGCCCGCCCGCGATAGCGGTCGCGGGGGCCCGCCGCCCAGCCGAGGAACGAGCCTTGGAGACTCGAGCATGGGCGCCAAAAAGACCGCCTAGGTAGCAGTGGTAGGTTTCCAACGACGGCCGACGCAGCGGCGACGGAGGGCGCGCGGTGGTCGCGACTCACGATGCGTTGGTGGCGTGGATAAACCTCAGCGCTTGAGCGGTCGTCATATTTGAGCGCCCGCAAGGCGCTAGAAACCTTGTGGTAAGCTTAGGTGAATTGTCGGGCGTCGCGGGAAACCAATAGACCATTAGAAGCCTTATAAGCAACTTGAAGTAAACGCTAAGAGACCGTATCAAATACAATCCATGCGGAGACTCATGCGACTGCCCGTCTTTCTCACTTTGAAGAAGCGCCCAGTCTGGGCACATGGACGCGTCAGTTGCGACCAACGATCAAACGGGGCAACACATATTTCTCCTGAGGGATGATTTCGTAGTCAGACGCGATGCCATTTCGCCAGGCGGCCGATATGTTTTGGAGGAGGAAGGACCATACGGCCAGGAACAAAGGATGGCCCATTTGAGCCTAGCATAGCCACCGACACGTGCTGCCACGTGTATCGGTGATCGCCGGGCATTCCTGATATGGCGCGCTCGCGGGCTGAATCAAGCGTGCGCCTTAGGTGAGATGTGTCGAGCCTTGCTTTGTGTCAGTAACACCGATATAACACTTGGAACTCAAGCATCGGGAAGAACTCTCAGCCATAAGCTTGTGCTAACTGCATCCCGTACTCAGAAGACGGTCAGCGATCTACCGACTTACATTATAGCCACTCCAGTACCACGAACGCGCAGTCAAGGTTCAATCAGAGTAACATCATCCCAGGATGCCAACGCTCGCAGGTAAGCATCTTCATACTCCATATGCATTGAACGCTTGAAAGCACACCTCTATGGCATCAGAACTACGCAACAAGGCGGTCAAAGTCAAGAATGCCAGCGTAAGCACGCTCTCCAATACCAAGGACCGCATGTCCAGCCAGCCCGGCAAGAACATCAACTGGAATGCGGAGATCAAGCCCAAGCCACCACCGCCGCCCAAGCCAGCCTTCAAGCCGCCGCCGCCGCCGTCGAGGACGTCGTCGGCTGCAAGCAGTACCAGCAATGTGAGCACTCAGAACAAGCCTGCTGTACCGCCCGTTCCTCTGCGAAGAGCCGGCCCGTCGGCCTCGTCTACGCTCGCAAAGTCTCCTGGCGCAAATCCGAGCCCGCCGCCTCGTCCGCCGCCCCGAGCAACCAATGCCAATGCCAGTACTTCGGCGGCCACTCCCCCTCCCCGACCGCCGCCAAGGTCACTGAACAGCACAGCCACCAGCTCCCCCAGCCCTCCTCCACCTGCATCTGGTGGCTTGCAGCCAGGGCCACCACCTCCCATACGTCGGGAGACGCGCCCAGACCTCGTCGCGCCCGCGCCTCGTACTCATGCGCCCGTCCCGCCTGTCAGGAAATTGCAAGGGGAAGTGGCTGACGTCGACCGGATCGACTGGGCCAACTTGTCACCGGAGGACAAGGAGGCGTTCTTCGGCTGGCTGGACGAGTTCTTCTCGCGATATCTGGGTGTTCCGGTGGGCAGCTGTGCGGAGCCTCTGAAGGCATCAGTGGTTGGCCAAGCACCTCCAGTGAGTCGCAATTTCTGAGCACTTCTGCGTCGCATGTCCGACCGGGCTGTGTCTGCGTAGCCCGCCGTCCGAATGGCTGCTCGACCGACTGCGAAGTCGCATCCAGCATCAGGTGTGTGCATATAATGGCTCGCCACCTCTCCTCCTACTGATCACGAGCAGAGTATATCACATCCTATCCCCCTCATCCCGAACGCGATTCGCTCGCGGAAGACCTTGCATACTACTTTTCCCCTTCCACCCACTGGTCTTCCGCGTGGTACGGCGGGGATGACATTCTCGCACCGCCTCTGCGCGGAAACGGTCAGTTGAACTGGAAAGGCAACTGGTCGTCCAACGGGCGCAGCAAGACGATCTCCGTCGGCGTGCTCTTCGCCGACCTCAGCCTCTGCTTCTACACGCTCACCTTCCCCATCCCTCTCCCACCCGCACACGACCCGAACGACGCGCGCACCATCCAGCGCAGCGCGCGGTACCTCCCGCGCCCGCAGCCGTGGGACCGCGCGCGGCTCGTCGACGCGCACGAGACGTACGGCGAGACCGTCGCGGCGTTCGCGGAGAGCTTCGCGGGCACGGGCCGGTTCTGTGCGCGCGGCGAGTGCTGGGACCTCGCGAACGAAGCGCTGAAGAGCTTCGAGCAGTACGACTGGGTCCCGCGCCCCGTGCCGAGCATCTCGCGCACGCATGGGCACCTCATCTTCGAAGGGCGGGCGAGCGACAAGGGGCGCACGCAGGTCGGGCGCTGGCGCGGAGGCGACGACCAGGTCCGGAGGGGCGATATTGTCGAGTGGAGGCTGGCGAAGGTGTCGCAGGGCCCGTACGCATCCTCGACGCTGGGGAACCCAGATCATACGGCGGTCATTGTCAGCGACGCGATACCGCGTTCGGCAGTGGCGGATGGGATGGCTGTCGCCCCGCGGGAGCTAGGCACGCTGGTGGTAGTCGAGCAGGGTGTGACGTCGCCACCAAAGAGGATGAGCTATGATTTGGCGCAATTCGAGGAGGGTGAGGTATGGATATACCGTCCGGTCAGCATGGAGGCGTATGTGGGCACGTTCCCGGTAGCGCAGTGTCCGGAGGGCCTCAACACTTTGACTATATAACCTACACACGAGCATTGTAACGTATTTCCCGGCATGGATGGAGTACTTGGACTAATCATGGATCGCAAGGAGGATATAAATTACAACAAATAGCCCAACGGTCATCGTACAGAGATCCCAGTGAAAATCCGCTCATGCAAAGTGGATGCCGGCGTCGTGGAAGGCAGAAAGCAATCTGCAAGCGTGTGCTCAGCCTTATGTTTGTGCGATACCGTTGCAGTGCACTCACTTTAGTAGGTCGTTGATGTCCATCTTCGCAGCTCGCGACTCGGCGAAGCCCGTCTCCTCGAGCACCTGCTCCACCTTTCTCTTGAAATCCATGTCATCCTCGATCATCTGTGGCGACCGTCAGCCCACGCGCCACGCGCCACAACGCGGACTGAGCACGCACCACATTGTTCACAGAAGCCCAAGTCTTCCAGTTGCTCTCCAGCATCTCCATCACACCCTTGGCCAAGAAGTTGGCGTGCACGGTCTTGTTCCGTCTGCCGAATATAATCCGGCCCAGGCCGTCGAACTCGGCGAACTCGACGGGCGGGGGCGGGTCGCGGGGGACTATGCGGACGACGCTGCTCTCGACCTTGGGCGGCGGGCGGAAGTTGTTCTTGCTGACGTGCATAATGAGGTCGACCTTGGAGTAAAGCTGCACGTTCGCGGAGAGGCGCGACCAGAGCGCTGAACCGGGCGTCGCGACGAGTCGTGTCGCGAACTCACGCTGGAACATGAGGATCGCGACCCGGAAGAGCGGCCGGTGCGAGAGCAGGCGGAAGACGAGTGGGGAGGAGATCTGGTAGGGCGTGTTGGAGATGCAGACGTCGAAGTAGGGCAGCTCGGCCTTCACAAAGTCTCCGATCATGATTTCAAGTTTGCGCTGCTCGGGCCTTACGGGGTCAGCGTTAGATCAGGGGCTGTGGAAGGGAGGAGACGGGAGGAGTACGCACTTGCCCTGCACACGCTTGGTCAATTCGGCCGCCATCCGAGGATCCATCTCCACTGCGGTGACATGCTTTGCTTTCTCAAGGATGCGTACTGTCAGGTTACCAGTACCTGGACCAACTTCGAGCACCTTGTCTGTGGGGCGCAGATTTGCCTGTTTACGCACACTTCAGTTATCTTCGTGAAGCACGTTGGGAAGACGCTGCCTCAAAGGTACGCACAGCATCCACTATTCTACAACAAATCCATCAGTAATTTTCGCTTCCCTGCGATAGCATCAACGCACGATTGAGCCGTTTGTGGGTTCTTGAGAATATGCTGACCGAACCGCTCCGTATTGAAGATAGGATTCCGCGCGGCTCCTGAGGACGATCCAGATGCCTCGGACGAGGCTTTTGACTTGACAGACGGCTGGTGTGCCCGAGTAAAACGATCTGATGTTGCCCGAGGCATTTTGTGTGGATCCGGAGACGTAAGCAAGGAGAAAGGAGGAGAGGGTGGGTATGAAGATTGTGGCAAGCGTTCAGTAGAGGGACTGTAGAGTGCAGGCCAAAGAATTTCCCTTCCCGATCGGGACGGAAATCCCACGTGGCCCACCAACACCCCACGTCCGGATATGGATGGCGCATCCTTCACAAGCTTCACGCAGCACCACCGCCGTCTCCAAAACACTCTCCAACTCTGCTTGATGCCCGTCGTTTGTTCGAGGGCCTGCGGTGAAGGGGTGGCCACTGGCGCCTGGTAGATGTTTTTCTTCGGTGGAGGTTTGACGTCAATGTGATATGTTCTGGGGATGCCCTAGATGTATAAAAGCTCGAGCGTTTTGCAGCGGCGAGACTCAACAGACCAATCGACACACCCTCACGACTTACGACAAGACTCACGAAACCTCACAAACTCATACTGTTGACTTCATTATGCGCTCTATGAACGTCTTCCAAACCTCTGTCTCCGGTGCCAGCCCGCTCAACCTGAAGGACATCTCCGAGGGTACAGTCGCTCTCCCGTATATCCTACTTCACGGATAGCTGATATGTAGCTCCTTCAGCCGACGCTCGTAGGATCATGTCTGAAGAGCATAAGGCTCTCGGTTACCGCCCACCTCCGGGCTCGCTCGCTTCCCAAGCGCAAGCTGCCATCGCGCGTCACGAGAGCCGCCGTGCAGATGAGCACGCCCTCACTTTGGACGAAGAGCAGATTCGCCAGGCGGTTCTCGCGGATGCCGAGCGTATCAAGCAGCAGCGGGGCAACACGAACGGAAACGGAGGTACCGCAAGTGCTAGCGGTGCTACCGTCGACCTTAACGCCGTTGGTGAAGGTACGTTTACCTTGGCGCCCGAACGTACGTCGTGTCACTGACATTTGAGCTGTTCCTGGTAGCCGAGGCGCGGAAGCTCATGTCAGATGAGCACAAGGCACTTGGCTATCGCCCTCCACCGGGTTCTCTCGCCTCAGAGGCCCAGTCCGCTGCTGCCAAGCACCCTGACGCCTCTGGCGGTATCGACAGTACCATCCTTGCCAAAGCTGCGCTCGAAGACGCCACTCACATTGCTGGCAATGGCGGTACATCCAACCTGGACGTCAACAACGTTGGCGAAGGTACGTGTGCGGCATTGACTGGCACCGAACCGGCATTCACCGATAACCCTCTAATAGCGGAGGCTCGCAAGCTCATGTCCGAGGAGCACAGAGCTTTGGGCTACCGACCCCCGACCGGCTCGCTCGCAGCCGCCGCTCAGGCTGCAGCGGCAAAGCATCCCGATGCGAGCGCGGGCGTTGACCAGGCCACGCTCGCCCATGCTGCGCTCGAGGACGCTCAGAAGATCGCCTCCGAGCGCGGCTCCAATGGCAACAAGGACGATCTCTCGCAAGTTCCCGTAAGTTATGGCGATCCGTTGCTGGGTGTATGTTGGTTCTGACGAAACTTGCTCGTCAGGTGACGAAGGAGATGGCCTCGTCTCTTGTGTCGCAAGAACACAAGGCGCTCGGTCACCTCCCTGAGAGCGGAAGCGTCCCTGCCACCGCTCAGAGTCTTGCAGACAAGAACGAGCAGGATGGCGGAGAGCGTACCCTTGGGGAGGCTGGAGCGTGCATGTAAAGTGTTTCAGGGACTGGAGACATATCGCCGACCGATAGAGAAGTACAATCAATCTGTATCAATAGCTCATACTGCATGATTATTTGTGTAATCCCTCTATGTTGCGTGCACTTCGAGCCTTGACCATCTCTGAAGTAGCGGGAATTGGTGTAGCAGCGGGCCAGCGGCCAGTGTTGGAAGATAAGATAAGATGAGACCAATATCTAGACGCCCTCAGCTGAACTCGGGAGACTCGGGTTACTATCCTATCATCTTATACTCCCTCTTCATTGACATGCTACTGTCGGCCTGGCGTATTCGAGCCTTCAACCATTTAGGATGAACCGTCGACATACAAATTGATCATACAACCCGGCACGATATATACAGTGAAGGAGAACCACTATAGCCGACTTCGCCGTCGCTCTCAAACCTCCAGACGTCCCACCCGCTATGCACGGCTAGCGATCACGCCTGGGATGCAGCTTGTTGAGCTAAGTAGGTTTGGTACTGGGTCGGCGTGAGCGTTTTCTGCGATGGACCCATCGGTGAGTCAGCTCTAGTGCATGGACTTTGGGCGGAAGAAGACGACTTCGACCCTTATCACTCACCTGCGAAAACGCGTGCATCTGCGCGATCTCCTTCTTCAACACCTCGTTAACTTCGCGAAGAGCCGTCATCAGCCTCGGGCTCGCGGTCAGGTGTGCTACCAGGGAAATAGACTTACTGAAGCGATGTCTCGCGAGCGTGTTCTTCCCTTCGAAAGCCTATATCACAAGACACGGTGTCCCAGACGTTTGCGTTAAGCGACGGCCCACGGCTTTTGCCACCAAATATCAGGAATATACGCACCGCGCTCACCACGAACACGGAGTAGTTCTCGCCACATCCATTCGAAGTATCCTCGATCTCAAGGTAGGTGACCGGCATGGCCGCACGGATCGCGGCCTCGAGGTCGGTGGCGGAGATGGGCATCGCGCGCTCGCTGTTTCGTGTGCTCGAACGGGGGCCCCTAGGAGGATATAGCGTGGACTAGAAATGGGGATCGAGAGCGTAGCTTAGGCGAGAACTGAGGGGCCTAGAAATGGGGGAGGTTTGCGAATGACTGGGAGGAGAGTGGTTAGAAAGCGCAATCTGATAAGATACGCTGTGGCCGAGTTCCCGAGGTTCCTGTCCTCGGAATCAGATAAGATTATGAATAGATGGCGTCGTGTGGACAAAAGTGGCCGCCGCGGCTTTATTGAGAACTTGTGTAGTCCCAAGCTGTAGCTAAGAAGCTCGAGTTGAAGGGCATACTCACCGAAACCGAGTCAAAGCTGATCACGATGAGCGTATCAGAGCCACGAGTCGTCGAGGCCTTCAAGGCGTGGCTCGTCGAGAATGGGGCACACGTCCACCCCGATGTTCGATTCGAGCCAGGTGAGTGCCGGCTGCGTTGTACGGCGGCGCAGGTAACAAACTCAGAGAAGGTTCTCTTTGAATAGTTCCCTCCGGTTTCAATGTTATTGCCGGAAGCGATGTGCCCGCAGACACGACCGTCGTGTCTATTCCATTCTCTTTGGCCATCACGCCGGACGTCGCCAAGGTGGCTTTGAAGGCGTTGTTCCAGGGTGTTATCGAAAGCCACTCGCTCGATGCGCTGAGCGAACGGCAGCTCGTGTGCACTTATATATGCATGCACCAAATCGTTCAGGATACTGCACCAGGGTAAGTGAACACTCTTGCTGGTCTAGAATGCCGCTGATTGTACCGCATCCTCCACAGCTCACATGAAGGCGTGCTGCGGCACGGACCTTACATCGACACGCTTCCTTCCGCAGACAAGCTTCGCACCCCTCTGCACTTTTCCTCCGTGGAGCTCGAAGCGTTCAGGGGATCCAACCTATTCGGCGCGACCCTAGATAGGCAGCGGGACTGGCAAGCAGAATGGGAACAGTGCCGGGCTGCCGTCACCGCCGTGAACCCGTCCTGGGGAGAAGCGTTGACCTGGTAAGCCAGGGACACGGCGCGTGCTGACTAGATCGCAGAAAACTGAACTGTGGTGTACAGGGATAGATACCTCACAGCGTCGACATACTTGTCTTCGCGCGCGTTCCCGTCGACCGTCTTGTCCGAGAATCCTTCGCTCGTCACCACGCCATCATCTTATCCCGTCCTACTCCCAGGAATCGACGCATTGAACCACGCTCGGGGATACCCCGTATCTTGGGTGGTCTCCAGCGCCAACTTCGCGACCTCTTCGGCCTCTTCCTCTTCAGAACCATCCATCTTACTCGTCATCCATGCCGCGACGCCTCGGGGATCAGAGCTGCTCAACAACTACGGCCCGAAGCCCAACGCAGAGCTCATCCTCGGCTACGGCTTTTCGCTCCCACACAACCCGGATGACACGATCGTACTCAAGATCGGCGGGCCGTCTGCCAGTCATGGCAGCGCTAGCGCTCCTATAGGAGGCAAATGGGAAGTAGGACGGGGAGCGCGTGGCGCTGAGCCCGTGTGGGAAGCGGTTCTCGCCGCCGTGCGCGCGCAGGACGAGGAGGAGGACGAGTATATGGATGAGGAGGAGGATGGCCCGTCGATCGAGGATGAACTGTGCGCGGCTGATATGCTGGCGGAGATGGCGCAGAGCTTGTTCGACCGGCTCCCGCCGTTCCCGCCTGCAAACTCACCAGAGATGCGGCCGGAGGTATTGCAGATGCTCGAACACTACCTTGAAGGTACGTATGACGCTCCAAGGATGGCGGCGGGGTTGCTGACATAGGAAGTTGGTATAGGTCAACGGGACATCCTGCAGTCGCTCGTGGAGTTTGCGAACGCCAAGGAGGCGAGTGCTCTGCAGAAAGCGCGCGAGCAAGGCCTCGACATCGTGGCCGAGGAAGACGAGGAAGAGGAATGATCAAATCGCGATATGTGAACCAGCTAGATAGAGTACAAATCGTACACGACGTCCATTCCCGCTGCTACGTTATTCTGGGTATCAGGATAAGCTCTTTCCGACCTCACGATACTATGATAGGCTCAAGCCCGAGGTTGTAAATCCTGTTCGCGTTATCGAAGAGCGCGCCTTTGACGATGCTGATCGCTTGAGGTAAAGTAAGTTCCCATCTCTTGATTGAACTCTCCAACACCTAGACGTGGGGGATCCAGAGTGAGCCCTCCATTTTTCTTCGTAGCAGCTGCTGATACGGACCTCAAATAATGCCTGACGCGCTTGTAGTGTCCCAAGGTAATAGGACTCGGGCCAGTAGTGCCCATCCGCTACAGTATAGTCAGTAAGTTGCGTTAGTTGAAACATAAGACGCAACTCACTCGACCACATGATCTTGTTCGTGGGTGCGAGCTCGAGGACCTGACGAACGACCTGCCGCTGGCCATCCGCACTCAGGAACGGGAAGATCTCGCCAAAGTCGAGATACACGTTCTCGTAAACCGCGGTGAGATAGCCAGCTTCCTTGGTGTACGGGTAGCTCGAGTGCAGTAGGACAATTTTCGTCGCTGGGTACGCCTTGATGAGCGGTTGCAGGTGCGCGGGCGACGAGAGCGTGAGGGTGATGTCGTTGTCGCCCAACCCTGTGTGGAATTGCACTGCAAGCCGTCAACGATCCGTGTCTTCACCCCATAGAGCACTGAAATACAACATACCAGGCTTCCCATGTTCACCGGCGATACGCATGGTCACGTTCACGACATAGTCGTTGATCTCCTTATGAGCCAGTCGAAGCTCGCGTTTGGTCATGTAGAGCAGACTGAGCTTCGTGAGCAGCTGCTCGACCTCGTGGATCACGCTATCGTCCAGCAGCGAGGTCGTAAGGGACACGTTCAGCCCGGTGCGATAGCATGCAATCGACTTGAACCCCGCGACTTCGCTGTCTGCCGCGGCGGTGGTGAGTGCCGCTTCGAGGCCCGTCATGAAGCGATGGAAGAGCTTCGACGGGGACAGCTCGCCCTCGACGAACTGCGCCTCGATGCCTCGTTTAAGGATTTCCTAGTATGTGACAATGATTGTAAGCAAGTTGTTGCATGCCAAAGCAGCTCCACGATGGGGAACAGTACCTCCGCTAGGACCTCGACGCGGACGATGCGTTTCGTGGGGCTGCCTGTGAACTGGTCGTGCCACCGATAAGCATATGTCTTGTCGGCAGAACCGAGCCCATCGTCGATCAGGATGCACTGGATGCGTGTCGAGCCCATGCATAACCTGCAGAGCTGGTCGTACGGGAGCTCCTGTCTGTGCTTCTTCACGGCCTCCCAATCAGCGTTCGGCGGAAGTCCGAACAGCTTGGCGAGCTGAGCGGTCGCGCGGTAGCACGCCATGGTGGTCGTCGCATCCTGCGATGCCTTCTCGCCGCTCGCTTCGCTGATCAGGCCCTCGAAGGGAAATGCGTCTTTGTGCTCTTCGCGCAGGAACGCGTGCGCGTGGTTGTCGATGGCGGGATAGGCGAAGACGACGCGCGAGAGCTCTCTGATATCCTCGGACAAGTCCATTCCGGCCAGGTCGTCACCACTGCGTGTTTTGAGATTAAGATAGAAGTTCTTGGGGTGATACGGTCGTGATGGTTGTGCGTCTGGGTACAATTTCGGGCTTGCAACTTGAGGTATTGAATGACGAATGCTTAGGTTCAGGATGCTTAGTATCTTAGGAGATGGGGACGATGGATACAACTAACCTGAAGGCGCGATACAAGACAACGAGGTTATGGCTATTTCGATTGTCAGATCATGCTTATCGGGAGCGGCAGGCGAGGCTTCATGCGCGCAGCACTAGGAATTCGAGGCAGAAATCGCAGGCTAAACTAGGTACATGGTACATGCCATACAGTATCCCAGCAGATTGCCAGTCTCTCTGCGCAGTACGCAATATGTAAAACTCGGTTATGGCAGGCGTACATAACTCTTGTGATTCATCCACTAGCAACTACTCACCTATGCAAATAGTGCTATCTCACCCGGGGCAATTGCATGTCCTGGTATAGCGGCACGGGCGGCGGTACGGTATCGGTCGTAGTTGACTCTACTCAGGCTATAGCTAGTAGTAGTACTGTCTCAAACGCTTCCGAGCCGAGTGCTTCACTATTACTTTCGTGCATGGTGCGGTTCATGTCTTATGCACTACAGCACAGCTTGTAATCAATCTCTGTTAGTATATCGGTTAGTACACGCGCCTGTCATCAGTAATGATCGCGCGAAAGCGGGGTTCGACTCCCCGACAGAGAGCGTTTCCTTTTTGGTGTATTCATCCCCATCGCCATCATCCTGATCCACATCATATGGTCGTTAGCAATCGCCTTCTCTCCTCCCACAGTGCATTATTTCTTCGTGAACCGTGATGCCATCCTGATGAAGAAGTCCTCATATTATCGGAATGTTGGTAAGGTGAGTGGCTTGGGGGACAGCCGTTGTTCCCGGAGCGCCTTTTACATCCACCTACAGCACTCGAGTGCACCACAATAAATCACATATGTCCGGTCACTGCCATTGCACAAATACGCTACCCTGCAACACTTACATCGATCGAGCAGAGCTCAATCGTCAGCCATTACAAGCACAAGATTCTCACTCCGCCCATACTGCTCGACGAGATGGATCCTCTATGGGTGTTCACCAAGCGTAAAGCTTTCTTAGCTGCAATGCCAGGGAAGGACCTCAGCGCAAAGCAGCTCGAGGACCTCGGCGGTTTTGAAGGAGTCGACTGCGACAACAACGAGGAGAAGGTCACCTACCTGCCACTCGTAAGTATCCGCCTATTCACCCGCACATTGATCTGTAGCTCATGCTTACCCCACAGTGCGAAACATTCAACAAGGTCCACGCACTTGCCATACAGAAACCTGCTCGCAAGGTGAAGTACTCTCTTAACGTATTCGTGCGAGCTTTTGACAAATTTCGCCATACGATCCAGAGACGACCCAAGAAGAAGAGAGCAGGGAAGCCGAAGTACACGGCGGTACCTACCTTCGGCTGGGCGGAGTCTTCGGATATCAACGAGGACACGAAGCCCGATATATGCACATACCCTGCGATCCCAGAGGCCGAAGCGATGTACACGCTCACTGACGAAGAGCGGAAGGGCAAGGTGAAGCCCGACACGACATGGAGAAGCGAGCTTCGGAAGCAGGAAGCCCGAACGATGTGGGGGTGGATGACGATGTTCATCGAGGTGAAGACGGGCCAGCACCCCCAGCCATTCCTGTCCACCAAGGACGGCCGCTGGGTCCCCAATCCCCACCCCAAGGCCAAGGAGGCTCGCGTGCAGATCATCAAGTACGCAGCCGAGCTCCAGCTCCGCCAACATCGTACGTTCGTCTACACCGCTCTCATCTGCTGCAACATGGTCTGGTTCATTCGCTGGGATCGCGCCGGTGCTCTCGTCTCAGAGCCTATCGACTACAAGCTCGACCCTGCCCCTCTGCTGAACTTTGTCCACCGCGTCACCTCCGTCAGCGCGGAGGAACAAGGATACGACCCCACTGTGACGCTAGCCACAGATGAGCAGGTCGCTATGTTCCAGCGCCACGCTGATGAGCTGCCTGAGGGCTGGCGGAAGACGTACGCGCAGCATGCCCTCTCGGATCCGGGCAGGTATCCGATCTGTGCGGTACGCTCTATGCATTTATACCCCTTATTCCGGCACTCATTGATTGACTGCAGGTGCAATGTCCCGACGTCCCTTGGCTCGATACAACAAAGGACAAGGCCTTGGATCCCGACAAGCCGCGCACGCACACATATCTGATCGGTCGATACCGCTCCGGCTATCGCTCCCCTACCGGACGCGGCGGGAAGTGCTTTATTGCGTACGACGTCGATCGCGGCTGCCTCGTCGTCCTGAAAGACTACTGGTGTGCAAATGTATCAACTGTACATCGCGAGCTAGACACGTACCAGAGGTTCCACGACACAGGCGTAGTGGAGAACGTTGCGGAAGCGATAGCCGGCGGCGACGTACTCAGTGGCGATGGGAAGCAGCAGTTGACGACTTCGCAGAAAGGGTCCACGTTGCGTGTGGAACCTGCGGAGAGGTTCCATCACAGACTCGTGTTTCGCAACGTCGGAAGACCTCTCGAAACGTACGAGCGGAGCAGTGAACTCGTTGAGAAAGTCCTGGAGGCCATTTTTGGTATGTGTCTCGTTCTGAGTGTGAGCTGCCCCACTTAATGCGTCCGCGCAGGGCATTTTGAGGCATGGCAGAAGGCCGGAGTCCTTCATCGCGATGTCAGCATTGGCAACATCCTCATTGACGTTGACACCAACGACGCCTTCCTGAACGATTGGGACCTTTGCAAGTATCGCGAAGAGTTGGGCTTGAGGGGCACCGCTGCTAGCGAGTACGGACGTTCGGTAAGCAGATCTGCACCCAAAAACAGGTGGACTTGTAATGACAGCAGCACCAGGGGACATGGCCGTATTTATCTGGAATTCTTCTGGAGTATCCTCGCAAGCCAAACGAGCTATCTGACGACTTGGAGTCGTTTGTCTACGTCTTGGCCATCTGCCTCCTTCGATTCCACCGACACAATCTACTCTGTGCTGCCGCTGGCTCAGTAGATCAGCCCAATGGCCCGTTGTCCTATCATATAGGAAGCAGGTATGATGCAGCATTCCCCACCCCAAGCGGATACGCTGTAGGCGGGACTGAGAAGCTCCGCGCCATGCAGAAGGCCGACCCCGGCTTCGTCCTCGACACCAGCAACTCCCCTCAGCTCAACGACCTAATGCAAAAGCTCTATAGGCTGGGACAGGCACACTACGCCACGCTCGATTTCGACGAGATGGAGGAGAAATATGGTGTACCTCGTGCACACCCGCCACCACAACCTACGAACCCGCAGCCTACGCACACGACTAACTTTGACGCTATCGCTAGAAAGTTCGGCGACCGCTGGAAGAGAGCTGCTGCACCCCGCCATGGCGAAGGCGTGGACCAGCAGCAGGCCCTGGTTCCATCCGTTCAGCCCCACTCGCCGCCACCGTCCGGGGTACATCACGCCGATCTATCTCTCGGCGACTTCAACAGTCACGCACACATCCTGGATGCGATAATGGGCCTCGACCAGACCTCCTGGATCAACGACAAGACATCTGACAACTTCGCCAACCTTCCGCGTATCGAGCGCATCGAGTCCATCGGCGCGTCGGGCAAGAAGCGCCGCTCGCACGGCGACGAGCAGCCTAGCACCGAGGGACCCGTGCAGAAGAAGTCCAGGGGCGGCTTGTCTACCGGTGTCAGCACCACACTCGAGACGCACGTCGAGGTCTCCCCGCGAAAGGAGCGTGAGGATGCAGACAACCGGACTAGGCACGCGGACGAAGGGGTCGCGAACGGCATGGGGAAGGATGAAGCGGAGGACGGTGCGCAGGATGTCGAGGAGGACGAGGGTCGAGACAACCCGTTTGGCGGAGGAGAGAAGGCTTTCGGTGTACTCGACGGCAGCGATTCGGACGCAACGCGGTTCGTACCCTCTACGGAAGCGTACAAGCTCAGACACGACCTGGATGACCCTTTCCTGTGACGACGTGCTGCACATGTAACTTTCGTCCTGCACCGCATTCTGAACCGGTGGCCCATCCACGTGGTGGCACAAGCATGAAATGATGATATCTGCATGATGCTCTGCCTCCATGAGCTTATGTTGACATGTTCTTCCTTGCCCTGCTCATTGCAATCACTCTAATAAATGCGAGAACATCGACCGGTAAGTACTAGAGTTGGCCGGTGGCTTCTAGGCTGCTTCTCAGTCTGTCTGTCTGTCTACGCTGCCAGTCATAAGTACGTTAGCCTCATTGCTCTCACGACCACCCTATCGGCCATGCGGATTATCTAGGTGACTGCGTTTGCGTGACATATACTGTTGTCCTTCTGATCCTAAACATGAGCTCTCCCTGCATCAATCATTGTCTCCCTACTACATATGGTCCAAGCGTGGCGGTTTATCTTGAACCTCGGAGTGTCTTCCTACTAAATGAAACTACTGTGTGGTACGTTGTCATTTGACCACCCAACCCGCTCTCAATCGCGCCTAAGAAGCGCGTGTGCACACTCCGCAAGCCTGCGGACGTGCCTTCTGCACATCTCGAAGATGGCATCCACGCGATGAACGGATCCCCTCTTCCACAAATCCATGATCCGTTCCCAAGTATGTCACCCCCTATCCAGAGCATATCAGAAGGTTTGGCACGGTGAGTGAACCTATCGAGCGGATTGACCAAAGGCGAGTCGCTGCTACCTATTTTCCCCTCGTAGCGCTCTGCATAGTTTCATGTGCAATGCATCTTCGATCCTCGACGACAATTCTTAAAACGAGTCGCATCGGCACTACATGGTTTGGCGGACGGACACGGACATCTTTTCAAGTGTTCGAGATGTTTGAAATGGCGGCGGCCCCGTTGTAAGGATCAGGTACATGCCGGAGCCATCATTCCCTCGTTTACTTAATCCTCCGTTGCCGATGCTCCTTATCTAGCCTTGCAGTCTCTCACAGAGCTCAGCTGGGGTCTGCACGCCTGCCAGTACTTGCCTTCGTTGGTAGCCCTTGCAAGAATCGTCTCGCTTGCTGAAGGCCTGCTCTGGTGACTTGCGCGGTCGTTTTCCTGACATGTCGACCACAATGACCTTCCTACGATTCTGGGTCTTCTGTGCGGGATTGCTAATCTTATCTGCTCCCGGCTCTTCTGGTCTTTCTGTGGATACTAGCTCGCACAAGAAGGATGCGTCCGTTCTCATCTTGGGCGGAGGCGTCGCGGGCGTCATTGCTGCACGTACCCTCCACGAGAAGGGGATTAACAACTTCACCATCGTCGAAGCACGAGGTATAATTCCGCGCGATTTCTTACTGACGATGCGATGCTTACATGTATTTATTGCGTCGCAGGCCAACTGGGTGGTCGCCTCACCTCTACCACCTTCGGCGCTCCCGGGAAGCAGTTGACGCTCGAGCTGGGTACGTTAATCCGGTGTCCTGATAAATCTCCCTTCCTCATATTGACTCCCTCACAGGAGCTAACTGGGTGCAAGGGACCCAGTCAGGCAACAGCCCGACCAACCCTATCTGGACCCTCGCTCAAAAGCACGGACTGCACACCCAATTCAACGACTGGGAGGGCAGCATCAGTGAGTGACATCCACACGCGCTCGCTTGCAGACAGCTAGACAATCGTGCAACCCGCTAGCGACGTTCGATGCATCTGGGCCCGTGGACTACCTCGACGTCTTCGACGACTCCGGCGACGCGTACACGAACCTGACCATCGCGGCCGGGGCGCGCGTCACGAAGCAGCTCGTCGACGGCACCGCGCGCACCGGGTACTCCCTCGTCGGCGCGAAGTCGCAGACGGCGCAGGCTATGGCGAGCGAGTACTACCAGTTCGACTGGGAGTATGCGCAGACGCCGGAGCAGTCGTCGTGGATCGCCAGCTCTTGGGTCAGTACTCCTCGGCCCCACGCTGGTTCCTTCATTGACGCAGGCAGGATAGGGAAACAACTTCACCTACGACACCGACATGGGTGGGTTCGGGGACGACAACCAGATGTCGCTAGACCAGCGTGGGTTCAAGTACTTCATCCAGTCTGAGGCTGCGGAGTTCCTGCAGCCCGACCAGACGCGCTTCAACTCGACAGTGAAGAAGATTACCCACTCGGATTCGGGCGTGAGCGTTGAACTTGTCGGCGGGGAGACGCTGCACGCGGACTACGCCTTGTGCACGTTCAGCCTGGGCGTGCTACAGCATGATGATGTCGTGTTCGAGCCCGCACTGCCGGACTGGAAGCAAGAGGCGATTCAGAGCATGGTCATGGTAGGTTTCCTCTGGTCTGCTGCGAGTACCTGTCAGACATTGAGGTTGACTCATCGTTCTGTAGGCGACATACACGAAGATCTTCCTACAGTTCCCAGAGAAGTTCTGGTTCGAAACCGAGGTGGGTTTGCTCCGGACCCGAATAACAGCTGTAGACTGACTAGGTTGGATCAAAGATGGCATTGTACGCAGACCCAGAGCGCGGTAGATATCCCGTCTGGCAGAGCCTGGACCACGAGAACTTCTTCCCCGGCTCCGGCATCGTCTTCGTCACAGTGACTGTACGCACTGTCCTCTCGCTCTACGCCCCAGTTCGCTTACACCCGTCATCATCTCTGCACAGGGTGACTACTCGCAGCGCATTGAGGCGCTCCCCGACTCTCAGGTGCAAGAAGAGGTGCTCGGGGTGCTGCGCGCGATGTACCCGAACGTGACTATCCCCGAGCCGCTCGCGTTCCTCTTCCCGCGCTGGCACACCGACCCGCTCTTCCGCGGTTCGTACTCGAACTGGCCCCCGTCCTTCTTCAGCGAGCACCACGAGAACTTGCGCGCGAACGTTGGGGAACGGCTCTGGTTCGCGGGTGAGGCGACGAGTCAGAAGTACTTCGGTGTGTGGGCTTATGCTTCTACACTTCGACAATGAGGGCTATGGTACGGTGGCTGATGCGGAATGCTGCAGGTTTCTTGCACGGCGCATACTTCGAGGGCCTGGACATGGCGACGCTCCTCGCGAAATGTATCCAAGGCGGAGGCTGCGCTGGTATCAAGCACATCGAGGAGATCAAGAACCTCCGGCCGTACAAGGTGTAGTACATAGCACACAACCAGGCGCTATACGATTAGCCATGTAGCGTGCCTATAGCAGGCGATCGTCCATGTCATAATAGTTATGGTAGTACAAACAGACACCCATCGTCCTCGGTCATCATAAGGCCTTGCCTGCATAACTCACTGAAGTGGATCTGAACGGACATCCTTATTTGGGCAAAGTAGCGGCGCTGCCCTTTCGGGTATCGCGGAAGTCCACAGTGTAAATCCGTGGTCGATCCATGTCCGCAAAGTCCCAGTTTTGATCCTTCTTGATGGTGGAGACACCCTCGGGCAATGGGTCCGAGAGCGCACTGGGACACCGAAAGACGGGGCTCGACGCCTTGCTCCGAGTGGGAGAGTTTTCCGTGTCGTTTGCGAAGACGTCCGGATCGAAGTCCGACTCGGTGAGGACCGCCTCAACGTGCACTACCACGACGATGTCAAAACCAAAACGACACGCAGCGTGCAGCGGGAAGGCTTACAGTAGTGCTCAAGGCCTTTGCCGAATCCGGTCCAGCAGATGATGCCGAAGACGAAGGCGCCGATGAGGACGATGAAGGAGACGAGCGTCGTGCAGCCGAAGAAGGGCCACTCGATGAACGTCCAGGTGTACACCTGCGAGTAGAACATGACGCTCCAACCGACGATGTAGCACAGGTTGAGGAAGAGGAAGCCAGCCATGAGCAGCTTCATCTCGCGCCTGATCGCGAACCATCCCTGTGTGCACGCGCGAACGTCGGTCAGCCAAGCGAAGTGAGGTGAAAAGCGGCCGAGCGCGACTTGCCATGACGATCCACGGGACGATGGTCTGACCCACACCAAGGTGACGCTTATCAGACATGCGCGTCTCATTGGGCACTTTAGCAGGGTTGACGCACCACAATCGTGAAGATGAACAGCGCGTAGTAGAGCGGCGAGTGCTCCGCGAGCACCGCAATCTCGCTGTTACGGAGCTGGTCGACCCAGAGGCTGATTGCGGTCACCGTGAAGAAGAGCGCCAGCTGCAGGAACATGGAGTCGATCAGGAAGAACTGCGATCTCATGTCAGCGGCCATCGAAATTGCGCGAGCTCCGACGTCCATCAGTTACCTTGTAGAGACGCATCACTTGCGGAGGGGGGCCGACGCGACGGATCGTCGACGAGCTGTAGCCCTGTAGCAACGATGAGAAAGTCGGAACGAGTGGTTGGGGTACCGAGACCCGTACCTTCACTATGTGCCACGCCAAGAAGGTGGTCGATATCAACGCAGTCACATTGAGTACTAACTCCGGGATCTGTCAATTACTGGTGAGCGGTGTGGTTCTTCCACGGAAGTTAGCTGCGCTTACTTGGAGGGCAAGGCGGGTCGCGAAGTAGGACGGCATGATATCGAAATGGCATGGGGTGCCGTTACCCACTATGAGCGTCTCGTATCTGAATTTGACGTCTTCTGTCCGCCAAATGGTGTAAGTCGCCCAGGATGTTTGCATGACACGCGCAAAGACCACGGCCCAACTATTGTGACCAGCACGTCAGACATACTCTCTGGGGAGAATAGGTACCGGCCCCGACCTACATGTGTGGGATAGAGTTATATAGAATCTAACGTGCCCAGCTTGTCAGCATACGAGGACGTAAGGGAACGAAATGCGGAGGACGTACACCGAACGTCGACACGCCCAGCAACCAAAACTGTGAGCCGATCAATGCTAAGTCCTCTCTCTGGGAGTTGTCGAGGCTGCAGCTCCGTTAGGATACTGTACATGAAGGTACCTCGCCGATGCCCATACTCACATCCGCCCTGGGTATTCGAGCATGCGCGCGCAAGTCTCGCTTAGAAAGACGGTGTTGCCATCGTAGTCTAGTTGGACACCGGCAATGCTGCCGTCGGTAGCGTTTCGGACAGGGTGGAGGAACGCGTCTTCCGGCGACCTACGAGATATCTGTGTTATGTCGTTCAGTATGAGGGCGGCTGTAAGTGAGAATGGTGCACATGGACGTACACTAACGTGTGTATCTCGGAGATCTAGACTTTCCTGCAGCGCATGGTTCAGTATCATCTTAACCCAGACATTCGCGTGCACCCCTACATACCAGTTCCACGAACCTTGGGACCACACTGGGTGTCGTGTTCATCGTCATGCTGGTGTCCCAGATTGTCATGCACTCCTTGTACACATTGCCTATCGGCGCGGCGGTGCACAACTTCAGTGTGAGGTCGTCGCCGGTACGGAACAGGCGCGCGACCTCGTTGCGGGGGACCTCCGCGGTGTGCAAGACGTTGTCCACAAATGCGAAGGTGCTCACATCTTCCGAGTAGATGAATGCGGCGGTGAGCCCCTGTGCAAGGCAGTGGATCACGCTCAGGAGGAAGAACGCGAGCGTGTGCGGGGTGAGGGTGATGCGTGCTAACTGGCGGGTATAGTCAATTAAACGTCAATCACAATGTCAGACGCCGTGCAGATCCAAGGGCGCTCTCACTCACCGCGGATTTGAGCAGAATAACTGCTTTGCTATTGCTCTTCGTCATGTTCGAACAGGAAAGAGTACGTGGAGGGATGAGATTATACAGACAAAGTGATCGGGACTGTCAAAGC
The DNA here is from genome assembly GCA_022385745.1 of Cubamyces sp. BRFM 1775. Taxonomy (NCBI): domain Eukaryota; kingdom Fungi; phylum Basidiomycota; class Agaricomycetes; order Polyporales; family Polyporaceae; genus Cubamyces; species Cubamyces sp. BRFM 1775. The sequence goes on along the minus strand of MU278468.1, from coordinate 47,109 downwards.
CCACTAAAAAGAACCAAGTACACAACCTGCTAGAAACCGAGTCCGAGTTACGAAAGCAAAGAAGAAGAATCACCAAGAAAGAAACGGCGCGCAGAGGGGAGAACGAAGAACAGCAACGTGCAGCAGCTCAGTCCTGGAGCCTGCTCAGAGCCTCGAGAACCAGAGGGAGAGAGGCAACGGCGGGCGCGAGGGGCAGCGCGTTAAGTAACCGCTTGCGCTAGCCGTTTCGGCTGTTGGGGGCCAATGAGCGGTGGCGGAGGCGCCTCTGTAGGGTTGGATCTTGATGATGATGATGATGATGTTCCTCTGGGACCTGCGTTTCCGAGCGGGGAGACAGCAACGGTGGCGATGCACGATCTTAATGGCGGCGACTAGTGGCTTGATGGGGAACGCTCACGATGCGGGGTCGCGACCGCAGCGAGGTGCAATAGGGGCGTAGTCTTGAGAGAGAGGATGACCCGACGAATGCACGGTGACTGCTAGGCATCCCTGTTGCGGATTGGGATGGCCATGATATATAGAAGAGGATAGGCTAAAACGCCATATGGCTATCTGCTGTTGGGGAACCGGTACTCAATCATGGGATGGTTGGTAGATGTCCGAGACGCTGTACGAAACGCGAGCCACCGTCGCAATGGTTGTAGTGATGTTCAAAGGAAGATCTTCTACTTTGCCGTCAGAGATTTGGGCATTCAGTAGCGGGCTGCCACATGATCTTCGTCGGCCTCGAGGATGATATCACCCCGAGTCCCGTAGATTCTGAATCGCGGCCATCAGCGTTTATCGGCGCTCGAGCTGGCATCTATACTCACTATTAAGCTGTCATCTTATCATCCGGGAGTCGATATGCGAGTGGTATCAACGCCGCATCTCCCTGTATCCACCTACTTGGAAGAGGTTTGGGAATTGGGATAGCCTGGTCGTACAGGAGGGCATTGAGCCTTCTCCATCTGGAAGCATGCCCTGCGACATCGACGGAGTCGAGCGAGTGCGCGTTGGCGACCAATGCTCGGGGCGTGAGGTGAAGACTGGGAAGACGTCGACTCCGTGAACCCGCGCGATATGCCTGTGCTTTGATCCGCTAGGAGCACAAAGGCCACGAAGACTACTTTGCAACGCACTATCCAATACTCACATGAGAACCCACGGCCCATGTCGGTGAGTCGATCTCGTTCCACTCCGAAGAATCGTCCGAAGGATTCGCGACAGCCCGCGGAGCGTCATCAATCAACCTTCTCGCCGGTCTCGCAGCTTGCCACATGGATCAATGCCGTGAGCTATCCCACGAACTCAATGGGACTGCTGCAGACCGATACAGGCGGCATCGATCTTCTTGGCTCTGTGGTCACTCGAACGGTGGTAGGTCGGCCTAGTCGGTGAACTAGTGATACAATGAGCGGTACGTATCGTGACCACGGTGACCTTGTTTTGACCAGGGTAGATGTCACCTAGAGCTCGAGTCAAGGCAAAGAGGGACAAAACGTCGGAGGGTAGGGTCATGCATGAACGTCTGGATAAGAGAAGCGAAACTGATGAAAGCTCGGCTTGTGTTAGTGCTAGTACTACGAAGAGATGCCAACAGTCTAGTTTCGGATGAAGCCGCTTGTCAGCACTTGAGCCTTGGATCCTACGGGCGAAAGTTCATTTGCCTGGGCGGACTATTGGTGATCAGACAGCTGCAGAATAAAAGCTAGCAGTGATAAAATCGATGGAAGCCAGAGGCTGAGGCAATTCTTGCGATTCCCGGCGGCAGCCTGAACCAGGGAGTAGGGGCGCGAACAGCCGTGGGAACGTCAGGCTTAAGGTACGCTATTGCTGAAGGTTGTTAAGAGTACTTTACTTAGATGCCGCCGGGACAAGAGGCGCGCCCATGGCTGCCCATGGTCGGCACAAGAGATAGATCGGCAGGACCGCACATGCAAGCACGAATGGCGTTGTACTCATTCTCAGACAGTCATTAGCTCAAACCGCCCTAGATTGAGACAAGAATATATCAACCAAGCTCAATTGACCCGTGAAGCTGCATTTTGACTGGAGTGGGTGCGCGGAATGAAAGCGCTAGCGTCATGCTGGGTCGCATTGAACCGCTAATACTGATGCACGATAGCTCGCGGCACTTCTACACCATAATGGCAACGTCGATGATGAGCTTGAGGCTGGACGACCGGGCCAGTAAGTCAGGTGTGGACAACGGCAAGCAGCGGAGGGATGATATCCTTGTTCTGGCTGGTAGGTAGTAGCAGCAATGCGGTCCAATGCGCATGCGCAGATAGGCACACGCATACAGAGAATGCAGATGACGAACGTTCGGACCCATTCAACACACGCTGCCCAGTCAACAACTCCTTCAACCGCAGCCGCTCCTGTTACTACCTGCGCTGTTCGAGCTCCTTGAGCGCCTTCTGGGACCGTTCCCTCTCGTCCTCCAATGCCTTCTCAGAGCGCTGCCTCTCGTATTTCAATGCGGCCTCCGACCGTCGTCGCTCGTCCTCGAGTGCCTTCTCCCACCATCGCTTCTTGTCCTCAAGTGATCTTATGAACCAACTTCTCTCTTTCTCAGAACGTCGTCTCTCGTCCTCGAGTGCCTCCTCAGCGCACTGCATCAGGCGGTTGACTCGCTCGGCATTGCTCACCGCCAAGTCTGTCGCTATCAATCGCAATATATGTTCAGCGCTGGCAATGGCTTGCGCAGAGAATTTCCAGTGAACTCACACGAGGATGCAGACGACTCGGCCTTCCTGGGCTTTGCGCCCTGGCGCTGCTTCCTCTGTTCGCTCCTCCGAGGCGACAAGGATGAGACCGCACCTTGCACGTCAGCCGTCATATCAAGTTTCGCCCCTGTAGAATACAATAAGTTCGTACCTGCAGAGACCGTACACAGGATGAGACTTACCGGCACCAGCATCAGTAATGGATGTCGATGCAGCTACAGCTGTAGAAGGTTGATTCGCAACGTGGCTGATGGCGCTGACATACGGCAAGTCCTGCACTGGCAGATGCTTCTGACTAGGCTCCACGGAGGACTTGTTGCTTGCACGGATACCTGTCTCACTGACACGTTCTCCTGTCACACGATGCTGTGACATGGTGAAGGACATACCACTTCCTCCCGGAGATGGGTCTAGGTCTGAGTCGAGACTCGACCAGTCGAAATCCTGGAAGACCGACCTGAATGGTTGCCTAGACACTCGTCATGATTTGTGTCACCAGCTCCTTGAAGCTGTTCACGGCGAGCACTGGTAACGTGGGGGAATATTGACGAGAGCACTCCCAGCTTATTGAACAGTTGCCTCGGGGCTTCAGGGCGTCCAGCATGTTCCGGTCGGCTGTAGACGGCCCTGAACAAGTTGAAGGGACGTCCTTCTTGATCCATTCTCCGATGTTGTGCGAGAACCGGATGCAGTTGTCCTGCTGGGAAGGAGGTTCTGCAAGAGCTCGAGGGTCACCGCCAAGCACCGCAGAGTAGAACTCAGCAACACACTCGAGGAGGAGGTTACACTGGTTCAGCGAAGCCGTCCGTGCTTGCTGTGCGGCTAGGAGGATATAGGAGAGAGCGCAAAACTCGAAGAGTAACACCTATGTGCGCCGGGCTGCATCTTTGCGGAGCGGCCTGCAAAGAATCTCGACGATACGTTGCTCGTCGAAGAAGTGCTCCACAGGTGTGTCGGGGCTTCGCCCAGCCATGACTCTGTCTTTGGCAGGGTGAGGGCGGGTGCAAGAACTGAAGACGTTTGTAACCCGACGTTGGAGGATAGCGAGGTGGATGTAAGGGGACAGGTCGAACTCAGGAGGGGTGCGTCGGGGAGGCGTCGGGTTGCGGTCCATGGCGATGGTTGACAGTTGGGTTTCAAACGAGGCTGCAGCTGAACGTCCGCCTCTATCCCAGCGGGTCGAAAGTCTTCTATCTGCTCCTATGGCATGCAAAAATGAGATGGGTTATAACGTTAGTAGACTCTTCAAGTTTACACTGCACTGCGTCTGGGCCCGGTTAGAAGGTCTGTACCCGTGAGAATATCGAAGTCAAAAGGTAGCTGCAGAAATACCGGCCACATGGGAGCTGGTCCAACATTTAACTTCATGCGCGACGTTCAGAGCTGGAAACGGCCGCACAGTGTACAGAGGCGTTAGCGAAGAGAATAGTTCTGGCTATGTTATGCGACATGTCGTCACTAGCATCAATAACTGAGAGAATCGTCCTTGAGCATTGATCACTGACTGCGCCAGACAACTTTCTGGCCAAAGTGTGATACTTATCCGTACACAAAGTGGTATCCGATAAGGAACTCCCTATGGTAGGCAATGAGTCCCTATCATGGTCAATCATTCATCGCCCTCGTCGAGGTCGAAGCCGGCCACATGGAGCAGCGTCGCGAACTGTTTCGGGAGAAGCCATCAGCCGCAGCCCGAGCGAGACGCAAACACGGAGGAAGCATGCGCACCTGGACCTTCGCGATAGACTTGATCTGGTCGAAGTCGTAGTTGTCGCGTTCGCTCAGGTCGCCTGAAAGCACACCGCCGCGATGTCAGTTCCGCGCGAGAGCAGCCGCGCTATGTATGGAGCGCGGGGATCCCGGGCGGGGACTCACCGCTGTTGTGATACATGGGGTCCGCGATGGGGCCTGCACGTTCGAAGACCTGAGTCGCGGGGAAGCCCTGCCCGTGGAAGCTCTGCAAGTAGAAGGTGAGTTGATGCAGTCCTAACGCTTGTGTACGCTGCGGCTTACCTGGTGGTCACTGCAGCACGCCTAGAGAACATTCGAGTTTGAGCATGTCGTCATCACAGCCATGTTGGCATACTCACAGGTGTGAAGCCCACGGTGAGCTCGGGGCTGTAGATGGCAGAGAGGTTGGCAACAAGTTGCGTAACCTCGGGAGTTCCAATTCTGTATCAAATTCAAGTTCAGCCTCATTGTCCTCATTGTCCACAGTAGTATACCAGAGAGCTAACACTGACCTGTCAGGCAATCCTAGTTGGGCAGGCTCGCCTGGCGCGTGGTACGCAAGCATATCCGCCTGGACCATGAGCGTCAAGTTCGCGCCCTTCTGGCGCAGCTCCTGCGCGTAGTAGCGCGAGCCGTACAGGCCCTGCTCCTCGCCAGCAAACGCGCATAGCTGCACGTTCTTGCGGAAGCGCACGCCGCGGCGCGCGATCGTACGCGCGATACCGAGCAGCGCCGTCGTGCCTGACCCGTCGTCGTCACCTCCAGGCGCGCGGACGCTCCCGAACGAGCCACGGGAGTCGTAATGCGCGCTGATGAGGACGGTCTCCGTAGTACGTTCAGAGCCGGCATACGAGCTGTGATGATGTACCGCGCCTTCAGAAGGCATGATTGCGAGAGTAATCCGGACAACATACCAAATGACGTTGGGCGCAAAGCCCGAGAGGAATGGCTTGAGTTCGCACTGCGCGCCAAGTTCCTCGAACGTCTCCTTCAACCACTTCGCGGCAATCAAGACGCCCTGCGAGAACGAATGGCGCGAGACGATCTCGGACCGCGGCGACTCGCCCGTGAGGTACCGCACGTCCGCACGCAGCTGCGGTACGGAGATGTTGTTCACTAGGGAAGAAACGACGGGGTCAAACTTGAGGTGCGAAAGGATGTCGCGGACGCGCGCAACAGCCTCGTCCGGTACGGGGATGAATGGTACCGGGGAGGTAGGCAGAGGAGATGCACGCCAGAACCGGGGGAGGTGTTGGTCGAGCGTTAGAACGGTGGTGGGGTCGACAGAGATGAGTGCAGACTCTGCAGTACGATGCAGGAGCTCGGCGCCCGACTTGTGTGCGCCTATGACGACCTGCTCCCCGCTGGCTGCATCGGTGGAGGGCACAGGGCCGGTGGGAAGGTGTGAGAGGAACGCGTCGATCTCGTCGACGAACGTCGCCGGCTTGATAGCGGGGTCGACCGCCTCGTGCTGGAGCCATACAAGCTGCTGCTGCTGTTGGCCATCCTGTGAAAGGGGGACAAACGAGCCCTCGGAGAACAAGCTGGCCGACTCCGATAAGCAGAGTTCGTCGGTGGTTATGAAGACGTCCTGTTGGCCATGTGTGCCGTAGTAGTACTGGGAGAGGCAGGAGTCGGCGGCTTGAGGATTGTGCGGGACGGCAAGAAGGACAGAGAGGGGAGCGACAGCGTTGACGAGGAGCATGGCGTCCTCGTCGTCGTTAACGTCGTGGACAAGGGAAAGCAACGAGTCAACGACGCGTACTTATCTTGCGCGATTCCATTGCGAGTACCCCGCAACGCCGCTCGTTGGCCGCCGGCCCGGACACGCATCGGCGCCTGTTGTACATGGGAGCCGCGTTCAGCTTAGCCAACCAGCAATTGCTGCTGCATCCACGACGTCGATTGCCATTGCAACTTGACTCTTGAGGAGCACGGATACAGAGCATGAAGTTCTATTGCACATTGAAAACAGTAACTACGACCAATGTATGTATTCTAACCTGTACAATCCCCAGACAGTCAAAGACGCGGACCTCTTCAAACGTTGTAGTACTCGAAAGCGGGGTTGCCGGGCTCGGCAGAGTCGACGAGGGCCTTCGTGAGCGTAGACAGCTCCTTCTGCTTCGCGTCCTCGGCGAGGACCACCTCGGCGCCCTCGAGGCCCAGCGTCCGTTTGAGGTATGGCAGGATCTCGTGGAGCACCTTGACCTCCGAGAAGGGCACGGTGCGGTTGAACGCGGTCTGGGCACCGAATTGAGACATGCGTTTCTGAAGACATCGTGCGTGAGAGACATGATCAGATAAGAGTACTATGAAACACGTACCTTGAACGCCTGGACGAACGGCATCGCACGCTTGTCCTTGATGAGCCCGCGCGCCGTGAGCAGCTCGCGCACCTTCTGGTCGTCGACGCGATCGTGCTCCGCATTGTACGCCTCCTTGACCGCCTGCACGCACTGGTCCTGCCACTCTGGGAACGCGCTGGTGACGTAGATGCGCACCGCCCGAGGCTTCTTTGGGTCGTACGTCGCCTGGCCCTGCTTGCCCTTATTCATCTTCTTGAGCAACGACAGCTCCGCATCACGCATCGTCTTGATCGTGCCACGCATGTAGACTGCCGAGTCCAGGATCGATTGGTCCACGGGGCCAGAGAGCTCAGGCCAGCGAGCGACCTGCACGGACTTGGGCTCCTTGAGGATCGTAGACCAGACGTGCTCGGAGAAGTGGGGAGCAATAGGGGCAACGAGCAGCGCGGCATTCCGGATCCACCACTCCGTGAGGTCCGCATGCATACCGATATCCGCGGTAACTTCACGGTACCAGTCACGGGAAGACTGGAGCTCGTAGAAACCGTACTTCAGAGCGTCCTTGTACTGCATGCTGTGACGGGGTCAGCACAATAGCTATCGCGGCTCGATGACTGACTTACTTCTCGTAGAAGTTCTTCGTCTTCGCAACGAGGTCGTTGACCTCGTGTTCGAACACAATGTCGTGGTAGTTCTTCTCACCCTGGCGCAGGTTGGCCTTGCCCTGGATGATTTCCTATCGCAGAAAGTCAGAACATGAAGATGAGGCGGCTCTGGATGGGATACGTACATCGCACCACGCAATCAACGTGTGCAGACGAAGGATGTTCGCGTTCGCAGTCTTCTCGTCGAAGTTGGCGTCCTCGATACCGTCGCCAGCGTCCGCCAAGCACAACCGCGTCGCGTCCGCACCGAACTTCTCGATGCACTGGCGCATCGTCATCGAGTTGCCCTTGCTCTTCGACATCTTCTGGCCGTTGACCATCAGATGGCCGTTCGTGCGCATGCTCAGAGGCCATTTGTCCTCCGGGAAGAGCGCCGCGTGGTTGTACACGCAGAACGTCAAGTGGTTCGGGATCAGGTCCTTGCCGGATGACCGCACGTCGAAGGGGTAGAAGTACTGGAACTCGTGCTTCATCGCGTCCGCCTTCTCCCTTGGCAGCGGCGCGGACTCGGGCCAAGGTCCGTTGTTGAGCACATACTCCCAAACCTCGTCCGTCATCTGGTCAGCAGTGACGCCCAGAGGTCCAGGCTCGCTACCATCGAACTTGCCTGTGGTGCCGTTAGCGACAAGGAATTGCATAGAAATAGACAATGTACCTACTTTGAAGGAGGTGCGCAATAGTGTAGTAGGACATGTAGATCGTCGAGTCACTCAAACTCTCCACAAGGAATTGCGGATCCCAAGGGAGCTTAGAGCCCAACCCGTATGTACGCGCACACGCCCACTTGTTTAGCCACGCGAGCACACCCTCGAACGCATTGCGCGTCTCGACGTTGTACGTCTCCATCTTCGCAACAAGCCTAGACCAAAATATCAGTATAATCGCCCTCCCCGATGACGTACTCGACGTACTTCTCGGCCTGCGCCCTCCACGATGGCTCGCCGTAGTCCAGGTACCACTGATCCATGAGCGCAATCACACACTCGTCCGAGCTACGGGACACGATCAAACCTTCCGGCTCCGCGTACGCGAATGCCAGTCCGGCCTCGATCAGCTTCTCGCGCACCCGCGGCTTCGCCTCCTGCACAGGCAGGCCCTTGAACTCGCCGACGAGCATGGTGCCGTTATAGAAGCCCTCCTTGTATGCGATCTCCTTCGCCTCGGCGAGCTGCTTCGTGTCCTTCTGCGACTGGATCTTCAGCTGCTTGACCACGGCAGGCGCGGTCATCTCGCCGTACGTCGGTGTAGAGATGACTGGGATGGGCTCGACGTTAACCCAAGAAGGGTCAACCTTGTAGAACTCGGGCTTCTTTTTGAGGTCGGTCAAAGTCTGGAAATCGTCTGGGGAGTCGGATGGAACAGAGGTAACAACACCAGTGCCCTATATGCCACCTTTAGTACCACCATTCAAGCCGCGGACTGTCTACAACTGACCTTCGTGGGTAGTACGTTCTCCATCGGAAGCACGTACACCTCCGAGTTCAGAGAGAACGGCGCCTTGATCTTCGTGCCGACAAGCGCAGTGCCCTCAACCTCGAGCAGCTGGTCGACCTGGCCACGGACAGACATGATGCCCTGGAATGCCATGTTACGCGCCGCACGGTATGTGCACACGAACGCTTCCTTGTCGTTGATGGCGAACACGCCGTACTTGATCGCGGTACCAACGAAGCAGTTCGTCTGCCCGTACCTGTAGGCGACCCATCGTCAATACTCACCAGTCGTAGGTCCATGTGCATACTCAGACTTACATGGTCTCCGGACGCAGAGTAGCCGCGACGAGGTAGACCTTGCGGTCACCGACCTTGCTAGCAATTGCCTGTGCAGCCTCCGGGCTCCACTGGAGGACCTCCATCTTGATGCCAGTGTACTCCGTGGGTCCCAAAGCCTCACCTTCAGAACGGTCATGGTCCATGCATGGCTGGCCGTCCTTCGGGCTGTAAACAGTGTAGCGCTCGCCGAACTTGATCTTGCCGAGTTTGTAGAGCTTGTTCATTTGCCAGCGCACGAAGCTGTCGTAGTATGGGTTGGCATCGGTGGTGATGAACGAGCGACGCCAGTCGATCCTGGACCCGAAGAGCTTGTTGTCTTCCTGTGCACGACAGTTAGATCATGAACGCGATCATCTTCTCTGCAGTCTGAACGGAGATCAACAGGGTGTACATATGGTGTTTTTCCCCGTTCTCCGCTCATATGCGCGAGTCGTCGGAGCACATTGCCGACAGTAACAGAAGACAATGTTTCCGCCGCCCGTTGTGTTGAAGGCAGCATTTCAGTCGCGGACATTTCTTCTGTACCTCACGTGTAGATCGAGACAAGATAGAGTACCACGCGGTTGTGGCGGCCACCACTAGTGAAGCGGCGTGATATCTGCCAACCGGTGGAACTACGCAAAGTTCTGACACCCGCGCGCTTGGGGTCCCAAGGTATCGATGACTCAGTTTGGACACTCACCATGCAGATAGGCGGGTAGTACTTGAGCCAGTAGTAGGGGTCCGCGAATTTCTTGATTTCATCCCGAGGCACGCCCATAGATTCCATGATTTGGAACTGGTACTGCAGGCCGGTCGCCTTGGCCGCCACCTTGCCCTTCTTCGCCTTGTCTACAGCCTTCGCGGGGCCATCGGAGGCGGTCGTCGGAGCAGCAGGCGCAGACTCCGCCTCTGGCTGGAACCGTTCAAAGTTCTCGCCGAACATCTCGATCTCGCGGATGATCTTGTCCGCTGCTGCCTACGTGTACTGCTGTCAATACTGACGCGAGCTATGACCACGATGGGACGTACCTTGATAGGCATACCCGTGCAATGGAAACCGTGGGGGAAGAGGACGCGTTTGCCGACCATCCTGTGGAAGCCGGCGGCGAACTCGATTTTGGAGATGGTGAATGCATGGCCGAGGTGGAGGGAGCCGTTGGTGTATGGGTAGGGGAAGTTACCGAACCATTTGGGGTACCTTTCCTTGATCTCTGCGGGAGAAAGGCCTGCGAGGTCGTCTTGTGGCGGGGCGTTGACCTCGAAGATGCGCTCCTCTGCCCATCGCGCCTGGTACTTCTTCTCGAGCTCGCGGAGTTCGTCGCGCTTGCCGGTCTGTGCGAGCTCGATGATGTTCGCAGAAGCCATGGTGCGTTTACTCGTAAAACGAGCGGGACGAAAAGCACGTCGCCAGAGTGAGAGAATGGTGAAAGCCGTCCCGATACAGAAATTCAGAAAAGTGGACGGGGTGTAATCGATGCAACCCGAGTCATCTTTCCTTTCCGACCGCAGTGAATATACTATAGTAAGGGTGTCCGGGGGAAACACCTCACAGTTAGGAGACCGCTGGCACCCCCGAGATCAACGCCTCCGGTGCCTTGAATCCTAACTCAATCCTCCCCTCTTACAAGGTACCTCAATGTACACCTACGATCAACTCTTTTCCGCCCGCTCGATATCGCTCACACGATAAACTTGAGTTTGGTCCTGATCCAACAAATCTGTGCCATAGATGCTGGCTCTAAAGAACACTCCGCTTCTATCTCCAGATCTTCAAACGCGCATGTCTGCCAATGCTGAGTGAGTCGCGGAAATAACATATGCTGTAACGGCAACGTCGTTTGATCCTCCATCCAGGGTGTGTGCGCAGAGGTGGGTGTGACAGCCCTGGCATCAGTCCATGCGCACCACGGGTCGGAGGCCGAAGTCTAGCCGTACTTTCAAGGAATTGTACGAGTGCCGTCGACCTCATGGGTGTGGAAACATCAGAGCACCTTCTTCCAGGCTGCAGCTCCCGAGGGTCTGAGCGTTCATAGTAGCGACCCTACCTGCCGGTTGGCGAATCGCACTGGTTTTGCTGCGTCGCAAGGACCGGCACCAGCGCCGCTAAGCCTGCCCCTACGTCAGTGCAATGCAGCGAAGGATGGGAGCATTCCTTACCGGGAAACTCAGTGTGCATTCCTGGGAGCCTGCGTCTTTGCTTGTGATTGTAAACGCGCCTTCTACTGTGTGGGAGCCCGGAAGGTAAGTCGAAGGGCGGCGGCACTCCATCCCCCGTGTCGCTTCACGTACGTATTGACAGCCCTGTATGTGTTCCCATCTGCCCAGGGTATTCAGTGTCCATACCGAGGCTTATGCAGACGCCGTACCACGCTGTTTCGGCCGCTGACATTGCGATTTTCTGTTATTTCGAGAAGCTGGTATCAGCCCACCGGAGCGGCCCGTATGTCTGCTGTAAGATCATTCAATCGCAACAGCCACCTTGTCTCCTCCGGGTTCATTTGCAACAAATCTTCCCGCTGCGCCTGTTGCTAGTGGCGGCCTCGACCCGACCAAGATAGCGATCCCTCGTAGTATACATGGCCACATGAGGGCGACGCAGTGCCGCTCGTCCCTCCGTTTGAGAGTATTTAACCGAGGCCAAGTGGGAGGGCTTCCCGAAGGCACCGGGCCCACGCCGTGCACGGTGTTCGACGCTTTCGAATCCCCTCGCCGCTCGGACCTGTCTTCCCCATAGAGTCAGCTTGTTCACGCGATCACGACCATCACTTTACGAGCCACTACGACATATATATCAGCTGGACGACCGCGATGCACGCCCCACGATCTCTGCGTTCCTCCGTTCCTGACCGTATCCCTGGCAGCTCCTCTCTGCGCCCGAGCACCTCCACCGCGCGGGAGAGCGCGGACACCGACGCCCCCATGCTCAAGACCAGCCTCGAGAAATGCGACGGTGAGTATAGGCACGCGAGGGCGCGGGTGCGGGGAGACGGCGCCTATTGTTTATGATTGATCGCTGACGCTCGCGTGGCGTATCGCCCAATGGCATTGGATAGAAACGGTGGATGTCACTGCTGCCAATCCCAGTGAGTACCTATCTGCACTGCGGTCTTTGCTCCGAGCTGCTTGCGGAGATCCATGCCAATGCAGCGTGGAGTGCATGGATGCATCGTTGCTATCGCTGACGTGCTAACCGCTGAAACTCGTAGGGAATGACATAGAGGAACGCCCATCGTCTCCGAGCCCGGACGGAGATTCCCTCACGACATATAGACTTTACAAACGGCGATGGATAGGCCTCAGCGCACTGGTGAGTTGATTGCAGTATCATCTCATCCGGATTACGCTAAACTGGTTCAACACAGGTTCTTCTGAACATCGCGTCGGGGATGGTCCTCGTGTGGTTTGGACCCATAGCAAACGACAGTACGTCTTCCATACGCGGACGCGCTCGTCTGACGTGGTGCTCAATCGCCACCCGGTTCAGTGGTCAGGGACTTCGGGTTCACGCTCTCCGAAGTCAATTGGCTGGGAAACGTCTCCAACGTCGTCTACCTGCCTTTCTCGATCATCGTGCCGTACCTCTACGGGCGACTAGGCATCCGAGGCACGGTACGTGCCAAATTGAACGGGATCACCCTTGACCTCACATGCTCACCGCGCTCACCGCGTGAGACAGTGCTACATAGGCGCCATCTTATTTGTGGTGTCTGGGTGGGTGCGATATGCCGGCACGAAGGACTCGCTCTCCGAGGGCGCATCATACACCCTGATGGTCGTCGGGCAGGTACTGGCGCGCGCACGTCACTTTGGATGAGTGGTTGCTGACAGTGATCCTGCGCCCGCAGGTGCTGGCTGGGATCGCCGTGCCCATCTTCCAAATCGTCATCCCGAGCTACTCGCAGAAGTGGTTTGATCTCAAGGGTCGTACGACCGCTACGATGATAATGGGTATCGGTGAGCCCTCTCTCCGTGTCGGCTCAAGTGCGGGCCGCGGGCAGCGTCGCTCATGCCGAACTGTTGGCCAGCAAACCCGGTTGGAAATGCGTTAGGACAGCTGATACCGCCGCTGGTCCCCACTCCGAAAGATTCGGTGCGCATACAGTCCGCTCCACACGATGCGTGTTAAATTCGAGGTCGTCTCACCACACACCGACAGTTGCTAGTGATGGCTATTATCTTCACCGCTGTGACGCCCGCCGTCTTCTTGGTCGGGAATGCGCCCCCGACGCCTCCAAGTGAGTATGCACAATTGATCACCAGGTATAGCACTAAATACAGTTTGCGCAGCGTTTGCGGGATCTCAAAAGCACCCCTCACTTGGGTCCTTGCTACGTGCGATGGCGGGCAAAGCATCGCGGGATGAATACACGTATATGACCATGCGACAGCGGATCGACTTTGCGATCGTCGCCGTTACCTTCGGTGTCCTCGTCGGAGTGTTCGTAATCTTCAATCATACCGAGCTGAAGCCCAAAGCTTACTATCTGCCGACCTCTAGCATCAATGCATTTACGATCCTTTCGGCACAGCATTTTGTGCGTGACTCTGAATCTTCTTACATTTCGGCATGTCTAATCTCCTCCTCAGGAACCATACGGTTACTCGGACACAGTGTCGGGGCTGATGGGCGCGATCCTGCTCCTCGTCGGCCTGATAGCTGCAGCGATTACATCCCCCATCTACGACCGGGTGTTGACCCACCACCTCGCTCTTTCATGCAAAGTCCTCTGCCCCATTCTAGGAGCATGCTGGATAGCGCTGATCTGGGAAAGTGCGTGCATTCGTCTCCGCTAACAATCAACGAAACTGACGAGCGGGTGACGGTGGCGGCCTCCAGTCAAGCCTCATAATACAGCCGTGTGCTTCGTGCTCATGGGTCTCATAGGCGGCACGGGCTTGACGTTGCTCCCGGCGGTGATCGAACTCGCCGTCGAGCTGACGCGCAATGCCGACGGAAGCTCGGCAATGCTCTGGTCCTCGTGCGTCCTGCCGAACACTATGTTTCGTGTGTCCTCTTCTAATTTTGACCGCAGGACCAATCTCTTTGGGCTCGTGTTTGTGCTTGGTACGTAACCAGCTGCGTTCGTCCGACGCGTCCGACGACCAAATCGTTAATAATTCTCTACTCGGACTCCCACAGCTGAGAACGCTCTCCGAGCAGGACCCGACGCAAGCCCTCCGCTGAACATGCGTCGCGCCCGCATCTTCCAAGCATCGCTCGTCGCGGCCGTGATCACCTTCGTGTACCTCATCGAAGGCAAGCAGACGCGGAGAGAGCAGGACGAGGAGAGGCGCGCTGCGTCCGGTCATCCGCCCCGATCGCCCGATCGAACAATCGCAGAGGCCAGGGATGCGGATCCCGAGAAGAGGGCGGACGAGGCCGAAACGCGGGTAGCGGCTGACACGGGGGCTGCGGCGGACATGGTTGAGGACAAGAAACGCGGCGACCCACGGACAGTTGTTTGATATAAGTGCCTCTTGGGCTCAATTGGGCCTCTTGTCGGGAGCTGGCCCCATTCGGACGTTGAGAGTACTCACGACGCAGACGTGCTCGATGGAGGAACGGGTAGAGCGTAGAGGACGCGCTTGGTTAGCCGAGCCGCCCATTCTTGCTCGTTCCTTGTCAGACGCTGCTTGACGACTACGAGTGACCATACCCTGGAATGTAGGACGCGATGCGTATGTTGTAATTTACTTGTAATTTATAAATTATTCTGGAGGCTCGAGGCGGGAGCAGCTGAAAGTAGGAGGGAGTGGATGTAATAATGTTTGATATACTCCACTTGTGGATGTCGTCAGCCACAGCCCCGCAACGGGCGTTTAGACGAAGCGGTTCGAGAGACGGAGTGTCCGCAACCACCAACACATCTTCCTCTCTTGCTCTACTTGCGATCCCTCCATATCTACCATCGATACCCTCTGCACCGTCCACCACACGTCTAATGTCTGGATCACAAACTCCGAGCGAGATGCCCGGCGAGGTGCGTGTCTTCTCGGCGCCGTGTTCGCCCTAGGGGTCAGAGTCGCTGACGATGCGCGTCATGATTGTCTCGACCCGGCCTCCACGCCATCTGCACATCCGCCACTACTCCGGCCCATCTTCTCGTCCTTGCGCGTTCTCGTCATGCCGCGGCGACCGTCGACCTCCAGGGAGTCCCCGCAGCGCAGAAGAGCAGCTGGTCCAGCTTCGTCAAGTCGTACGTACCCCCTCCCATTCGACCCACCCCGAACCCGATGTAAATCTCTTACTCCTTGTCTTGGCTCGCTCAGCATCGTCTCGTTTTCCGGAGACCTCTCATCTCTCACCGCGCCGCCCTTCATCCTCTCTCCGATCTCCCTCACTGAATTCCCTGGTACGCCACCTCGTGTTGTCTTATCTGCTGGCGGCCGTGATTGACGCGCGCGAAAACAGCGTATTGGTGTGAGAGGCCAGAGCTCTTCGCGGCGATCGCGGACGCGAAGGACGAGAAGGAGCGGTCGATTGCTGTTCTCAAGTGGTTCATCGTGAGCCCAAGGTTCTACAGGTCCCCGACGCTCGTGCTGATGACATCGCCTGCAGAGTACTCTCAAGGGGCAATACACCTCGCGTAATGAGAAGCTTGGATCTGAGAAGAAGTGAGCAATCCCTTCCTGCTGCGCATGGAGTATTTTGTGGCTAACCTCGATCACCAAGGCCTCTGAACCCCGTCCTTGGAGAGTAAGTACCCAGACCAACGTCCAATCAATCCGGTAGCTCATCCCGTCATGCAGGCTCTTCTACGGCCACTGGCCTGACCGCAATGGACGGGGACAGACCAACTTAGTGGTCGAGCAAGTCTCGCACCACCCTCCCATCACAGCCTACTACATCTCCAACCCCCAGAAGGGCTTGGCCCTGCAGGGCCACAGTGCGCAGAAGACGAGCTTCTCGAGCGGCAGCATCGTCGTGAAGCAGATCGGTCATGCCGTCCTCACCGTCGACCTCCCCGACGGGAAGAAGGAGGAGTTCCTCATCACACTGCCACGCCTGCGCATCGACGGTATCTGGTACGGCTCCCCTTACATTGAGCTCACGGGCATTTCGTACATCCAGAGCTCCTCCGGCTGGTTGTCAACGGTGCGTCAAACGCATATATCTAGCTCCGATGTGCATTTATAACTCATCCCGCTCCTGGGTACCGTCTAGATCGACTACGAAGCCAAGGAGGGTCGTGGCTACTTCGGTCTCTCGTTCGGGGGAAAGTCGCACTTCTTCAAGGCAGTGCTGACTGCGCCTGGCTCGTCGACGCCCGTGAAGCGGTATGAGGGCCTCTGGCACGAGACGTCTAAGGACTCGGACTCCGGCGAGATCTTCACGGACGTGCGTACGCCGAAGGAGGAGGTCACCGTCGGGCCGGTCGAGGCGATGCTCGACTTTGAGAGCAGGAAGCTCTGGCAGCACGTCGCGCGCGGCATCCGTGAGGGCGACTACGAGCTTGCGAGCCGCGAGAAGAGCAAGATCGAGGTGCGTATAGCTTGCTATGATCGACCTCTGCGAATTGGGATTCACGGGTGGATTTCTACAGAATGACCAGCGTCAGCGGAGACGAGACGAGCAGGCCGCGGGCACGCGCTGGCAGCTGAAGCACTTCGAGCATATCGAGTCCGACCCCGTTTGTGCGTACCCTTCGCAGCTCTACCATCGTCATCTCGCACGGCGCTGACATGATCGTGTACAGATGAGCGCCTTGGCCAGCTGTTCAACGCGAATCCGCCCAAGGAGGATACCTACGTCTTCATGAACAACCGGGACTTCCCGCCGACCGTCTGAGCATGTCGGGCGACTCGGACCTTGGTCTTGGTTGACAGTTGGTTTCGGTCTTGTGTGGCGTGGGAGAGCTGTCAAGGACTTGAGTTCAGTGCGCGTACGCTGGTCGGGTATCGCCCTGTACTACTATAATAGTAGAGATGATTGTATTTTTCTGTGTCTGTTGGGTAGGCCCTTGCTTGTGCCTGGGATTATCAGGCTTGTGCTACACCGTCCAAGAATGAAGTCAGGTATGTACACATCAATGTCCAAGAACGATTCCAAAACGTCAAGTGTGCGACGACGGCCAGTCCATCGCAACCTCCCCGGCTCAGCTTCGCCGACATCGGCGGTCCCAGCCTCGCGCCCGCTGAGTGGGGCACCAGTGTCCAGCGCCGGGAGGCCGCGGGAGGGATCCAATCTAAATGTACGGTATCCTTGCAAGAACTTGGCTAACAGTCTGAACGCAAGCCGCCTTTCAAGAGTGCGTCGATGCCCAATACACCGTCACTGTCCCAGACTCGAGCTCGCCAGACGTCCCGGACATTTGATCACGACCGCCTTGACCTCTAGGCGAGGCGTTTCCTGCTGTGGGGAGATGGTAGGCCACGTCCCTCAGCTTCGGGTCCCGGAGCTTGAGCATCAGGCGGGACATCATGGACGTCGCGATGCTGCGAGATAGGGATTTGGAGGGCCGTGGAGTTGATGTGTAGGCGAGAAGCGAGAGAAGAGGACAGAGACAGAGGAAGAGAGCAGGTGAATGGTCTTATCAGAACTGGCGGGCGACTGCATGACATGTGGAGAGGAAACGTACACGTTGGTAGCGGTAACGCTGAAACCTCTGTATACTCGCTGCTCGTGGCAGGGCGTAGCGGCGAGGTTTACGTGAGGCAGCACCGGCATGATGGTCAGGGGAAATTTATTATGGCGGTTGGGAACACGTAAGCTGCAACGGCCTGGGGCTCGGCGATATGTAGATGGATGGACATACGTGGGCGAACTGCAGAGAAGGTACTTTCAGGACGGCTACGTTTTCCGAAAATCCGGGCAATAGGATACTGGGTTCAAGCAATAGAGTAGTGCACTTACCAAGCAGGTGAGGATGTTCGTGAGATGACAAACGAAGATGAGCCTGCAGAGAAGACGGAGGGGTAAGTTATCACGTATCCTCCTGTTAGCACAGACTGCAGAGAAACAGATGCAATACCCGAAGTAGATGGTTCCTGGAAGTGACCGCTCATCAGTCGTGGTGCTCGGAAGGGCTGAGAATTACTAAACCTACCGTCTCGGAGCAGGAGGACGAAGAGGCTGCCGTGCCACAGCCTGCCGGCTTTGAGGACCCGGACAAATGTCAGGCCGAATACCACGGCGTCGAAGATCAAAATGCACCCCCATATCGCCGCCATGTCTGCGTCCAGGCCAAGCGGGGTTAAGATGTCGAGGTGCAAGCCGTTGAGCACAACCATTCGGCATACCCTATGCGGAACTGCTTCTACTCACATTGACCTCTGCAGTACCGTATCTCAATGTCAGTAATACAGTCTGCGGGGTGCCCGTGATCACGCCAGACCGCATTGGGAGAAAATGGTGCTCACTGTGTTCGGGACATCGTCAGGTCGCAGCCAATGCTTTCTCCCACCTGAGCGGTCTGGGCTTTTTCGGCGGATTTCCAGGCCATGACGACTGCCCACTATGTGCAGTGCGTTATGCAGTGTAGCGGTGGGAGCATGGTAGACCGACTTACGAAGCTGATGATGCACTCGACCCCGCACAACCCCAGAAGCGATAGCAAGATCCGGCGGCTTCGACTGCAGAGGGCATACGTTCGCATGATCTGTAATGCTGTTTGCGGGGTCGGCAGTTAGATCACACGCTTGGCAATGTAGAATCCTAGGGGCGAGATGCGGGGCCTTGTTCTGATTGCACGGTGATGATACGCACCGCACACTATGACCTGCGTGACGCCGGACAAGAATTGATGATACATTTGTAGCCGGTTACATCTACAAGGTCCGGGTGCCAGTGAGTGGCCCAGCCCTTTTTCTGCGGACTCGGCTATGCCGAGCGAGCATTCAAGTGACGTACAACTATGTCGAACGCCATAGTCAGCTCTGCGCAGAAACTATCAAGTCGAATGTTCTACCGTTTGAGTGTTTGTACCGTAGAACTCCACGAAGACGGGTATAGTTGCAAAGAGGGACAGGTAGCGGTTCACGAAGTAGAGTCCAGACGTGATGGACGCTCCTGTCCTCCAGAATCTCTCGATTTCGTGGTGGAGAGTGAGGGCGTAGTCATAATACAAAATCGCTGAGAATGGATTTCGAGGGCTTCAAGTGAGAATCCTCCAGCGAAACGACGGTCTAAAGCTGACTGGCTGGTGACTGACTGAAAGAGGCTGCAGACACGGAGCGAACCACGTTCAGTGAGCTTGCACCAGAGATATGGATGGTTAGAAGCGGCCGCTAGGATTGCATCATATCACAGTGACGTACATTGTTATGGTATGGGAATCCATGTTGATGAAGGATACAGGTGCGGAGCCAGCACTGAGGTTATATAGCGATAGTATAGTGCGTCTGACATGAGATAGTGAAAGGCTGCAAGGAGGTTCACCCACCAGAGAGTGGATACAGCGAACGCTAACGGGCAATTTGAGTGACTGAGGTCGGGTGGCGAAGGCTGTGGAAGCCCATGGGCGAGTACTAACAGCAAGAGGCTCTACTGCTCAAGCGTACTTATACGTTCAGGGTCGCAAAACAGCTGCCATGTACAATGCCGTCCGCACGGGCGAGCTGTCAGCTGTCTTCCGAGTTTTCTTCTACAGCATCTTGTCTACCTCGGGAGCATGGCCAGTACGTAAGGTCCCGGACTCCGAGTCAATGGCGCGATCGTTCCAAGGTGTCATTGACCGGTGCAGTACTCAGGCTGCCTGTACCCGTCGTCCGCTCTGCATAGTTCGTCGTACGTAGCACCTTCTCCACTTGGGCTTGTTGCCGCCATCAGCACGCCGCATGATCCCGGGTGCCCGGACGAAGGGCTACCATATATGGTCGAGAGGACAGCATGCCTGTAATTGTGTTCCAGAGACCCAGCGCCAGCCTATTAGGGTTTACCGGCGACGCGTACAGCTGCAGTCTCGGGTCCTGCGGTGCTCCGAACAAGAACACTCGAAACGACGTACACACCTGGCGCAACCTTGAATGACGAGGCGCGAAGCTCTCAGCTCAGCGTTTGAACCGTGAAACTGGGGTCGAGAATGTTGAGCAAATTATAAGTGTTACCTATGTCGTAGCGATGGTAAGTTTCCAGACATGCGATAGCGAGGCGAGAGAACTTGGCGATACTCACCAGTTTGGGCGTGCGGGCTGTCAGGGTCACCTTCATCTCGAGTTCACCGATCCCAAGACCAAGCCACACTGCCGGCATGGGCAAACTGGGAAAATTCGTACCCATGATATGATATGTTACCCTGCCACCGCGGTAATGAAACTCACGATGCTCGCGGCAATGCTGGACAGATAGTAGATGGAGAACTCGCACAGAGGCCCGTCCGACGTTGAGCGCATGTAGCGATGTCAAGACGAAGACAGTAAAGATAGCGCTGCACGCAGTGGCCATGTCTACAATCGACATCGTCGTCAGTTGCAAACAAAGATAGATCACCCTAGAAACCTTACTGTCTTAGGTAGAGGTGGACGCTCATCATCGTGTCGTTGTATCGCGACAGACGGAGAAGCGTGAAGAGTAACGCTACAACGACATGTGGTTGGGTCTTCTAAGCTTTGACTTCGGACCTAGGAGTCCCAGGGCTTGAATTACGGGGCCTGATACCCCAAAGAGGAGGGGGAAAGCGCCACGACGACGATGAGCCGCAGCTTCTACATTGCCTTTCTGTTGGCTGAAGACCGTGCATCTTCGGCCGCGCCTCGTCTTCCGCAGGAGATCCGCAAGGAAGTCGGATGCTTCCCCGTCATGACCCAAGATCTAGAGTGACTCGCCTTGAGAGCTACACCATGGAGGGGGAGGCTGTGAATATGGTGACCAACGAGTGCATCGCATGTAGTTGAATCATCCGAAGCAGATCCCAGTGTCATTATGAAAGCCGCTCCTGTAAGCTTGAGGGTCAGTCGACGGTCACCTATAAATATTTCGCGTCAGATGTTGTTTATATTCTAGCCGTCGGACGAATCCACATATCCAGGTAAAACCGTGACACATCGGGTGGCAGCTGGAGAGGCAGACATCATGCATGCACAAAGGACGTAAGAATTAGGCTTGCATGCAATTTCCATGCCACGACTCAAGTTAGCACGAGCACAGACGAAATAGGCCAAGAAGACTCACCAGGAGCTCGAGTTCCGTAAGGACATTCATGTTGTCATGCCTAACTAAACTTACTACCGTGCACTGGGTAATCTGGTCGGCCCAGGCTTCGGTGTGAGAAAACGACGATCAGCCCGTTGCAAGGGTATTGGCGCAGTACTTACTGTGTTGGAGGAGAGACCTAGCCATCGCCGTCTTCCTAGTAACCTCCGTAACACCAAAAGAGCATTGGCAACTCCCATCGTCTCAAGATGCATTCATACTCCCACATGCGCGGTATCCATAATACCTTTTGTGCAGAATCCCTCCCCTGATCTGCACCGTCAGTATCCGCAGTGCAACGTGCACCGGCGCATGCGTCGAAAAGTCCATCTGCATACCGACAGTGGGCTTCTACGCATTTTCGCATGCCGCATCGGGTCCGTTCCTCCAGGCTTCCTCCGCGGTACACTTCTCAGAAGCCTTCGAACCGTACGGAGGCCCCGTATGCGTTGTCACTGGCATGCGGAGCCCACTGCCGCGGAACGAACGTGCGCAGGTCCGCATGCCGTAAACGGACGCACGCATCGAAGTCAGAACCAGCTGATGCGCCTTGGGGGTGCGCTCTTAAGTGCGTGCGTTGCGGAGGGCAGGCAAGCGTCTCCCGAGAGTGTTCAGCTGTGCATCCTATACCTCCGAAGCCGACATGGGGTGCAATTGGAAGCAGATCACCCAGGCGGCCCTTGCAGCGCTCTTGATGACCTCGAGCGAGGCCGTTGCACAGAAGGTGCTGTTGACCAACGACGACGGATGGGCTGTTGCCCAGATCCGTGCGCAGTACGACTCGCTCGTCCAGGAAGGCTACAATGTATGCAGACTTCTGGCCATCCGCATATGCGTACGCTGACGGTGAAGGACCGGTGTGGGATGTTCTTGGACAGGTCGTGCTTTCTGCACCAGCCGAAAACAAGAGCGGCACAGGTTCCTCAAGCGCCCCACCTGAGCCGCTGCAGTCGCCATGCGAATTCGATACCTGCCCTACAGGATCGCCTGCGGAGGGCTCCGACGCGAGCAACCGTACGTCCATGCAAAATGGTCCGGCGGTGTGGATGCTGACCTGCTGCACTTCAGCTCGGCTGAACTACGTCAACTCCTTCCCGTAAGCGGCCAATATGAACTGAGGGGTTGAGATTGGTGTGCTCACCGCCACCCTAGGGTCGACTCGGTTCGCTATGGGATCCAGACGCTGGCACCGGAGTTCTATGGCTCTGCTCCCGATTTCGTCGTAAGCGGGCCGAACGTCGGAAGTGAGTATCCACGCCGCACTGTTGCGCACACACCTCGGAGACTCACTCTCGCGCATAGCTAACCTTGGGACGGTTACACTCAATTCTGGGACAGTGTAAGCACTCGTCTTCCCGGCTTGCATATCTCCAACTCACTTACCGGGCAGGGGCGCGGCATGTGAGGCTGCAAAGGAAGGCGTTTCCTCGACCGCCTTCTCCGCCTCCTCGCTTTCCCAGGTATCCTACACGACCCTCACCTCAGAGCCCACCTCCCCCGACACGCTCTCGGCCCAGATCTACGCCCGCCTCACCACTAATTTCACTGCTACTCTCCTCTCTTCGCCCGGCGCGGGGCCAGTGCTCCCGCCAGGGATCACGCTGAACGTCAACTATGGCAGTACAACCTTCTCGTCCTCGGGCACGCCGAACGGGGATTGTTCTAGCGCGGGCGACTTCACGTGGGTCTTCACGCGCATCCTGCAGAACGACAGCGAGATGGACGTCGAGACGTGCGGGAGCACGCACCTCCCGGACGAAACAACAGTAGTGCACGCGGGGTGCTTCGCTAGCGTCTCCGTGATGAACGCGAGCACGAAAGCGGACGTGGACGCTGCGACGCAGGGGGCCGTGTTGGCGCGTCTGCAGCCTTCGGGTCTGTTGTCATGCTTCGATGGGTGAGCTGTGCAGCGCGGAAGACGCGGCAAGGGTATCTGTAAGGCATAGAAGGCGCGGTGAGAATGAGAGGAGACAAAGACTCACCTTCTGAAACTCACCTTCTGATATATTTCGATGCTCGATAGATAGTGTGCTACGATATAGTGCATCAGATAGTATGGTAGATATGGGTATCTCGCCCGTGTACAGCCATGAGAGCGCGTCATCTGTCGTCCACAGTAGCCTCGAGTCCAGGGATGTCATGGATCCTCCGCATTTCGTGGTTCCTCGCCGCCGTCGACTACCTGGAGCTTGCCCATCTGCAGCTCAAGCGCATCCTCCTGATGTACGAGGTCATGCGCCTCGATCGGAGCCTTCGACGCGGCGGGCTCCACCTCTCGCACCGTCTCCTCCGAACCTTCGCCAGAGCCCTCGTCACTGTCATCGCGGTCGACCTCCAGGTCAGGAAAGAATAGCTGCCCAAGCCCTAGATCATGACACCGCGTCATCTTGAGCAGCATGCCAAGTCCGAGGTCCTGTACGGCATTCGGCCCATGTGGTGCGTCAAGGAGGTCCCAAGTTGCATCGTCAAGCTCTTCGGCCATGCGACCCCATGTTGACCGTATGGCACCAGGGTAGTTATATGCAGCCAGAATGAAGCACACGGGGGAGCCTATACAATGTTCATGCAAGAGAACAACGCATGGGAGTAGTGCAACTTACAGAGACCGCTGAGCTCCTGCTCTCGCGCAAGGTATGGAGAGGCCCGCGTCTCGTTCCGCTGCTCGCCATTGTCTCCGGCTAGGTGATCTGGTAAGACATCGCCCAGCCTGTACAGTCTTTGACATGCGGGACATATTCGCGAAGTTCTCCTGCTCTTGTTATACCACAAAATCTACGAGGCTCCCATAAGCTGAAGGCACGTTTCCCTCGATCGACAGTAGACGTACCAGTGCGGTCTCCTCCGGTAGTACGGTGCAAAGCATCTGCAAGACTGCTTCCTCTGCAAACTCTGCACATAGTTCGTCATCCAGCGATGGGGGCGCCGCAAAGCGGGATGAAAGGAAGGCTCGAGGGTCCTTCACGCGTGGGCCGTTCCCAGGGTCGTAAATGAAAGGCTTCTGTAGCAGAGCGGGGTGTATTGGATGTTCTTCGTCGTTCATGAGTGCTCCGGTATGGTGTATATCGGGTCCCTCCTGGCATATATCGGGTGGTGGGTGTGCAGGCATTCCGTATGTTTGGCTATCTTCCGAGACATGCTCGGAGAATGAAGGGGGCGTGGCCGGTGCAGGCGTCGGGCTCGGAGACTTTGACGACGATGGCAAAGGTTGTTGCAGTTGTTTCTTGTCTTTCTTGCCCTGCGTGTTCTTCTTCTTCTTCTGGTTTCGTGGGCCGGGCATGATGGTCGTAGAAAGTGGTTGAAGTCAGAGATTGGTGTAAGCTCAAAGCATGAAGTGACACAAGCGCCGGGGAGAGCGCCTCGAGTCCCGACGCGACAGTCACGGTCACCATCGCGATCGGTCACGTCACATGCCGCTTAGTTCTTTTCTCGTTCGTACCGGCGACCGCCATGGTCTCCCTAGCAAAGAGCTTCATTCCTAACCATCTCGAGGCCGCGCATCCACATTTGGTCCATTGGTAGCTGGTGGAACCACAAACATTACCTGAGGCACAAGATACTACAGAAGCACTAAAGAAGCAGCGGCCAACACCATCACGGAACTCAGCACCGCAGACTGACCAACCCTAGTGCTAGCCCCATTCTCCTTCCCACTGCGTCCCGTTGGACTAGCAGTGCTTGTCTCTGTCGGCATACCAGCGGTACTGGTTATACTCTCTCCCGATTTGCTGCCGGAGCTTTGGCCCGTCTCTCCAGACGTCGCTGTGGGTGTGACCGCCGTTCCCGTGCCCGTAGGGGTACTGGCGACCTGCACTTCGAACGCGCTGACCGCCTCTGTGGTCGTAACGGTCGAAACGATGCCGGCGGCAGAACCGATGGCAGTACATGCAGCAATGCCGCTGTTCAGCCCACAGTCGATCGTGATGGCAAAGCTCAACGAGGGATCGTTCTCAATGAGGTGCGCGTCAGTCGCGCCAGCAACAAGCGTTGCTAGACGGTAGGCCAGTGAGCATGACTACTTCCTCGTAATATACGCCATTCGGTAAGTGGAAGTGTACTTACCAGAAGTGAACAATCCAGAATCATCGGTAAGCGTCCCGCTTGCCACTCCTGGACCGAGGCGCCATGTTGTATGCCCGCTGTCGTCGACGCCCTCGATGTCAGCCGTGATCGGCTGAGGGTCTAAGAGAGGGATGTAGAGGGATGTGGCAGCGGCACCTAGGGAGGGGACGTGAGCCCACGCAATCGTAAGCAAACTAACACGGCTCGAGACCGGACGGAGGAGCCAGCGGTGACTCACTTTGTGCCCCGAACATAGAGAGGACTGCGAGCGCCCAGAATGCGTGCTTCATATTCGAATATATGGCTGAGAGTTGGTAACGACCGTGAATTTTGCGAAGGAGGGAATGTCGCGCTAGTCGCGCAAGATAGGATACGGAACCGTTCGTTATACGCAGGAGGGCAACGGCGTCGTTGGTAGGACGTACACAGGCGACGAAAATTTGCCATCATTCGTGCATGCCTATTATATACTGCACATTCGAACGCGACGCCCCCCGTCAGAAATTTCGCACTCCTGTCAAACCCTGGGAAACGCGCGGACATTGAGTCACCCAGTACTATGCTGCAGTCTTGAATGGCTCCCGTCGCGTGGTCCCCTCGCAGCATGATTGTCGTCGCCGGACCTGTCTGCTCGGTACCGAACACTCGCATACATTGCCAAAGGCCAGTTTGGTAGAGCACTACGTCGTTCCTTGTGAAGGGGCATGCCACATGGGATAGTAGCCAGGTAGATGGTGGATACTTCCCTTCGTTGATATACATTACACGTTTTGAGGACCAGGAAGCGACTATGGTAGTACGTATCGAGAGGGTGATCTGAATTTGATGGGAGAACGCAGAGAAAGCGAGCGACTGGCTGTCAATATCAGATAGAGCAGTAGCAGAGAGCTCAGAGCGATCCAGAACTAGAGTATCAGTACGAGTGTTGCGACAACAAGTATTATGATCCCACAATCCAAGGAGAAGTGCTAAGAGTCGTTGTCGTCTCACGGATCCCGGATGGGCTCATGACGGATGTGAATGTCACCTGAATATATGTGAGTAAGTTTAAATATCGGCATTTTTACTATAGCGTAGGCAGCCGCACGACGTACCACCGTAGGCCTCTCCAGCCGCATCTACACCTTCTGGTAGGTGTGTATCCATCCGTCGGCGCCATATTCTAGAAGACCACCGGATGAACACATTGCGGAACCACAGAGGAACTCTTAATATGTGGGTTCTGTCGACGTAGTCGAGCTCAGAACGGCCAGCGCTGGTGCGAAGGGGTAGAGCGCGATGTTGATGCTCTGACGATACGTGGACGGGTAGGGACTTCGGGAGTTGCGCGCCTTGCTTGTGAGGTGACCAAGGATCCTGAAGGGTGTAGGGAATAGAGAGAGATGCGCCTGGTGGGGTAGGTCTCGTCGCAATGTGTATTGTCATGAAACGAATGGTATACAACCGCGCTGTACGGCGCAGAGGAGCCCATCCTTGCGTGCTCCACGGAGCAGCCTTCAGACTGGATACAGATACCCGGAAGAGCCGAGGCGGTGCTGCGGCATGCATTGTGGTGTTGTATGTACCGCCCGCAGCCCCGATGCCGTGCAACAGGCAGCGGGAGCTTTGGGGATGTAGCGCCAGAGCGATGAATGAGCCAACTTGATCTCGGCAGGCGAGGAGCGCGGCCGTGGGAGCCGAGCCATAGCAAACGACCGGTAAATAGCATTCGAGCCCATATTGGTCGAATGTAAAGCGTGGGAGAAGCCTAGGCGAGTGCTGCTAACGCATTATCAGCACTGAGTCAAGAAAGTCGTGGATATATGTATATGGGTACGAACCTTACTGTCAACTTCAGACAGAGCGCCCCAAGACACAACGGTACTCATGAATTCCTCAATATCCACGGGTTTTAGATGCGCTGAGTCAACGAATGCGGCCGGTGATGCAGGAAAGACGGGCGTTGACCGGGCTCCTGAATATCCTTCAGCCGTCACTTGTTGCTGACAGGAACCCGGCAACTGTAGTGAGAGTAATGGCGGACTCGGAAGGTTGACGATCGAGCCCCACGCAAGGACCGTATGGTCGCACTTCTCCTTCAAGATTGCCTGAAGTAGCCGCGTGAAAGCCTTTTCGCCCTCGCCATACATCATCGGCATGTGGATTTCGAGGAGCCCGAGCAGGGAGTACGCCTTATCCTCGAGGCGGCGCGCGTTACGTCCCGCTGCCCATGAAAGCCTACACGCAATACTAACGTCTGCGAGTGGACGGTGGAAGGTCAAAACGTGCCTATCGATTCCAGTGATCTCCTCCAGCAGTTCGGCGAGGTCTTCTTTCTCCCCGAGGACTGTCCAGTCAGAGGCGACGAAAATGACGCGCTTGGGGGCAATCAGTTCCTGGAGTGTCCATGAGCGCGTAAAGTAGACACTACGTCGGAAAGCCGAGGCGAGCTCGTAGATGTTGTCATCCGGGGGAACATCCGGGAGGTGAGCGAAACAGACCGCAGCCTGCGCGTACCAGGCATGCATGGATGAGATCGCTTCGGAGAGTTCGGTGCTGTTGCGCTGGTCGATGCAAGGCGAGTCGATCCAGAACCAAGAGACTTCGTGGCGCCGGGTGAGCATGCAACATTGGCGGACTTTATCGTCTACACGTGGATCGTCGTAAGTCGCTCCTTGGTCTACGAGCACCTTGAGTTCATCGATGGAGGGTTCCATGTTGCGACAGACGTGTGATAAAATGGCGTAGCCTTCGGTAACATGATCAGGGCTGCTGAACGCTCGGAAAGATATGCGGGCTCCTGAAGAGAGTAGTCGGAATGAGTCCATGGGCATAGTACCGGATCCGGGGTGTGGAACAGATGAGGTGTATCAGGCTATGTCTCTATATACTGCCCGTGCAGTGTCAACGCTTGTGGATACCTGGAGTTGAAGACCGGTGAGCAAGATGAACGGGTGCCCAAGTGAAGACTGGGTGGAGGGTGTGTGGGACGTCGCTCTCCGTACTCCAGTCCAATCGAGGACCCATCATATTTCAGTGCAGTCGGGGCGCACAAGGAATACTGGTCGGGAATCTTCGCCATGCCGTCTCTTCGAAAGAGTGTACGATGTAGAATAATGTCTACTGCAGGAAGGGAGAAGGATGTGGCCGATGGTCCACCTTCTCTTCAGTGAGAGCTCCGAGAACACGGGAACTGCAACGAACTCGAAGTGACAGGTATTAAGGCCTAAGGCCTAAGGTCGGGGCCGGGGGAATGCTTCCACCGTTAACTTTCGTGGACGCTTCCGTTCAGGCGCCCGTCCTGAAACCCCGAAACCCGTCCCTACCCGCCCGTGGCGGCGGTATCGCAGGCGCCTGTTGCTGGACGGTATGCTGTACTAATTTAAAGTCCGGTATAATCTACACGATGTTCTGAGAGAAATACACTTTGCTCCCGACTGAATACTATCAGTGGCAGCTACGGTCACTTCCTTTGAGGGGCGACGGCACACTGTTTGGCGGGGAGGGCCAGAAACCTAGAAGCAATTAAGTTTGCCTAGTGTTCTATGTAATGTATGCCAATCGTTGAAAAATGATTGTACAGCTCCTACCCACCGCGTGCTTCAGCTACTGAGAGATGAAGCATATTCGTACCGAGCGCTGACCCTGCTGTGCGCGATTCCAGCCTCTAACATATCGCCAGACGCCCTTCCCTTTTCCAAGCACACGGTGGGCAGGACCCTGCGTGCAGCTCTAAATTCGTCCCCAGCCTGTTCGGTACTGATGTAATTCGAGGTATGGCGAGTCGTCCTCACCTCCAGATCCGCTGATCACTTCAACGATCGACTCGCCACCAACTGGGAACGCTCTAGATTGAAATTCCCGCTACCGGACAACGGTAGTGGGTCTTTGGGGGCAGGAATTCCCCCCCTCTCCCTCCCTTTTCCTCAAAATCACGTGGAAAATCATGTGATCCGTTTCATGGTCTGCGCACGAGAACTGGTGCTTGTACGGTGTTTCTCTCCTTTCTTTTGACTTCGAGTATCGCCATGGTCGTTGTACTTTCAGCTACGTTGGACGGGAAAGCTCGAGCCCTCTGTTCTCGTTGATCTGCTCTGTGCTCATAATGCTCTATCCACATGCTTCGCTCTCACATCCAACGTTCCTCGCTAGATATCGTTTACCGACGAGGGTGTGCGTGCTGCCACCTCAGCTCTACTTCGAGTGCCAACCGTTTCCGGTTGATTCGAATCGACACTGACATTACCAATTGGCTACGTCGGCGACTATGACGCGGTTCTTGGTGTTGATTGGATTTCTACGACCAGAGCTAGACTTGGATCGACTCTTGTATTCGATCCGACGGAAGGATATGTTTCAGTGAGTGGCGGTACGTCACTGGTCGTGGTAAATTACGCGTTTCAACTGCGTAGTGCTGTGCTAACCTTGCCACAGATTTGCGCTTGGAAGGTGCTTGTACACCGCGGTCTCTGTTGCCTGTGGAAGAGGAGGCAACAACGTCACCCTCTAAAGTTGGCAGTAGCTCTGAGATGTATGCGATCAGTGCCTGCCGACATTCAGGGTGTACTGTAAACAGGTCTGGATCTAACGCGTAAAGCCGCCGTGTCTCGTACACCTGCCAACCACTCGTCTGGCGGAAACCTCAGCGCCGCCCTTGCACATATGGCCCGACATGATACCTTTTTCGAAGGACAGCGTCTGGTGGGCCAGTTTTGCGCGAGGCGGGCACATGCCATCACGATGCCTACCCAGACAAGTAAGGGTGTACCCCACCCAACTCCATCCAGCCCAACAACAAGAACATGCGAAGCTAATCAACAGTCTGTATGCACGACCCAATTTTGCCGCAACAGGAGTACACCGTATCGTTAACGAACTTTAGACGGTCTGTTCCCTATCACAGACGTTATCTTATTTGGCTTATACACGGTACGCGTCTGTTGAACACTCTTCCGCCTCCTCGGTACAGTCCTCCAGCTGCCGCAGACACTCGAGCGACACACACAGTCCTACGCTACCGGGAGCAACGTGCCTACTGGACCCACAGCCAACACTGTCCCCGTCATCCAACCCAACCTCACTGCCACGAGCGCTGATCATCAACCTATCGCACCGGAAGCCATGACCGACGACGTTCACGACACTCTCGGTGCCAACGCTGCTGCCGCGACCGAGGAGGTCTTCATTTGTTCAATAGCTGTCCCTGGTGTCATCTACGTTTGTACTTGTATTATAGCGATCGACGAATACGAACGTTCCGTGCCCTTTAACCTCCTCCCGGTAGCGGGCGCTGCCGCTCGCCGGCGCTACCTACTTATCTGCTTGAGAGATAGGCCTAGGGATCAGATTGACACAGCAACCCACAGCAACCACTACCTCGTGAGGCCCCACGTGTCGCGCCAGTAGCGCGCGAGACCCTAGGAGACCCTGCGAGACCACACACTGACCACACTGGTCTGGCTGACGGACGATCGAGATCCGAGGGAAGTTTTCACGAACTCACAAGGTACAAAGCCACAACCACCCATAGGGCCGTTCTTCCGATGCCAACTATCGTCCCCACAAGCACGGAGGGACGAGGAGCTTATATTTCATCGTTATCCTAGACTGAAGCTTAGTCGTCTTAGAAGAGTGGACTTCTGTACCACGTCATCTCACTTATAGGGGCACGTGTATTCGGGCGGGTCCTGGCCCGGTCCTTCCTCCGCGCATCGGCGGGCGCTTCACGACTTGAAACTTCATTGATCGACTCTTATCTGTACCTCATACAGTCTGCTACGAGAATAGTCCATCGCTTTGGTTGCAGGGTCTAGTCGTCGAAGTCTGTCGGCACCGTCTATCAGTCACCATGGATGGGAGCTAGCAGTGTACATTGTCATATGAGCATCACCTCTTAATTCTGCAGACAAGTGAAGGACAAAGCCTGGAGGCGGTCCATCACCTGTGCCTGCATTGTCGCGTTCACGTCCAGCTTGCTCTGTGCGTCCAGCACAGATACGCTCGCGTAGCACCCCGCGTCGATAACGTTGCTCTCCGTGGGGAGGTGGTCCGAGCCGCACGTGTGCACATCCGTCGCGAACACGTTCCACACGAGCCGCGAGAAGACCCACTGGTAGCTCGCCGCGTTCGGACAGCCGTCGATCGCTGCGTAGTTCACGTTCACAATTACGCCCGCGGGGAGGAGCGGGCCCGGACGCGTCGTACCGGATGCGGTGAGCGCATTGACGAACGTTGCGGTGAGGTCGGAGTAGATGCGCGCGGCGACGGACGACGTCGCGTTGGCGTCGGCGAGCGTCGTGTAGGACACCTCCGAGCCGCTGACGCCAGAGAACGCGCCTGCGGGGATACCAGAGCGCGCAGCTTCGCATGCGGCTCCGCTGGCCCGAATAAGCATTAGTATGTGGCAAGTAACGTGCGCTGATAGCGCAGATCAGACTCACACGGTGCCGGACAAGAGTACCACGAGTCCAAGGTTTGCTGTGGAATGTACATTAGTGCCCTTTAGATCGTGGATAGAACCGGGCGTTGTGCTTACATCCTACATTAGGCCCGCTCACCACAAAGTCAGGCTGAACTCCAGCATAGTACTTGGGTGCCAAAGTCTGGATGCCGTATCTCGCAGCGTCCACGCTGCAATTTGCGCAGAATCAGGCAGATGATACACGACACGTCATAAGTAGACTGACGGATAGCCGTTGACGTAGTTCAGACGCGCTACAAAACACGCATGCGATTGCATTAGATATTTCTCTGGTGAAGGAATACTGAACCAACGAGTACACTCACGATTACTAGCATTGAATCCCATGGCCGGGGAGCCCGTGGGGCAGGTGTTGAATTCGCAAGGTTCCGTCAATGGCTTGGGGGTCGAGGACAAGGAGCTCTTCCCCGACTGGTTGAGTGCCGGCGCAGACAGAACAACCTGTGACGGAACGCATAGTATTGTTAGCTGAGCAAAGGGAGATGATGTTTGTGATTCACTGACATTATGACCAGTGCTGTTCAACACGTCGAACTGCTGGCGGACTTGGGCGGTCGCCCATCCGTCGTCGTTGGTTATCAAGATGTTCGAAGCCGATGCGAGAGCGCAGAAAAGCAACAAAGTAGTGGCATGCATTGCTGGAGAGTGAGCCCGCGCTGGCAAGGAACAGTGGTGGCGGTGGCGGGAAATAGCGGGAAAGCAACGGCGAGATGGCGATCAAGACTCAAGTCCGACGAGGCTTATATACCGCTGGTGAGATTGTGAAGGGACTGCCCATATTTGTGCGGAGCAGATGGTGGGCAGCCAGCAGAAGCATTCATCGCACCATGTGCTACCAAGCGGGCCCGACTCTCATCAAGGTTCTCGTCGGAAGGAACGTTCGTACTTTACGCCGTTGTTCGCGCCCGCTACGATCCCCGAAGTGACCGCACTGAGATGTCCTTTGTGAAGTACGGAAAGGCGTTGAGTATGAGCATCACGAGCAGACAGGACAAGAATGAGCGACTGATGGCAGTAGTGCTATGGCCCTCCTGGGCGAGAAGACAGAGGATCGCGGCAGAGCGACGTTTCGAAGCAGGAGCAGACGGGCGTCTCCAGATTGGCTGTGGGATCGGCACGTAGATCTGATCTGATCGCTGTGGAAAGAGATAAGATTAGATGAAGAATTTGGCCAAGGATTATAAGAGTTCTCTGGCTTTGACTCGGAACTTGCTAGCTCTTGACTCTTCCTTTCCCCACCCTCCTCTTCCTCTCTCACCACCCTTTCTTCCGAAGAAAATGGCCATCTCCCAGACTACGAACGGTATTGCCAACGGCGCAGCCGCCTCTGCACCTGCGCAACCTGCAGAGCTCGATGTAGGCCCCTTGCACGTCTTCAGCCACCTCGAGGGCATCACTAAGTCCTGTACCCCACAGGCTTCCAAAGTTGTCGTTTCGCTCGCGAACGAGCTCAAGCCAATCCCTCCTGCGACTGAACTCAAGTTTGGTCAGGTGTGTTTTCGCGCTTGCCAACATGTTCCGTCCGGGAGCTCATAGACCCCTGCTATAGGTCATGACCGACCACATGATGGTCGTTTCTTATGACCCGGTAAATGGCTGGTCGACGCCCGAGATTAAGCCTTACGGTCCTCTTGCGCTCGACCCTGCAAGCTCATGCTTCCAGTATGCGACGAATGTCTTCGAGGGTATGAAGGTACGCTCTGGCAAATCCTCCCACGCTCTGCAATGCTGAACGTGTTACCGCTAGGCGTACGTTGGCCCTGACGGCAAGCCCCGCCTCTTCCGCCCCAACAAAAACATGGACCGCATGACGATGTCGGCTGGCCGCGTCGCTCTGCCCCCCTTTGACACGAACGAGCTCCTCAAGCTCATCAGGCGCCTCGTCGCGATCGAGCAGCGCTGGATACCCACACAAAAGGGCCACAGCCTCTACATCCGCCCCACCATCATCGGCACCCGCTCTTGTACGCTTTTATGCACCCTTCTGTTTGCATCCAACCGCCCATGCTTATCGCGTGACTTTTCTCGCCAGCCCTTGGTGTTGCTGCGTCCGACTCCGCCGTTCTCTACGTGATCTGCTCGCCCACAGGACCGTACTTCCGTACCGGTGCCCGCCCCGTTTCCCTTCTTGCCGTCAACGAGACTGTCCGCGCATGGCCCGGAGGTACTGGCGGGTACAAGCTTGCGCTCAACTACGCGCCGACGTTCAAGCCCCAGCAATATGCTGCTAAGCTTGGGTACGACCAGTGCCTCTGGCTCCTTGGCGAGAAGATCACCGAGGCCGGTGCCATGAACTTCTTCGTTGTCATTCAGCGGGAAGACGGTGGTGAGTTCCTGTCCTGCTCTTACCGCATTTTCCCCAGAGCTTGTCGCTGAAGATGTGCACCGTCCCCCGACAGACTTGGACGTGTTCACGCCCCCTCTGGACGGTACCATCCTCCCCGGCGTCACGCGCGACTCGATCCTCGCGCTCGCAGCGGCGCACCCGTCGCGCATGGTCCTCCCGAACCTACCCATGTCTCTGCGTCTGCACGTCTCCGAGCGTGAGCTGACGATGTCTGAGCTCTCCGCGTGGGCCGCGGACGGTCGGCTGCTCGAGGCGTTCGGCGTCGGCACTGCGGTGGTTGTCGCCGCGGTCGGCCGTATCGGGTACCAGGGCAAGGATATTGTCCTCCCGACACACGAGGGCGGCCTTGGTCCCGTCGGCCGTGCGCTCTATGAGCGTATCACGGAGATCCAGGACGGCAAGTTCCAGTGGGAGGACTGGTCCGTCGTCTGTGAATGAGCAAATCATCAGCACTTCCGAGTGATCATAGAGCGATGACCGTTTTGATCAGTAGACAGGGAGGGTTGAGCGGGGGCTCGATTCGAGAGGAAAAGTAACAAAAACAGCTGTAGGGTACTAGGTAGTGTATAGCATGCGAAATGTACGTCTAGATCTAGTGATACAAGGATACACCCATACCATCGTACGCCAAAAAAGAGGGTCAGAGGAACACGTTCACTCGTCTGTATCGTCATCCGCGACAGCGTCCGTCGTGACCTTCCGCGAGAGCTTCTGCGCGCCCCTTCCCAAACGATAGCGTTCGTTGATCTGCTCCGCCGTCAACATCCGCTTCCTCTGCAGCAGTGGTGTGTACGTCGCAGCACGCTTCGCCATGCCCCCGCCCAGCGGCAGAGCCATCATCCCGCCAGGGCCCAACGGCTCAACGCCCGGCGCACCGATCGGGAAGTATGGCCTTGGACGCTCGTAGTACGCCTCCGCCGCCTTCAAGAAATGCTCCTCGAGCGTGGCGCCGATGAGCGCACGCTCATACGCACACCGCATGCCCGGGACCGGGGTCTTCAACGGCTCGCCAGGGGAAGGCTTGGGGCGCTCGACGCGCCAATCGAGCGCGCCGTCGTCGTATCCGCAGTCCCAAAGCACGAGCGGGAGGGGGTCCGCGATGATGAACTCAGGCTTGCTCGTTACGACCGGGGGCGCGGGCTCACCCGGGCGGAATGGTGGCAGCGGGCGTGTGGGGTCGGGGTTGAGCAGCGCAGACATGACCGAGGGCTTTTCGAGCCCGGTGCCGACGAGGAAAAGGACGGCCATGATGTGCCGGACCATGTTGTAGAGGAACGCGTTCCCGCGCAGGTTGAAGACGTGCATCCCAGTGGGGCGGGCGGGGTCCACAGGGTCAATTGAGGCGTGCAGGATACGCCGGTTGAAGACTGTGATCTGCTTGCACGGGTCGATCTTGCAGAGGTTCCGGAAGTCATGGTCGCCGACGAGCCGCGAGGCGGCGTCGGACATCGCGGCGAGGTCGAGACCCTGCGGGGAGAAGAAGTACTTGTAGTGCCGCCATCGGCAGTTGAATCGGGCAGAGAAGTCGTCCGCGACGAGCGAACATGCGAGGATGCGGATTGTGGGCGGGAGGATGTGGTTCAGTTTATAAATGTAGGTGGCGGGATCTTCTTCCGGCTCTTTCGGAGGCGGATTCGTCGGCAGCGACGCGTTCGTCGGAGGTTCGTCAAAGTCGTCCAGGAGGCCAAAGTCACCTTCCAGTCCGGGCCCATCCTCTGGTGACTCCTCAGACGTCGGTGTCTGCGCGGACTGCGATGCCTCCGGTGCCTCCAAAGCGTCCGTTGCTGGTCTCTTCACGCCCGAACCAGTCCGCACCCAAAGACTGACCACTTGCCCAGCTGCGCTCACTCCCTTATCCGTCCGCCCACATCGCTGCCATCCGCATCCATCGAGGCCTCCATCCCGATCGACGAGCTTCGTGTGCACGAGCGCATCGAACAGCACACCCTCTACCGTCGGTAGCACTGGGTCCCTTTGGATCTCCATCCCGCCATAGTGCACGCCATTGTACGTAAACTTGAGCGCGATCTTGCGCCTTGCGTACGCCGCAAAGTCGAACGGCTTCGGTTTGCGCAGCGGCTCTTGACGTGGGGGCCGCGGGCGGTCATGGTGCGGGTCGAGCTGCTGCAGACGCGCGATGAGCTCCTCACGCGACCAGTTTTTGTAGGGCTCCATGCGTGTAAATCTTGAGGAGTGTCGTAAGAGACGGTAGCTGCTGCCACCGGTCATGCAAGTGGATGAGAACGTACAGGAGTGATCAGGCTACGTATCGGTGCAAAGGAGGTGCGTTTGGCGTCTCTGCTTTATGCACATGCACAAACTACGCCCGCGGAGTTACAGAAGACCCTCGAGGTAACCGTCGCCTCGAAGTAAATGGCTGGGAGTAGGGAGTAGGAAAGCGAATATCTCAGTCTGAGCCTGAGCGCGGACGTTCGCATGGCGCCTATTGAAATCTGAGATAGATCTCTGTGCTAGATCTGCAAATGGATCGCGGCGTTTGTGTACCTCACTCGTTACTTGGGCATCGACCATACAGTCCTATTCGAAGCTGGTTGTCTGCTCTTTATATGGTCCATCTAGCGACGCTGGCTGATTTAGTCCTCCATAATACTCGGTAGCAACGGCGCCGCAGCGTTCAACGCCCATTCATCGACACGCCCATATCCAGATATCGCATCGGCATCTTCCGTCCCCTTCTAGCACTTCACTAAAAGCATGGGTTGCGAGGCGGTGTTCACAATAATCGTGCCTTTCCAACTCTCATATAAAAGCAAACGCTTCCAGGTCTCATCCTACACCTGATAGGATCCATCACCACTCCGCAATGTCTGCTGAGCCCGTTCCGTTTAGCAACGCCACCAACCTAGTCCAGGCCGGGAGTTCGTCGGGCAGCGGCGGCGGCGGCGGCGGCGCGGCGGGCTCCGCGCCGATATCGCAGTCGCCCGAAGCGCGTGAGTACAAAGTTATTGGCAGCCACGTTTTGCAGCATATCGCCCCTTCCAGGCGGGGAGAGACCATGTGTGGCGCGCTCGATTCGGGAAGCTGACGTGCTGTGTCTCGTGGTGGCGCAGCGAAGCTCAAGGTCGCTGATCTCCCGGATGTCGACTTCGATGTTGCTGGCGAGCCGCAGTGGGTCGATATGCAGGTCGATGAATCTGAAGGTACGCGTCTCTATTACATCCGACGTGCATACGCGAGCTGCGTGAGGTTG
Organism: Cubamyces sp. BRFM 1775; assembly: GCA_022385745.1. Taxonomy (NCBI): domain Eukaryota; kingdom Fungi; phylum Basidiomycota; class Agaricomycetes; order Polyporales; family Polyporaceae; genus Cubamyces; species Cubamyces sp. BRFM 1775. Next base: position 9,732 of record MU278468.1, on the reverse strand, counting down.
ATGAGGTCCATGCAGAACTGCCGCCTGCCGGGCTCTTCGACGGTGTACAGGTGCGTTCTTTGAGGGGAGTTATACTCGTCGCGCATACTGATGTTCCCTCTATCGTGAAGACCTTCCCTGGAGACGGTCTCCCCGTCGACACTCGGCCGCTCATCTCGCCACTGGAATCGATGACCATCCTTCGTGCAGAATACGAGAATGGAACCCAGGAATTCGTCGAGCAGATCGATTGGCTCATGAACCGAGGGTGGATCGGGCTGCGTCGCACTCGGGGAGACGGTCAGTAGCCTGCGCCACCGACCCAGCTCCCGAACACTTGCTGACGTGCGTTGTCGTCGCATCCTTAGGTGACTGTTTCTATCGTTGTGAGTGCCTATCACGATACGCCGAAGACGAACCGCGACTGATCTGACATAATAGCCTTGGCCTTCGCGTACATCGAGCAGATTCTGAACGCGACTGAGCCGGCGCTTGCGGTGATCAGCGCGGTCTCCGTGCTCGAGAGCACGCAGCCTCTGCTGGAACAAGCGGGCTACCAGAGTCTGGTGTTCGAAGATTTCTACGAATCCTTTGTGGAACTGATCAATGCAATCATCACCCCTCGAGCAGACGGGCGCCTCCTCACAATCACTTCGCTGCTGGAGGCGTTCAACACTCCTGAAGGTAAGAGTGAAGAATGCATCTGCATGCCACCAACGACTAACTTGGATGGGTTCCGCAGTGTCGAACTCAGTGGTAATGTATCTCCGCATGCTCACATCGACCCAGATCAAGCTGAACGCGGAGCTGTACGCTCCGGTCCTCTTCGACCCGGAGATGAAAATGCACGTGGAGCTCGAGAACTTCTGTAACAACTTTGTTGAAGCGTTCGGGAAGGAAGCAGGTACGGTCGCCCATATCTTGCCTACGTGCCTCTACTTCTCACACGGGGCTACGCTGCGCTGCGCGCGACGCACAGACGACATCCAGATCACCGCGCTCTCGGGCATCCTCAAGGTGAACATCGACGTCGCATACGTCGACGGCCGCAAAGTGCCGGAGACGGTCCATTTTGTCACTCTCAGGAATGCACCCGACCCAGACGCGGAGCCGATAACCCTGCTCTACAGGTATGGACTCAGGCGGCGCGTGTGTCTCAGCATTCCAGTTCGTGCTGAGCGTCCATTCTTCTCTGCAGGCCAGGACATTATGACATCCTGGACCGTCGGAGCCAGGACCCTATCCCACCGCTCCTCGAGTAGTGCCGGGCGTTACTTGCGTGCGAGAAGATCCTGTCGGCGCCTTGTCTATATCCAAATCACTGTGTACTTTAACCCGTCCCCGTCCGTTCCCAGTGTAACCCATGTATAGGTACCCGTTGCGAATGACCAGTGACTATGCAACGCGAGCTCAGTCTCAAGGAGACGGACTTGACTGCGATCGCTAGAAGCGTGTCCCTGGGAGCATCAGCGGGCGCTGTGTGGCAGGGTGGCCGCTGCGATTGGAGGGGATCTGAGACCGTCACAGTCACGAAACACGGTCTGGTCACGCGCCCGCTGGATGCCCGCTGGTCCGTGCGGGAGGTCATGTGCGTGGCTGTCACAGATGGCTTAGGTAAGAGATGGGTTGTTTAACGCGGGATTCTCACAGCGCAGCCCTACGCCCCCCCAGCCAGAGCCCTCTCACCCAAAGCCAGCCAGCCAGCCAGCCCAGCCATTTTCCTCTGCGTACGCCTGCGCCCAGTAGCGCTGCCCTACCTGTCCCCGCCTGCGCCCAGCACACTCACTCGTCCCCGTCCCCCGCCCACATTCAAACGAGGTGCGTATATGCGTTATCTGATGCTCGCGCGCGATCGATGTCGCCTCGCTGTCGTCCTCGCCGACGCGCAGGCGACGAGGGGCGACGCGGGGCGGCGCGACGCGCCCCAGACGCGTCCCCCATACACGCGTCGCGGACGTGTCCGACGTCTCTCTCTCGTTCCACACAGTCTCGGGTCGTGTCGGACATGTCACTGACGACCGTCGTTACCCCTACAGATGCCGAAGGAAACCACCAAAGCGACCAAGGTGCGCATTTGTCCCGTCCGCCCTCTCGTTATATGCGCGGTGCCGCTCTGGGGCCGCCCTATATGCGCTGTCCGGTGCTCATTCCGTCTCTCTTGCAGAGGAGGGCCGCCGAGAAGCAGGAGAAGGCGCCAAAAACGAGGGGAAAGAAGGACCCCAAGGCCCCGAAGCGGGCACTCTCTGCGTACATGTTCTTCAGCCAGGACTGGAGGGAGAGGATCAAGGCTGAGAACCCCGACGCCGGGTTTGGTACGTGGATGGTGCTCGACGTCGCTGTTGGTATTATGGTTTGGCTGATAAGACGCGCGCGTTGATAGGTGAGATCGGGAAGCTCCTCGGTGCGAAGTGGAAGGAGCTCGACGATGAGGAGAAGAAGGTATATGCACCTCGCCATCCGAGAGCGGGAACGCAATAACTGACCGGTGTATGCGCTTCGCAGCCCTACCTCGACCAGGCACTCGCGGACAAGGCGCGCGCCGAGCAGGAGAAGTCAGAGTACGACGTAAGTCATCAACGCTCTCGTGACTCCTCTTGGCTGGTGCTGATCACGTTCCGTGTTCCACAGGGCAAGAAGGCCGACAGCGGCAGCGGCGACGGGGACGACGACGACGAGTGAAGCCGATACCCCCGCTCGTGTATATGCGCTCTTCTCCGCCTCTCCGCCGGGTTCCCGTACTTTTATCCTGTGTGTATGGCTGCTAGATATTCTGCCTCTCTCCGTACTCCCCCTCTCGCTTTTTTGACCTCTCTCTCTGTGATCGCTGCTCGTATACTACTCAAAACCGTAGGACTCACCGTCTCGACCGTTTTCTCGCCTCGCCCGTTCGCGTCCTCGTTCTTCCCTATGTACTATTCTTCGTACCTCGCTAGTCGTATAGCTTCGTCTGCGGGCGCGTGCGCGCGTGTCGCGTCCGTTGTAACACGAACGACGTCCTGTAATACTAGACGATGATGGTGTACTTGTTCGTTCGCTACATCCGGTTTAATTTATGTGAAATCTTCGTTTGTGTCGTTGAGCATTGCGATAACTGCGGGTGTTGTTTGGATGTTACTGCCAGCACAGCTGGTTGCGTCGGGGCGCCCGTGCGGGGCAGCGGATCAAAAGGGATCAACCTCCGCGCCGATGCCGGAATCCGGGGGAGGGACTCCCGCCGACCATGACGTCGTCTCCCCCACTTTGCCAGCCCCGCCTTGCCTCAATGCTGGACGCTGCAGTCCGATACTATATCGTGCCCGGATATGGGATGGATTTGCAAAAAGTGAATCCCTCTAGATCCTCAACAATCATCAGACCTTGGATATCACCAAACAGTGTGCCATCTGATCTAAATACTCTGTAGAAAAATCACCTCGAACGGATCATATTTGAGAGGAGTTCTGGCGTTGTACCCAGATCCGGGATGGCCCGGGATTTGGCCATTTGGCTGTCTCACAACTTCCACAACTTCGCCTATTGCATTGAATTTTCATGTATGTCGCTCGTGCTAGTCCTGCGATTGATATATTCTACAGTTGAATGCAAAAATTGGGAGGGTTTGGATGATGGAACGTGATGTATTGCAAGGTCGCTGGTCGATTGCCAATCGTCGCCTGCCTCTACTCTCCCCAACCTCTTCGTCGTACGCGATTCTGTTTGTAAACAATTCTTCGATGTCTGGCTAGGGTCGGGCGTATTTTTTGAGCATACTGTTCGATGTTGAACTGTAGAAGCCGTCCATCACGCTACCGGGTACGCGTGCGCGCCATCCCGGTTCGGGGTCCGATACAGTATGTCTTCCTCATGATGCACGTCGACCTGTACGAGGACAACAACGACCACCACAGCGTAAACCATGACGAAAAACACAAGGAATTAGACCACATCGACCCACGCGCCATCCTTGGAGAGAGCTGCGTTACGCGTATCTAGACACGATCGGATGAGGGAATAGGCATGACGTCGTCCTCCCCACTTTACGAGCCCCGCCGCCGTGCATGTCTTCCTCATCGTAATGCTCGGCCTACTCAACAACAACCACGACATCCACAACCAAAAACATGACATCGTCCAACGCGCCCTTTCTCGAGAAGGCTGCATATCTAGACGCTATACGTATTCTGCAGGACACGGAATCACTCCCGCCGGCCGAGCCTGCACCTGCTCTCAAGCCACCTCAAGCTCCGGCTACGACAGCTTCTACAACAGCGAGTATTGATCTGGATAGTATTGGCGAAGGTCAGCGTCATCGGTGGGCTTCCCACACACGGTGACTGACCACTAGATAGCTGAAGCGAGGAGGATTGCATCCGAAGAACACAGGGCTCTAGGATATAGACCGCCCGAAGGTTCTCTCGCTGCACAAGCTCAGGCTGCGGCTGCACGTCACCCCGAAGGCAGTCTCATACCGCCAAATGAAAAGGCCTTAGTAGAGGCAGCCGAGGCTGACGCTGTGCGGGTAGCGTGAGTTTTCTGCCATTTTTATATCATATTACAGCATATAGTGACTCCTTGCACGAACAGGGGAGAGCTTGGCGGCCAGCACGCTTACAAAATGGACCACTGGACTGTGCCCGGGAAGGGTAGGTTGCTCTCAGCTGCAGAGGCCCTAGGGATCGATCTGCGAGGTGTCGGCAAGAGTAAGTGAAATGTGTGGATAACGGTATATAGCCCTACTGACTACGTTTGACCACATGTTTGTAGGTGAGGCCCAGCAGATCATGTCGGAGGAGCATAGTGAGCTCGGCTACCGACCCCCTGCTGGTTCGCTCGCCGCGGAAGCCCAAGCTGCAGCCACGCACCATCCGCAAGGCGAACCGGGTGTCGAGCACCCAGATCCGATTACGCTCGTAGAGGCCGCCCGAGAGGACGCACAAAGAGTCGCGTATGTATCCCAGATGCTCGTGCCGGTCGCTATGTCACTGAGGCTAATGACGCTCCCGCGACCGCTTCTAGTGCAGAACGTGAACCGGACACGGTCCCGTGCATCAACGTGCACACCATCACAAAGCAGGAGGCTCAGTTACTGGAGTCGTATGAGCACAAGTTGTAAGTGCACATAAGACCTATCTCAGCTGTCGTATAAGGCTCCTGCCAATGAGTAGCCCAATGCTAACAAGCATTCCGGGACAGTTTGGGATACACACCCCCAAGCGGATCGCTCGCGGCGCAGGCGCAGGCAGCCGTTGCGAGGCGTGGTGCTCAGCCGGTTACTAAAGGTGAGTGCGACCGACCACATTTTGTACCGCATGGAGAGTCGCCGACGGTGAGCCCAGAACTCGCTGCGTTCTTGTACTCGGAAGAGCACCGGACGCTGGGGTACGATCCTCCAGCAGATAACATCGCTGTAATTGCACAGAGCTTGGCGGATCAGAACGCAATGGATGGTGGCACCCGGACTCTTGCAGATGCGGGAGTGTGAGGCGTAATCATACCGCGAGGATGGATTCTCATTCCGTCTCCCTGTTCGACCCCTGTATCCCTACAACTCAACAGAACGTGTATTCTAGCTACTTAAGCACTTAGACTGGTGGATCTGGATTCTGTTATAGCCGAATATGTCTTGTCTAGTCTTGTCGTGGGCCCTGGGGTCGGGCGGACCAATCAACCCCGCCGGCAGCATGCACGGCGAGCGTCGGCCACGCGGCGCGGAGGCATTTCAGGGCGAAAGGCGCGCGTATGCCTGAAGCGTTATATGTACGCGTCCCTGGGCGCCTATGGTACTCGAGCTCATCGTCTTCTTCGTCGTCCTGCCGCCTCGCCATCCATCTTTCGCCTTCTCACCCATGCCCCCACCCGAGCTCCGCACGACGATGGACTCGCCCCGGATGGTCATGGGCACGCTGAGCGAGGTGCCAGAGGAGGGCCCGCTCACGCCCAGCGCACGTTCCCCGTACTTCCACCATTCCGTAACGGGCTCGGCTACGACATTCAAGGCGGCAACAAGCACGACTAGCCTCGCAAGCGCTGCGTCTTCCTCCAGAACCCCCTCGGGCACACGCACGCCCTCTAGCCTCGTGCGATCGGCGACGACCAGATCGGCGAGCGGCGACACGCTGAGCGGGGTGACGACACCCCGGCGGCATCGTTCTCGCTCTCCTGCGACAATCAAGGAGAGGGACAAGGACCGGGACCGGGACGACAGGAGCACCAGCGGGCGAGAGCGCGATGGAAGAGACGCAAAGAACGGTAAGGGAAGCGCGACAGCATCGTCGCAGCAGCCTCAGCACAGAGTGCGCAACACCCCACATATACACCATGTCAAGGACGCCGAGCTCGCGCCGGCGACGCTCATGCACTGGAGCCGCGCGCCGGTGTATGGGCTCCTGCCGCCGCGAGGCATGCGCGCGCATAGCGTCACGTTGATCGACAATGTCGCATGGCTCTTTGGTGGTTGCGATGAGAAGGCATGTTGGCGGGACGTATTCTGCTTCAACACAGGTGCGCATTGTGTTGGTGACTCTCTTTGAGCCTCGGGGCGCGTGCTAAGGCAGGCAGGTTAGAGACGATGCAGTGGACACATCCACAGGTTCAGGGTGAGATCCCCAAACCGTGCCGCGCGCATACAGCGACGCTCGTCGACCGGAAAATCTACGTATTCGGTGGTGGAGAAGGCGGGGAGTACTATAACGATGTCTACGTGCTCGACACGACCACACGGCGGTGGCACCATCCATTGCCCGGCGACGTGCCAGAGTCAGAACGGACCACGCCGTACCCACCGCCGCGGCGGGCACACACGTCGGTGCTCTACAAGAACAAGCTGTGGATCTTCGGCGGCGGGAACGGAAACAACGCGCTCAATGACGTCTGGACCCTCGACCTGAGCGGCGGGCTGGACCGACTACGATGGGAGGAGGTCGTCACGCACGGCGAGAAACCGTCTCCGCGTGGATATCACACTGCCAACCTGATAGGGAACGTCATGGTGCTCGTCGGGGGTAGCGATGGCTCGCAATGTTTCTCGGATATCTGGTGCCTGAACCTCGGTAGGTCGACAGCGAAAGATCGAGATGAGCTCTCATGATGCTCAACTGCTTCTGATAGATTCCCTGCTATGGAGCTTGGTCAAACTTGGAGAGAATCACCGACGGTTGTCGCACACCGCCACTCAGGTCGGGTCGTACCTCTTCATATTCGGCGGCCATGACGGTGCGAATTATATGCAGGACCTTCTGCTCTTTAACCTAGGTACCTCTTGCTTCGCGAAACAATTCCTCCGATATATTGACATTTCGACATCTGTGCCTAGTGTCACTCCAGTACGAGCCAAGGCAGGTCGCTGGCAAAGCGCCATCGATGCGCGGCTACCACGCTGCATGTCTCGCGGACAGCCGCGTCTTCATCTTTGGTGGCTTCAACGGCTCCGATGTATTCGACGACGTGCACATCCTCGATCTCGCCGGCGCGGCGTACCTCCCGCAAGTGACCAGCTTCCGCATCGACGTCGAGTGAGCTCTAGCCACTACCGTACTCATCCCGTTCACATCTACCCTTCGTTCACCTTCTCGCTCGGCCGGTCCCACGAGCCTCCTAGAGCGGCTCATCCGTTCGTTGTTCCTGCGAGGAGCGCTGGAGCTCGCTGGTGCCGTGCTCGCTCTCGTCCTCCATCACACCGTCCTCTCCCTTTTCCCTCATCGCCATCCCGTCTCCCCCACCGTTTGTCTCCTTGGTCGTCGAAGCACAGGCCTCGACGGCGGAGTAATTTATATACCAACAGGATGATATCGGTATAGGTCGGCAGTAATGTAGTTGTATATGGCTCCTTCCTCGGCGCGGGTCGGCGCTCAGACCTCTCTCTGTGCATCTCCCGCGCAGAGAGTGTGGTAGGCGTGGCTCGCATTGGATGGGGGCAGGCGCCTCGAATTTTGTTACTCATCTTGCCGCAGTAGTATGTATGGTCTAGTAGCCGGCGTCGCTCGTAGGGTAGTAGTAGCACAGTGGCAGCAGCAGGCGCCAGTAGTACTTTGTGCGCAGTCCTTGTCGCGGTAATCATCTAATCAGGAGGATTCTTGCACTTGTACATCGGTAGATTCGGTACCGGCACTGCCATACATAGTACCACGTCGGTCGGCGGGAGGTATCATTTTTATTCTAAAGCCTTAGTACTGCGTGGGCGGCCTCTACCCGGGCCCTATATCGCGCATGCTATTCAATATTCCAGTGTCCGGCCTTATCTTGATCACAAGTACACGACCTCACACAAACTCTGTAACTTCCTACTTTGCCACATCTACAACATTTTTAACTGTACCACGCTGACTCCCAATAACCTCAGGAATTACCATGGGTATGAGGCATCAGGTCTTTCTAATCGCTCCAGTGCGATCCTCGGATGGCACGTCGACATATCGATGCGTGGCAGCCTTCCACCACCAATGGTGCTATTCCGAGTGGGCACTCAAATACATGACCAACTTCTTGAATCTCTTGTCCTCGAAGGAGAATGCTGCTGTAGTTCGGGAAGAGCTCTTGGCGATGGAGATTCTGATCCAGATACGCTGGGAAGCAACTCGGGAATGCGTGCGCCAGGCCAAGTCCACGACCTCCGCGCCTTCCTTCGTTGCATGGTTGACGGTGGCCGGCCCTGTCCATCGCCCGAGCTGGTAGACAAGCTCGAGGCAATCCTATATGCGAGAAGCCCGGGAGGCGAGCTCGTCTGTCCCCTGATGAGACAGGAAGATGCCCTACCTACGTCCTACCGTGTACCGGATACCAGTGTGTTGTTGCCATCGGGTCGCAGGCCGTCAGATCCCTTGGCACAAGTACTCATAGACCGCGCCATGTTGAAGATGCGTACTGGAGCTGTAAACCGCGACTTGTACCACTTCCATGATCCTCATGTTTGCCAGCATCGCCGTTCGGACGGGGCATTGATTGCTGACTAGACGTAGTAACAACACCGGGCGTTCGTGAATGTCACTAGTCAGGTGCACAATTAGGCTGGCGCAACCACGATGACTAGTTCCAAGTTTCTAAAGTCAGTCCCGTCATGTTGTTCTTGGTCAACTTCATCCTTCACAGTCGTGAACTTCAAGCGTACATATACTGCTGGCCGCGCATGGCTTGAAATGCAGTAGGCATGTGGGCGGATTTGTTTGGGTAGTGCCCGAGGATCCATCAGTGGCGACAGACCGCACGGTGTATCCGTGTCGAGTCCGTACCTTGCTACTGAGGGCGGGCAAAGGGACGAGTACAGTACACGGCCAAACGAGCTTTATATTGGACCGAGGCTTTCGGAGAATGTATCGACCTAATTTACGACCGATGATGGGCTGATCCCCCACCGTGTTGGGGCCCTTGTCTGTACGTATATACTGTCCCAAGTGAGCGCTCACATACAGCTGTTCTCAAAAACAATGCGTGGGCGCTTTTTTCGCGCGCGCCGCGCAAAACGCACGAGACGCACAGAGCTGCCTGGCGCTGCAGCCATCGTGCAGCTTGTGTACACTACACATCGTTCTCTCGCCCCGTAGATGCTCTATACCATAATTTTAATGTGATTGAGTTTCGCCCGGTGCCAAAAAAGTGTGACAAACCTTGGGTGACCCCGAACTGGGTTGATCTTGATCGGGCTCAGAGCGTGTTCCAGCACGAGTTTTCGTTCGCTGCTTCACCATCTCTTCACTTGTCTGGACTATGGCTATCCTCCGCTCTCAGCGCATGACAACGGAAACTGTACCGGGCAACGACAATCCGAGCTCTCAGCTCATG